>CM021106.1:295428194-295580659 GCA_007115665.2 Sequoiadendron giganteum
TAATTTTTGTGGAAGAGAGAGAGGAGGGAGAGATAGGCAAAGATGGATAGTTGAGATAGATAGAAGGAGAGAGATATAGGTAGAGAGAGGGAAAAGAGATATATAAAGAGGGGGAGGGAGAGAGGAGAGATAGAAAGAGGGGAAGGGAGGGAGAGATAGAGAGAGTAGAGAGGGAGGAGAGAGATAGAGAGAGGTGATAGAGAGAGAATTAGAGAGGGAAAGAAGGTGGAGATATTGAGAGAGAGGAGGCAAGGAGGGAGAGAGAAATAGGTATAGAGGGACAACTAGGTAGAGAGAAGTAGATATGAAAGGAGAGATATAGGGAGAGGTAGGGATGGAGAGAGAGGTGAGACAAAAATAGAGAGAGGTCTAGGTAGATAGAGGGAGGAGGAGATAAAGAGAAGTATAGAGGGAAGGAGAGAGGGAGGAACAGGCAGGGATGGAGAGAGAGAGGTGAGAGAGATGAGAGAGGAGGGGGGATGGGTAGGGAGAGAGGGGTGAGATAGAGAGAAAGAGAGTAGAGAGGGAAGGGGAAAGATAAGTGAGATAGGTGATAGAGATGTGTGATGGAGCTTAAAAGTAGAGAGATAAGGATGAAGGTGGAGAGATTGAGAGGGAAGGAGGGGGGAGAGAGAAAGATGTATAGAGGGATAGGTTAGATAGTGAGAAGTAGAGAGAAAAGGTGGGTGAAAGGAAGAGAGAGGGAGAGAGAGAGGGGGAGAAAGAGAGGTGAGATAGAGAGAAGTAGAAAGGGAAGGAGAGAGAGAGGGGGATAGAGAAAATTAGAGAGGGAGGGAAGGAGAAAGAAGTGAGATAGACAAAACTAGAGAGGGAAGGAGAGAGAGAATGGAGAGATAGAGAGTAGAGAGGGGAGGAGAGAGAGGGAAGCAAAGAGAGAGAGAAAGAGAGGAGAGGGAGGGAGGGAAGGATAGGTAGGTATAGAGAGTAGAGAGAGATATAGAGAGATAAAAGGAGAGGGATGGGAGATAGAGAAATGTAGAGAGGGAAGGAGGGAGGGAGATAGATCTTGGAGAGGGAAGGAGAGAGAGATGGACATGTAGAGACATAGTTCTTGAGCTCAAGGAAGATATTGTTAGATAAATGGATGAAGATAGTGAGAGAGAGAGGTCTAGAGAATAAGAGATGAAAATGAGTGAGATAGAGAGAGAAAGATGAAATTTGTCCTTTTGAGTACTAAAATTTGATCTCCTGATTACTGAAATTTGACATGTTGATTATTGAAATTTGACTAAGTCTAAAATTTTTAAGATCTTACAAAAACTAGAATTTGCATTATAACTTGTAGAGATCTAAAACCACTCTCAAACATTCTGCCTATATATACATGAAATATAGCTTAAAGTATAAGAAAGTAAATGTCCATATGTAAATGTCAACTTATACTTAAACGTTTATTTCATGTATATAGTTTCCTTGACAGAGAAAGCGAAAATCTAGTTTTGTACAAAGCAGGCCATTTGGTGCTCACCAAATGACTCATCACATTTGGCGCACGACAAATGGCCTACTTTGGACATGCTAATTAACAGGATTTGCCAAATTTTCTCATATTTTCGTTTGTGCTCCCCGTCTCATTTGCATGTCTTTCAATGCAAGTTTATAAAAAAAACCGTGATAGCGTTAACCTCTGTCTCAGCTATCTAAATATATAATTATTTTTTCATTTTGATTTAGTTAAGGTTTTGATCCATGGCTTCTATTGTAAATGCCTTCATTTTTGGTCAAAAACCAACATGTGCTAGGTTTAGGATAGATTTTTACATGTTCATCAGAACGTAAAACAAATTAAGTTTTTTGAAACTAGACTCCATTCTACACATGATGAAAAAAATAAATCAATTTTCGATTAGTTTGCAAAAAAATTGGGGGGGAGCATGCTCAAATTTCAGCTTTTCAGGATGTGTCCACTTTGAAAATTCATAAAATATTATATATTCAGTAAAAAAATATCCGAAAGAAGGAGGATAAACTACATGGTGTTAGCTAATTTCTCACCATTGGGATTTTTGAAATTCTAGAAAAAAGTTAACCAAAAAGGGGGGAGCCCTCAAGCGCTATGCTATTTTTTTTGATAAAAATAGAACCTGTTTTGCCCCCCCCCCCTTTTTGAGACCCTTAATCTTCATTAATTTCAAAAAATAATAGTAGCTTAGAAACTAGACTCGGAGCACTTCAAATTTTTTTCTTGCCGCGTCTTGAAATTTTGAGCGTAACTATCTTCATTTTCTTGTGCAAATCAAATTTTCCTGATTTCAGAAAAAAAAAAGCGGCATCTTAAGAGCCAAAATTGTGTCATAGATTGGTGCACTTACCCATTAAATGCATTACAAAATTATCCTTTTTTCCTCAAAGACTAGTTGTTGAGACTCTTTTTATTTTATTTTGAATTGTCGATTGGTGGCCACCGTTAATTATTTTATCCTTCTTTGTAAATTTTGAATTGTTGTTTTATTGGAAATTTAAAAATCTTATTTTGAGGTGTTATTGAAGTTTAGTTGTTGTTTCCATGTGTGTAATAATGTGGAATATGTGAAACTGTCATACTCAAAGAGGTCACTGACAAGATGTATGGGGGGAGTAAATGGATTGGGGATTTATTGTGAAGAAGTAAATGAGACTTGTATGAGATAGTTACTATCCATTTCCACGTGATCTATCTAATATTTCTATGCTAAGGTTTTTCGGGGAGAACCAGATGGTAATTATTTATGAGATATGGATTATCAGAGGAGGATTTTGGGCACTATGAATTTTCATCCCTTCATGTGAGCCTTATGTTGTGAGTCAAGCGAGTATTATTTGTGATCATTTGTGTGTTGCTTATGTCAAAATGGTCATACCAATGATAAACCATGTGTAAAAAAATAACAGTTAAAAGGAAGATTAAATGATTACTTAAGTATTATGAGTATGATATGTTGATGACATGAGGTGATACATGACTTCTTGTGAAAGATAAGGTCCAATTGAGTCATTTTCGACAACCAGTCTTGGTTGATTTATTTGAAGATTTTTCAATAACAACATATAATGATTGCATGATTAGAACTACCTTGGGCACATGACATGAATAGTTGTATGTATATTTGGATCTTGATGATCTTATCCTCAGTGTGGTATGCATGAAAACCTATGCATGATTTCAGGATATTCATATTTGTAAGAAATGCTTCAGATGGACATGTGTCACGTATAGATTTTCTTGATTATTTAAAATGCAAATTATTAATCATGATATTGATTAATTATATTATGTTAAATGATTATTTAAATGGAAGTTAAATGATTATTCAAATTTAACTTAAATTGAAATGAAATTGAAATTGAAATGCATTTACAATGATTTGAAATGCATTTTTATTTAATTTGGGGTTTGTCATTGTTGATGAAAACTCAAGTGCAAGTGAACGCAGGAACAAGTGAATGTGAATGAAGGCGAGAACATCGATCAGGCAGAGTCGTTTTAGCCATTAGATGTTAATGAGGATGATGGAATCACACACACTCACTTAGTTGATATTTTAATGCATTCTTGTGATTTCTGTGTTTGCAAATTTTAAACTAGTTTTATTGATTTCTCCAAAATGTGGAAAAATATATGTTGTTTAAATGACAATTTTATTAATTTGTAAGAAAATAGATCTTATTTAAATAATCAATTATCCAAGTCAATATTTTATCATTGTGTGAAAATAATGATGCTTGTATTTCAAAATTTAAGGAAATAGACTTTTATTGCGAAATTTAATAAAATGTAATAAATAAAGTGTTATAAAATTAATAGTTTTTAATTTCTCATTTGAAATTATGATATAGGAAATTATAGTTGAATAAATAAACAAAGATTTAAAATGGAGTTATTGAAAACAATTTTGAAAACAATTCACGTGCAAATTGAAATGGCATTAAAAACTTCAGTTGAACAGATTGAAGAAATATCTTAATTGGAAAAGCAATTAGATTTTCAAATCTTGGAATTAGAGAATTGAAGTAGAGATCAACCTGAATTTGTGGATCTCATTTCTTGATAACTCCATCAATGCATGAGAAGGAGATCAGTCAGAAGAGAATTTTGAAATTGAAGTGGAGAAAAAAAAAAAAAAAAGGAGCTAAAATCTGTTTTTGGAGTTGGACAGGGATTTTATCTTATTTGGAAAACAGAGGGAAGGATTGTGTTTACATACCACGCAGCCAGTAGTGAAGAAAAATTAGAGATTCTTGGGGTGCATGGAGAGAAGGCAAACAGAGGGCAGGAGAAGGCAGAGAGGCGTCCAAGGAAGGCATGCACAGGGACCTCCACTCATCTATGCAGCCAGCTAAGGGAGTCTTGAGAGGTGCGGGAAGGGAGGCTCACATTCTACGCAGCCACCCAAGGTTCCACTACCCACACATAAGGGGATAGGCACAACTATAGCAGGGAAGGATGTGGCCACCAAAGGTTTGTCCACTCACCACACCAGCAACAAGAGAATAGGCACGCACCAACTCCTCCCCTACTCAAACCTCCATGCGTGGTTAAGGGACAGGTTTCCCACTTGTTTCATATGCAACCACCTAGCACAGGTAGGAATCAAAGAAGGAGAATAGGTAGCAGGAGATCATGTAAACAAAAAAACTGCCTGATTTCAACAATTACTAGCAACAAAGGATTAACAAACAGAAAAATACAGAGGAGGCACACAAACAAAATCATTCCAGAATTTAACGGGTAGGATCTTGAATAATTAAAAAAATTATGAATAGATTAAAATTGAATGAAATGTTATTTTTTTTATTGTGTGGATTTTGGAAACTATTAAAAGAATTTTCTTTTACTTCGAAATTCTGTTGAATTCTTAAATGTCGGACTGTGATTTTTTTTCCAAAAAACATTGAATTTGGAAATTGAATAATGTTAGGAAGAATTTGATTGAAAACATGAAATAAAAACAACTGATTTAATTTAGGAAGAGATTCAAAACGAAAAAACATCATTTTAATTTAGATTTAAAAGAATCTTAAACAAAAACGTTAGTTTTAATTTGTTTTACAAACTTAGGAAAAACTCAAAATGATTTGAAAAGAATTTTATTTTTAAAACATAAAACTTTATTTACTTTTGTTTTGACAGAAAACTTATTTGAAATTGGAATTGAAAAGAATTCAAACTGAAAACAATTTGATAAAATATCTCCTAAATTTTAACATGTTTTTGAAACAAAAGTTTTTAAACAGTAAAATTTTGCAATTGAAACTCAAAACATTCTGAAACTGAAATTGAAATGAGTTATTTTAAACTATTCATGAAAAGTATAAATTTATTTAATTGTTCTCTGCAAGTATGAAAAACAAAAATTAAAGCAATTAAATTTAAAGATATGATTTACTCGAAACAAAATAAATTAAGATTAGTTCACAAAGGAAACAAAATAGATGAGTAAAAAGAGCGAAAGAACGTGTGCTCTTTTATGACTATTTATTATATGTATTTAATCTGCATACTGGAGATACACCTTCTTATTTTATTTTTGATTATTTAATTTACTCGATTTAAATATTAATTTAATGTCATTTATGGATTAAAACGATGAAAAGAACAACTTTTAAATTGTTTTTGCTACATACAAGATTACTGTTTTATTGTTTTTGAAAGGTTGTATTCGACTGTTTAGAACCATGCATGCTTGATAAATGAATGTGCATGTCATGTTTTTGGGAAAGTTACATTCCGGGACGGGTGTTGAATATGGGTTATTAGAGAGTGTAGTTTTGCTTTTCCAAAACTACACTCTGGGACGGGTGTCGAATATGGGTTATTAGAGAGTGTAATTTTGCTTTATTTGTCGTGCATGACATTTTACTTGGCCAAGTAACTTAAGGACCCTTGAAATAGATGTAATTATTGAAATCTCTACCATATCCTAGTATCGAACATGCGTGTTTCTTAAATGAATTAGAAAAATGAAAATGCTTGTGGTTTTACTAGTTATACAAGGCATGCACTAGATTCCATCTTGCTCATAGACTGCTTTTTGTTAAGTGATTTGTGTAGGGTCGGGTATTTCTTGAATGACTAAGGAATTCTGGGGAAGCGTAAGCTTCGAGGTTGGGCAGAAAAAGCGCATGATCCTTGTTCTCATCTTCTTTATGAAGATATGCTATTGGATTGAAGATCAAAGGATGTCATCTTCTTTTATGTTTTATTTATTTTTGAAATATGTATTGAAGAGCTTAAGGCGACTGAATGCCTAAGTTTTGAATTGTAAATGATATAATAACATCATATGTACGATTATCATTGAAGTGTATTATGACACATGTATCTATTTAAACTGGAATTATCTATTGAATCTATCTTATCGACTCAAGTCGTTGTGTTTTGGAACCGATCATCTTTTATGATGTCTAAATGAATGAATTGTCGACTTTATTTTGAATATAAATGAAATTATTTAAATTTTTGTCGAAGTTTTGAATCTTAGATTTTCGCACTTTACAACATGTTTATAGTTGTGTCATACTAATTAGCCATGTTGTGTTACATGCTAAGGAATGACTTTGATTTAATTACCTTATATTCACTCTCGGGTGGGAACTCTACCCCCCTTATCAACTTTTAGGAGGAAGTTTATTTCTAGGGGAGGATGTAAGGCCTCACCCTATTTGTGATTCATTTTACTCCACTTTCTGATGTGCCTTTTAGTAACCAATAGATAGATAAAATAAAGTGATAGATAAAGTGACTACTTGTCATATTTGTGATATTATTAGTCACATTGATAAACTCTATGGGAATTACCCCTCTCTCTCTAAAATATCGTAATGAGAGTATGATAAATAATAATAAAATTGAACATTGTTTTATTAATGGTCTCCAATAAAAGATTGGTGACTCCCACATCTAGTTTCAAGCTTTATACCTCGATATTGTTACATGATGTAAATAATCACATTATGCGCATGAAATTTCTTAAGTGTCTTAGAAAATGAAAGGTGAATTACTATGCAATATTAGAAGTAGAAAAGTAACTATTTATCTGGGTTGATAATTAACATGTAGTGATGATGTTAGTTTTGATTCGAGATTTATCTTGCAACAAAAGAATTTAATTAACCAAAAAAAAAGGAGAGTCGCGTTTGCTCTTGTCATTTATTATTTTAGTTGGTGTTATGAGATTATTGTTATTGTTTTGATGAAATATTTAACCCTAGTTAAACATTTAGTATGCTATCAAAGTAAATATTCCCTGGTCTTATTAAATTGTCTCCTTGAGAATATATTTCTATGTATTTGTGTTGATTCATCTAGAATTAGAACTTCATGTGCAAATAAGTCCCTATTTGAAATTACTTAACTCCATCTAAAAATGAAAACATATTTAGAATGGATGTATGTAGTTTCAATATTTCAAATAGGAAGTATAATAAGAGGTGTCCTTATCATGTGATTTACATAATTTGCTTTCATTTTGAAGAATGAAAACCTATAATTAATCAAAATTGCTACCTTAACATTATATCAACCATGCAAAGATCTAACATGAAAGTTAAAATATTGAGATAGATTAAAATACATTTTCTAATATTATTTAATGAAATTTAATCATTCATATAATTAATTGAATTGTAATAAATACATATATATATATATACATTATTGTTACTTTATTTTTATAAAATATTTTATAATGTATTCAAATATGAACAATAATAAAATCAATGCACATGCAAAGTCTCAAGATAAGGTAGATGCAAAACATTAAATTTAGTAGGATGGCATAGTGCTTGGGTGAAGGGCCATTCCATTAATAAGGCATGGGTCAGTTGTCAGTCGAGTTATGAAAATAAAGCAAGGGAGTTTGAACTGCGTGAAGTCCGAGTAGGCATTTAATTCCTCACCAGTTAACAACTTTGATCTATGTATCACCATTGGAAACATCTGCCTTGAATTGATAAAAAAATGTCATTTCATCACCAAACTTCTGCATTCATTTCAGTAGCAGGGCTCATTTCATGCCTTTGCTTGATGTCCTTGATTGTTTAAATCCATATTGCATTTAATTTTTTAAGAGAGAAATCTGTCAAGATAATATTTGGAAGTTTTTTATACCTTAGTTGAAGAAAATTAGCATAGAGGTAATCAAAGAAAATAGTTTGCAAAAGAATCTGAATTAAAAACCAACCTAGGGGCATTTTATGAAAAGGGAAGAGAGTTAGTAATCAGACGATGCAAGGAAATTCAGTGGAGTTTGTAGAGACTACAAAATATTTGAAAGGCCATTGTCACGTGGAAGTGAGGAAGATGGGCAAAAAATGCTTTGTTGGGATACCAGAGATGACAAAGAAGGGTTAGGAAGTCGTCCAGGGGAAAGAGGTCTACGAAATGGTTGCAGGAATGTATATTCATTCTTGTATACATTATTCAATGTCACAAACTTTTTTTTTTATGGTTTTGTTGGTATTATACATTTTCTATTGGAATCTTAAAGTCTTTAAATAAATTCATTGATGCTTAATCTACTATTGTTTGAGGTGACGCCTCTGGAGTTAATTAATTTGGGGTTTATCATCTTTTATAATCTTCATATCATGTCAATATCCTATTCCAAAGCTCCCATTTCAGCACAGACTGAGATGATGTTGGTGAGGGTCATGGTATCTGATCTTACACCTATGAATTTTATGTGCCTTATCCATTCCATTCACATTTTCTTGAAAGTTTCTAAATCCTTTTCAATAAATCCATTTTATGCATATCTCACAATTGTTGTAGTTCATGAGACACATTTCTGTCAGGCATTACGTCAAACAGTTCATGTGCTTTTCCATGCTTCCACATTTTTGTATACATTTTTACGAGAGCATTTCCAAACGTAACATCTAATAGAAATCTACATACTGTTATTCTTTGATGGATGCACATACCTTGTTCCCAAGGCTCTCATTTTGTTATAGGCAGAAAGGATACAAGAAAAATTTGTGGAATTTGGATTTACACCTATCAATTGCATCTACTTGAATGTTACTAAAGCCTTTTTCTATAAATCTATTTTGTGCATATCTTGCGATTATTGCATACCATAAGGCTAATGTTCTCCTGGTGGCATATACACAGTGTTCAAAGAGACAATGTGAGGTTCAAAAGCATGGGTAGATTCTTTGTAGTAAATTAATGTGTTTTGTATCTGACCATGGATGTTTTTCACGGTGTCCTAGACCAAAGGAACCAATTATTTGGGTAACTATATAGACCTCCAACCATAGTACTTCTTACTTGTCTTGCTGATTTTTGTTTCTGAGGCATTCTGTCAAACAGTTCACACACCTTGTCTATGCATCCCCATTTTCATATTTTGTCAAGTAGTTACATCCCATGTCTATGCCTCCACCTTTTGTGTGTGTAGTGTAGGCATCTATGTAAATCACCTGTTGCCTTTAAAGTGCAATTAGTATAATAACACTTTCTTTTTCTGTTTATTCAAGCAAGCAACCCAACAAGTTCCTCTGGATTAAAAATAGAGATAGATCCACATGTCTATTCAATAATATTTAATATTATTCCATAGCTATTCAATAGGGTTGGATCCCCATTTTCAATGCATTTTTGTTATAATTTAGTTTGTATTTACAATAGAGTAGGGTACTATTCCAACGCTCTTTTATGAAATGTTTACTATCTTGTGCCAGCTTCGCTTATTGCTTATTTGTTTTTCATTAACTTCATATATAACATGGATTACTACTTGCAAAGATATCAGACATTAGATTACTTAGTATTGTTTGTTAGAGTTGTGGTTGAAAATGCTACCAAAAGGTAAGTGTGTTACAAGTTCATAGGAGTGCATTTAAAGGAGATATCACTAGAGTTTTGTTAATAGGATATAACAAAAGATCATGTGTCAACAATTTTAAAATATGGTTATTAAATTAGGTTTCAAATTATTGGATAAGGAGTTTTGTAATTTATTTTTTCAATTTTTTATTTCCACCATTCAAGAAGAAAATTTCCTTTAAATAGTTATATCACCCATTTGTTGAGCTATGTTTCAATGCGTACAAATCCAAAATAGAAGCTATCCCTAGAATAAAGTGGTAGACTATATATATAGGTGTTCAAGAAATAGTGATCATAACTTAGCCAAACTATTAATAAATTTTAAAGGAGGTTAGAATCTTAATTAGTATTACTTCTTGACTTAAATGATAAAGCCACAGTTATTTGTAATAAGATAAATTATTTGTATGAAATAATAGTTTTAATTATTTAGAAAAAAATCTATAGCTAAATCAATATGCATAGTTGCATTGTCGTTACCATTTGGATCAACCTTAGTTAACGATTTTACTTGATCAAGGATACTTTGTAATTCTCAATTTGTATCATGGTGAGTACACAGTAATCCAGTTGAGGATTCTAGTTAACATACTTAAAAGTTATGCATCAATAAATTTTTGGTTATATGGTTGTTTGTCTTACTATTGTTATCATTAAATATTAATATATATTAATGATTCATGCCTTGGTTATCTTTTATTAGCCCTTAAAATATTATTATTGACTAAGTATTCATATTAGGGCATAGTTATCAAATTGGTATCCATTATCTTGGATGTTGTATTTCGTGAGTGGTCTTAATTAAATCTAGATCTAGTAGTGCAAAGGTTTATAGATACAAGAATAATATCGTATTTAGATAGAATTGTAATAATTGAGTAATTGTTAGAATTATTAAATTTTAGGGGTGAATAACTCAGTATGATAAATTTTATTCTAATTGTTTTAATTAGAAATACCGATAGTTATATATAAAAGATTATATTCATTATGTTTTTTTTTAGTAGTTAAGGAAGTAATTCAAGGATAAATTAGGAACAATGATTCTCTAGACAACACATTGATAGAATATTATCTTTGAGTTATTATCAAAATCTTATAATAATTGATTACACCAGTATTAATAAGGTAAAATAGATTATTGTCTTGATTATGATTACAAATGTTTCTAACTTATATTTCAAATGTCGACATTATACTGTTGATTCTCACTTTGAATGACCCTTGAAATATCTTCATACTTTAATAATTAAATTAGTAATTTATAATTTAATATCATTATATGGTCAAGTTTTAAGCATTAGTTTATTGAGTATTATTTGACTATTGACAAGGATTTGATATCTATTGGAAGTTTACTCGTATTAATGGTTCCACAATCAACCCAAGTGTGTCATGAAACTCTTATATTCTCTCACACTTGTAAGTTATTTTAAATATAAATGTATATTACCATGATCTATTGGACACTTATGAGACCTTGTAAGTAAGTTTTCTATCTTGTGAATGCTTTATGTATTTAGTCCCTAACATCTTTACATGCCTTGTCACATTGTTGTGCAAGCATGAGTATTATTTTATACTCCATAATTTGTCAGTATATCCTTAATCAAGTCTTCGATTCTCAACTTCACCTAAGTGGGTGGCAGTTGCATGTGAAACTGTCTGGGGAAGTGGACCCTAGAAAGAGTTGTGTACCCAGTCTCGTATAGTTTTATAATACAAGAATTAGGGGACATGTGATGTATTTGAATCAAGAATTGAATTCAGTGTGGAAAGGTGTTAGTGGTTTGTGATTGAAGTTGTTGTCAAGCCATCTTTGTAGCCTAGTGAACATATTCCTTATTATCCAACCATGTGAGAGATGGTTGAAGTCCAGTTTTCCAACTATGGTGTCTATGTGAAATATATACGTAGGCAAGGCCATCAAGCGATGAGCCCCCGGGGATTTAGGTCGGACCCTTAGGACTGTTCTTTTGAGTCTTGTTTTAGACTTATCATTCTCTCCCGATGTTGTAAACTACCATTGGATTTGTATAGCTTATCTTGGTGATCATGTACTAATTACCCATTGATCTTATGTGTGCTCCAAGTCTTGTAGATCTTGCAAATATAGGAATTGGGAGTGAGAATATTTTGACGTGATGAAACACAAGAAACGTCAAGTAGATAAGAGGTATATTCTGATGATCCAAAATAAGTAGATATTGTTTTTTTTCTATAAAAATCATAACCATATTTACTCTTAGCTAATGAGATCATTGTCTATCAACTTAAGTACTGTAGTATGTTAGTTTCGTTTAAAAAAAATATTTGCAAATTAGTAGTATTAACACCTACACACATAGAAATGAGAAAAATGTTGGATTGTGTTCAAGGTCTGCCTTAGTCAGACCCTCATTTTGGTGTTCCCATCTCCATTGACATCTAGATAGACACAAAGTATTGAAATCAATAAACAAAATAGAAAGGAAGTAGTATTGCTAAGTAGAGAGCACAAACAACTAGAATATAGATGTAGCAATATATATATGGATGTATACCACCAACAATTAAGTCTTACCAATAATTAATTACTGGCATATTTGACTCATTTAAATGTATCTGATGTCTAGTTGCAAATATGTAACTTTAAAAAAAATAAAAAATTAAATGACCACAACAACACAGTGTCATAACCTTGTATTCTAAACTTATACTATGTTGTTGTGTGGATTACGGGTGCACAATTTAGATGATACATGACCCAACTATGTTAGAGTTCCATTGTACTTTTAGTCATTTCATTCTAAGAGAAGATTAGTTAAATTCTTATGTGAATGCTTCTATTAAGGTATGTGACTAAATCTACATAGATAGATACTATAATTTGTCATGCTATACTATGTTGCCAAGGTTTCCTAGTAATAAATATCCTTTCTTATCATTTGATCATGTTGATTTTTAATGTCTCCTATAGTATTCACTTGAGGTTCCTCATATCAAGTATTACAACTAAAGTCACTAAAGGAGCGTTTAAGGTTTTAGTAAATATAGTAGGTGCAGATTTGATCCCTATGGTACTGCTTAACTAAGGGAGATTAAGATAATAAGTAAATAAGGATAGATGAAGAGTCTTATAGTCTCCTCTACTATTAGGTTGTGTCTTATCATGGAATTACAATATGCTCTTAGTTTAGAACATCATACCATACTGATAGTTGGGAGATGCTAATAAAGAGTTAATTTAATAAGGATAACTGGACCCAACTATAGTTAGATTAATCTGTTGATAATATGATTTGTATTGTTGTCACAAGGGAATCTTATGGATGTCAGAGGAGAGGCTGCTAGAAATGAGTCAATTGTGGTCAACAAAGGCACCTCATCGAGGTTAATAGATCTGAGTGATATCGGATGAAGAGCTATTGTTGGAGGTCAAAAAGGACTTCACAGGGTTGTTAGGAAGAAATATTCATTGGCCTTAGGGTGTCATTACAATAAGCCTTGGGGAGTTCCAAAAGTTCAGACTTCAAACCTCAAGCTTACTTGTATTGTTTGCTAAAGAGGAAAGAGTTAGTCATTTTCTAGCTTAGTTCGACCAGGCTTCAAACTTCAAGCTTGAGGCTTACTCTCTACTAAAAGGTATCAAGCTTCGAGTTGCAGTCATACCTTATACCAAATTCCTCAAAGTATGAAGAAGGTTTGAGTTAAGTCCAAAATGGCTAGGGACAGTGAGGTTAATTTTCCTATCAGACATCAAGGATCGAATCTAAGGCTTACACCTTAACATAATGATAAGTATGAAGTAAGTTGGAGTAAATTATGAAAGGGCGTCGGACATCGAACTTCGACATTGAGGCTTACGCCTTGACTTAAGGTTAAGTAACTAATAAAAAAGGATCAGTGAAGGCCAACACTCGTAAAGGTTTCGAAATTAGAGGTTGGCAATAAGTCTTATGACTTATCAAAATGCTAAGTGAAGAAAGTGGTATGGAGGAACCCCGACCCTCGAAAAAGGTTACGACATCGCAGGTCGGCTTTGAAGTTTATGCCTTAACGGTTTGGCAAGGCAAGCTTAGTATGAAGAAAGCCTGAAGGTTGACATGCAAAATGGTTAAGGTTTGTGAGTGAAGTTTTCGAGTGTTGTATTTTGGTAGGAAGGCTTATGCCTTATCAAAGGGAAGGTAAGTGGTAGGAGGTAAGGTCAAACCTCAACACCTAAAATTGGTTCAGAGTTTTCCAGTCAGGTATTAAGGCTTATGCCCTAACATGAAATAAAGGAAGGAGAATGAGGTGAACCTGAACCATGACACCGAAAATGGCTTCATTGTTGCAATTTTGGCCTTAAGGTTTATAACTTAATCGTTTGATAAGTATGCAGCTAGAAGAAACCCCAAATCCCTACATCTGAGATGTTTTTGGTGTTTGCGGGTCAACTTGGACGATTATATCTTAGCAAATTGTCATGTATTCGATAAGAAGAAGCTTGAAGGCCAACAACTGAAAGAGTCAAGTTTTTCGATGCTCACAATGGTTCTTTCGGACATCGTAGGTCAGTAGGGTGGCTTACACCTTAATGTAAAGGCATGAAAATGATAAGGTGGAAGAGAGAACCCCACCATTCGAGAAAATCAAGCATATTTTGGAGGTTGGTGGAAGGTTGCAATGGATTAAAGGAAGGTTGAATGGTAAGGGGCAAGGTCGATGGATGAACCCTGATAGGTGTAGATAACATAATACATGTGTGTTCAAGATTGCTTGATAATCTCTTTTTGCACTTTAAGAATAATGTAAGAGGGAGTGGTGATGCTCGACCTCCAATAACTGAAAATATTGGTTGAAGTTTCATGATTCAACGTTTCAAAGGTTCAACGTTCAGGCTATCTTCCAAGGTCTTTCCATGCACGCCAAGCATGAGGTCAGGAGGATACCTGAAACCCCAACCCCGAAGGTTGATAAGCTTAAGGTTAAAAAAAATGGAGTAATCTTGTCATCCCGCATATGCTTGCATTGAATTGGTTGACAAATGTGGGCATGCGAGATAGTGATACATGGAAAGTATTGATTGTTGCACATGATTCACATCATTGTTGTGGATCCATAGTGATCTATGACTAGAATTTAAAGTAGTTCAAATTAGATGATGGTACTTTAAAGAAAGGAAGGTATTTGTGTGATGCTTATTATAGGCATGAGTTTCAAGATCGATGGCCTGCATTCAAAGGCTAGTTTTTATTAGTGGCTAGGAAAATGGAATATTTGAACAAAAAATGATATGTTAGCTCCAACTACATTCTTGCAAAGGAATGAAGAAAATGGGTGCCATTATTAATGCAAAGGATAGCTAGGTAAGAAAAGGGAGTTTGAGCAAACAAGGAGGACGTTTAATGCAAAATAAACCTAAGATTATGTTACGCTAGAAATTGCAGGGGAAGGAAATTGGTGAGGGGTTCATGAATCTTTGGGGAGAAGTTGTTGATGAAGAAAAGAGAAATGGGTGGCATGTGACTGGTCTTCGGGCAACAAAGGTTGAAAAGGTTAGAGTCTCACTAATATTTCAGATAGGATCGTATGTCTGAAGTTCATTTGGTTTCATGGAGGACAAATAATGGTGGAGCTGAAGCAAGGTCTCAAGACACCATCTTAGGCCTTGGATAATATTTGCGTAGGTATGGGGGTTTATCCCTAGTTGCTTTTAAGCATACCCACCTGGTTTTTTATGCGTACAATTCCCTATCGTGTGTGTTTGAGGCGTTGGTCGTGTGTTTCATCTATTGTTTTAGGAAGGATAATACCTAGAATTTTTTTTTATACCTGAATCATATCTATGAGTTTTTTGGGATTGTGCGATTAAATTTATCCTCCATCGACCATTCCATTAGTATAAAGTGAAACCCTTGTCATAAGCCATTGTATGTCGATTTTAATGTTATCCTCAAATGAGTTGAACTTGGAACCCTACTTCCTTCTTATTCCTCAATGCCAACAACTGTATAGAATATATATATATATATATATATATATATATATATATATATATATATATATATATATATACAATATATATATGTGGTTGATACAGAATAATTGGTACACACTTATGACACTGTTTGAATTCTTAGACAAACATTGTCTTGAAATATCAGTTACAATATTTGAATAGAAGACCCCATTTCATTATCATGGGTCTAAAATATTTCTTGCTCAGGGGTTTGGCTAGAGCTCATGAGGCTTCATGATACCAATATGGTCAGGAGGAGAGAAATTTTTATTCCTTGAGTTATCTTATTGTTGTAAATTATCTTGTGGTCAAAGATGGCCATCAAAATTTTCACTTAACTAGAATTGCAACCATGAAGTGCAGTAGATATTAAGTGCAAACATTAAATGGTCATGTAAGCATGATGTGCTTTGTTATGTTAATTTATCCCTTAAAATTGTGTCTATCCATATCGAGGTTTCTGACCTCTAGCTTCACCTAAGTGGGTGGCAGACAACGACGAAACTTGTTGTGCCTTTTTGCACACATGTCCCGCTGAAAGTAGGGACCTTTGTTTTCCTACTTGTGTCTAACTATTTCTAGTCATGTTATTTTTTAAGGAATCTGAATACCCAGTTTGGTTTGAATGGTGGTAAATTTTTCTATATCTTGGCTTATGTTTGAGTTTCAATTTTGCAATATAACTAAAGTTCAAAATTCCTTCCCTTCATGAACTTCCTGGTGCATGTTAAACCCAAAGGTCATTTTTGTAAGCACTGTTCACTATTTTCATGGTTATTAAATGATGTTGTAATGAGTTTGTGTTGGTTTTTGAAATTATTTTGTTGATAGGAAGGTTTCTATTTGATCAATTCCATTTTAGATTGTGTTAACCCCTTCTTGCAACACATGAATCCTGAGACGAGAACTACTTGCCACACAATGAATAATGTATGGGAAGTTTCATGAGTTATGGAGTGAGGAATATTTAATTCACAACATCTAAATCATAGATCCGTGGCCATTCAAAATGGTTCATGAGATTAATTTGGTCACTTTCCCTAGTACTACTGATGCTATTTTGGTAAATGGAATTTTTAGTCACTATGATTGTCCTCGTATTTCATAATTGGGTGAGAGAGTTGGTTTATATGTGTGTGTGCTTCAACATTACACACTATTTCTAGATATTAAGCATGTCATTGTGAACCCCAGGCTATCGATTCAATCGTGCCCAAGAGAGGATTAAGGTATGGAAGTGCACGATAAATTTCTAGGTGATTTACGTATTGGAGAAAGGAAATGGGGAGCTGCAAATTTCTTCACTTTGTGGAGTCTACGAAGAGTGGGTTGTTCAATGGAATGAAGTTTTGAGATAAGTTGCAAATTTGTAAGAAAAGATGCATTCAACGTAACAAGGGGACACCATGTAAAGCCTGATGGATGATTATATTTGGTTGAGGATCCCTGGGAAAGTTAGTCATTGATTTGTTTTCATGATGACCTTAGCTATGTAATAAAAAGCTAGGATATAGTCTTCATTGACATAGAAGATAATGTGCATGAGTACTCATCAGTACTTCAGTCGAAATTTCAACAAGGTTTCATTAGAAATGTTTGAATTATTTATCTAACTATGAAAATAAATCAGGTGGTAAAAGGGAGTCTAAGGAAATGGAGGATGAGTGAAAGGATTAATTTGAAAGGATCTTTTGTTTATGATGGGTCAGTGGTTGAGGTATGGAACTTTCAAAGTAACTAAGGATGTTTTGGACGTTGATGTAAGTATCATGCCTCCATGAATGGTATAATGAAAGACACTAATGTCTCAAATCAGGATAATAGTGAGTTTGGTGGTGGAGCTTCATGATGATATTAGATGGGGTTGACTTCAATCATGAAAAGGTCTAAAGATAGATGTCATTTCTTAAGGATGATAATTTATTTATATAGGGTGCGGGATATTGGAACTTTGATGATGAATTGTACCACCTAGCAAGACACCAACTTTGGAATGTTTGGGTGAGATGTAAAGCATCTAAGGTCTCAAAAGATCCTAGTGCGTAGATAATTTTCCAAGGAGAAATGTAATAGGCTGCACACTAGGATTTTCATTGGTCATGTTCGCATTGTAATCTGCAAGTATTTTATGGCATGGGGAGCTGATAGGTAGTGTTCAAGTAGAGAGATTTCTAAGATGTGAGAAAATTTGTAGTTGAAACCTAGACATTTGATGTTGTCTTGAATGAAAAGATCTTCTGGACTTATTTTTGTTGACTTATGCAAAATTATTTTCTTTTGTCTTATTCTTGTCTCCAGCCTTAGGAGCAACAAACTAATAGTTTAGATCTATTTTCTTCCTTGGTGTTGCTCTAACCTTAGAACTTTTTCCTTGCTTGGGATTACAAACTCTTTTGTATCCTTCTTCATCGTTGTTCTAATTTTCAAGCCTTTTGGGAGTAGTGCTTGATTCTCCTTGTTTATATATTACCTATTTTGATGAGTTTGAATCCATTGGTGCTTTTTCAACATTCTTGGACATTGCAACATCTTTGTAACTATTTTCTACTTCATAACCTAACCCAAACTTGTTTGATATTAACCTTTGAATTAGAATCATTTTCTCAAAAAAATCAATGCTTTGTTCATATAGACAACTCCTTTTCAACTCCCGATTTACCTTCTCTAGTTGTTTTCTTAGAGGCAACACTTCAACCTCTAGCTTTTGAAAATCTTCCATTTTGGTTTGCAAGTTTATGCTAGTGACTTCTTGAACTCTTCTAGATTCTGCTAGTTGCAACTTTAGATCCTTAATAAGCTGATTAGATTATTCACACTTCACTTTAAATTTTTTTGCTTCTTTAAGGGTTGAAAGTATTTTGGGCTTGGATTCATTTTCTTCTTGAAGTTGAAACTCTAAACTCTAATTCTTCTTCCTTAGTTTCTTGATCTCATCTAGATTATAAATAATTTCACCTTCAAGATCAATTTCGCATTCATCTTCATCATTCTCTTGTTCATATTCACTCACAAAGAAGTCTCCTTCATTGTCAACATCCTCATCTACAAAGTCATATTCTAACCTTGTATCTTCTTCAATCTGTAAGTTATTTCTTATAACTACTTCTTCATCATCCTTTATATTTGGTTGAGGTGCTTGTTGTTTTGCATTTTGTTGGTTATTTCTTTTTCCTTTGTTTCTTTTACTTTTTCCATGATAAGTACTCCACTACCAGGATAACCTAATTTTATTAAACTTGTGCAAGGAAGCTAACACTTTGATACCACTTGTTGGAGTACAAGACCATTGAGAGGGGGGTGATTTAATGCTCAAATGAAAAAACCAATTTCAAAACTTAACTCACTTAATTATTCAAAGAAACCCATTGAAAAATACTTCAAACACTCTAGATATTGTATATAAATTAGAACATAACACTTGAATCAAAGATGATCAATCAAGCACAATATGGAACACCACCAAGAGAAAACATAACATAGGCTTTATGAGTGGAAAATACCAAAAAGGTCAAAAACCACTCTCAAAATTTGTTTCATTAAGCCTCACTAGCTAAAACCTTGTTGATTACAAATTACATGCCTTACCGGAAATACAACAAGCCTCACTGGCTACTCAAACCGCCTCATTGGCAATACAACAAGCCTCACTACCTGCACAATCTGCCTCACTAGCAATACAACAATCGTCACTAGCTACACAACTTGCCTCACTGGCAATACAACAAGCCTCACTAGCTACAATATGTCTCACTGGCTACCACATGCCTCACTATCTACAACCTGCCTCACTGGATACAACATGCCTCACTAGAAACTCAACATGCCTCATTAGAAAATCACCATGCCTCACTAGAAAACATCAGAAGAAAATGAATAAAAAACTAGAGGGTTACTCTATTTCCAAACAAATCACTACTCTGTCAAAACTGTATCTCCCTTATTCACACTTACAATAGCATTATTTCATCAATCTAAAAATCATAGTTTTGAAAACTCGCCGACTTCATAGGAAATCATCAAGTTTTGATCATAAAAGAAACATACCTTTGACTTCAAGAATAAAAATATTGTTATACCTATCACTCTTCTTTTTCACATCAAATATTGTTATACATTATGAATATCACATTGTCTGAAAGATTAAAATATCAATACAAAATAATGACTCCTTGCTACATATCCTTGTTACATAGACAACTGCAATCATATGAACATCTTCATATATAGAACAAATACATTGTCCTTACAAACTCCAAGAATCAATAATCTTGATCAGATCATACTTCTCATGAAGGCAAAAGAGACTTCATGCTCACAACACTTATATGCATTATCTGATGTTATACATTGTTTCCTCTCTGGCACTAATTGATATTCACAAACACACAACATTAACATCTCCCATTACCCTTCTTTAAAGTCATTTCACAATTCAAATGCCTTGACAAAGATTTTAGCCATTGTTGCTCCAATTTAATTAAGCAGAGACAGTCATAGATGATCAAAAATATCTACTAGATACATCACTTGAAAAATAATCTCTCAAGATCTTCAACAATACACTCTTCTTTGGGATACATAATTCATTCCACTCAATACACACTCTATCAACCAAAAGCTTGTCAACCTCAATTCTCATCACCTTCTCGTTGTAATACAAATTAAATTTGAATATAGTTCATTGATCTTCACTTTTGGTGCCATTCAAAAAAACCATTCATCTTTTCCTTTAGAAACAACTACATAAAAACCATTCAGAAAAAACCTTGACTATCAAACTTCCCGACAAAACTTAGGCTTCTAAAAATAACCGTTCACCAACATTAAATTAGAACCATCGATCCTTTAACACCTGCCAATACTCAATTAAATAATAGTTGTTGATTTAATTTTAAGTGACATAATATAAGACTTGAAATTGTTTATCCAGTAGCTCTATAAAGAAGGGTCAGTTGAATAATGATTTTAAACCCTTAAATAGTTATTTAAGTGAATTTTAACCTCTTATTGCAAGTCACCTTTCAAACATAACAAAAATGCATTTGAGATTTGGTGTTCTATGTAAAAGGCATATACCTTAGGTCTTTAGGGTTCTTAGGTTAGGGTTTTAGAAATTCCTTAGTGATCTAGGTTATAAAGTATAAAGAAATCATCAAACCCTCATTAGTATTCAAGTCTCTGAAACTGATAATGAGCAATGGAAGCAATACCAACTTCTTGAAAGATTTCTTTGTAAGATTCTTTGACATCAAACCCTCAAACATGATCTATTAAATTACCAAATCAATATACCTTGAATGATTGGCACTTGTGCATCAACACCAATGAACAAGAACTTTTGACACCAAAGTAATCCACTTGTGCATTGAAAACAATGAATAAGTACCTAATGAACTTGTGCACCAACACCTTGAAATGTTGTCATAAATTTGAAATATTAAAGGACCTCTTTGACGATAAGTAACATCAATGAATGGACTACAATACACTTGAATTATGCAAAAATAATCTTTAGTTACCAAACCAAACACCATTTCCTTTGCACCAACACCGTATCAACCAATGCCATCAATTACTATGATATTGAACACACCTTCTTTGTTTGACATCTATTATAATCAATGATCTTTTGGCATCAATGAAAAAAGAACTCAACAGTTCTTCTCCCGATACCCCTCCTACTTGTGACAAAGGTATCTTGGTGAAAGGAGATACAATCATTGAAAATCATGAGAATCTAATTTGTCCCTCTCCCAATTCTTCTCCCATTTAGAAAGATATTGTGACAAATTAAGATGATATCATAGATAATTTTATTTTGAAATATGGTACAGATGAAGAGGCTAAGTCAACCTTTGATTCCCCCTTTTTAGAAAAACATCAACAAGAAGTTACATCCGCTGAGGTTATGGATGCACAAATATACATTAGATCTACCTTGATTATAAGACCTCCTAAACCTCCAGGATATAGCTTAAATTTTGCAAGGCAACATTGTAGTAACAATGTTTCGTAGCAACCAAGTTATAATAATGTTTCTCACAAATATAATACAAGGAACAATATGCAACTACAAACCATACCTACTCCATTACCATTACCTCAACCTATTTTTCCTAGTGCTCCTCTTTTTCCTCCACATAGTGGAAAGGATTATGATCTTGTGGAACAACGTAGAAAAACTCCTACTAAGATTTATTTATGGGATCTTATTCAAGCTTCACCTAATTATCATAGTATCCTTCAAAGTGCTTTACAACAAGTAGTGGTCCAGGTCCTAGTATGCAACCAAATGATGTAGCAACCCTAATTCAAGGTATGAACTCGATCGACTTAGATATTACCTTTCATCAAGATGAGTTACCTCCATTCGAGATTCAAAGATAAAATGAGGCCTAGATGATAGTGGTTATTATTAAAATATTTGGAATAAAAAGAACTCTCATTGACAATTGTTCAAACCTTAATGTTTTTAGTGTAAACCTTCTAGATAAGACTGGAGTGGATTAGAGAAAAAATCAACCAAACTCTTTATCTATCTAGGGATTCGACAATGAAAGAAAACAACCGCTTGGTGTGATAATACTACTTGTTAAAGAAGGAAAGGTAACATTGCAAACTTCTATTCATGTTATGCCTCAAGAGCTCTCATATAATCTTCTCCTAGCTAGACCTTGGATTTATGCAATGAATGCAGTGCCTTCCACATTACATCATCTAGGAAGTATGTTTACAACAACAAGGTTTACACAATCAAAGCTAACCTAGAATCAAAAAATCGTTTACAAACTTAAACTAGAATGAAAAATCCTCTTACAACATTGACACCAACTACAAAATTTGAACCTGTGCACAAATAAGCAAAAGATAAATCAATCACCAAACTATTGGATGATGATTGGGGTTCATTGGATTTTACACCTACATTCATGGGAGAAAACAAGATTACACACAAATCAAGAAAAGAGAAATAATCTGACATAATATCACCACAAGTTGATTCATCAAAAGCATGTGAGCCTACAAATTTTAGCATAGAAGAGGAAAACACAAATTATACATCCACATATGTTGAGTGTGATCATGAGAAACCACCAAATCTAGACGAAATGGAAAAACTTTATGAAAGAGGTTATGAGATTTTGAAATAACTTGGCTATAATGGAAACGGATGTGGTGCTAGAGAACAAGGTATCTATGTCCCTATAGAGCCTTACACACAAGAAACAACTAGCGGTCTTGGTTATTGTCCTACGAAAGAAACAAAAGCATCAAAGAAACCTTCGCTCAATATTAATGTCATCATGCAAAACACTCCTAGGATAAATATTGCTTCATCTTCAAACACGTGTCTTATTAATGATTGCGATTCATTATATTTTACACACTCCTTTAAAGGACAATACACAAAATCTCACAATCTAAACCAAGAGAGTCTTGTGTATGTATGGAACCTTATAGTAAGAAACACATATCTTTGTCACAAAAGAAAGGAACATCTACTATTGATCAAGAGGGTACCTTGTCAAGGCTTCTCCAAGCTCACTTGATATCTCTCCCTCCAATAACATGAAATAAATTCCACAATAAGAGCTCATTTTGTGCATATCATCGAGTGTATGATCATTCAACCAATGAATGTAAGGCTTTGAGTAATAAAATTCAACATCTTAAGGATTGTGATGCTCTTCATTGTGTTGATACACCTATTTCCTCTAATTGATAATGATTTTAATCATATCATGTTGCTCATCACTATGTAGCATTGGTAGCTTTATGTGTCTTTATCATTACCATTCATGGTGGTACAATTTTAGGTGTAACCATACTTCTCTTGGTAGCAACATGATAGTTCTTGGTGGTTGTCTTTGTCTCTATGATTGCGGGCAAGGATAATTAGTTTTTGGGAGATGTGCATTCTTTCCAAGGATCCCTCTTCCTCTCTTTCTACTTAAAATACCAACATAGCAGGTATGTTGACATTTTAAGTGGGGGGCATTATTGTCCCCTGATCATTATTTGCATGTTCCCTTCTTAGTGATGATAACATACATCTCCTAGGAAGTTTGATCATTACATTGGCATTATTTATTTGCACCCCTTGAAGGTGAGTTTTTCTCCACTTTGTTCATAGAAGTTGAACTTAGTGTAGCATTGGCATAAAATCTTGATCATATTGTGGCACCTTATCAAAGTTATCAGGGAGTATAACTTTTGGTTTGCTTGATGTATGAGAGCCTGTAGACCTGGCATGACTTTCCCATCGCCACTTGTTCTATGGGTTCACACCTTGTAGACTTAGTGTGTGTTTCTCATATTTGTCTTTAGGGCTCACCTAGTGTATATCGGATTGCACTAGCCCTTGTGAGTGTGTTTTTCATGGCTACTAAGAATAAAAAACCTTGCTTGCCTATGGAGCCATGTGTTTCATAAGTGATTTTACATCCTTATGAGTGTATTTAATGGACATGGCATAATGCAACTTGTTATTCCATCCATCTCTTTCTTTTCACAGTAATTTTGACATCGTATGTTTGTGTATCTTATCTCGCTACTTCATATCATACATTCATGTGTGTCCCTTTGTGATTTTTTTGGTTTGCTATGGGATCTTAATCCTAGGGGCTTGCACAACCTCCTTGATCTTTTTCATCATATTTATTCAACATTTGTGCACTTGGACCCCTCTTGACATATATTTGTCTACTTTAGTGTGAGTTTGAGTGTAATCTCATACTCTCACTAAAGTGGGGGCTAAATATAGTGTAGGAAAATGTACTTCGTTACATTTTCACACTATGTTTGCATCCCCTTAATTACTTGGACTTAATTAAGCCTTTAATTGGCCCAATTGTGCATTCACAAGATTAATTAATTTTGTTTTCTGAAAGGAGAGCCCACATTTAATTAATTCCTACATTGATCTTAACATATTGGAAATTGAGTATCCTAGGTTTAGGTCCCAAGACCCATTCGCCCTTCCCTCCTTAAGTCTCAGGGCCCAATTTATAATGTTTTTAGCATCATTTTAATTATCTAAATTCATATTGCAAAGGTCGGCTTGTGGTGTTATATTATCGAGTAATTAAGGAAATACCTATAAATACATGGTTATTTTATCAATTCAACATTAATAATCAAGAGGCAACTTTCACATGAGCAAAGATTATTGTCAAGAGGATTAGAGAGAAAATTTATCAATCATTTATTGTAGCATCCAAAATCCTATCATGATGCCAAGATTTTTTGTGTTCATGCATGATTTTGGAGCTAACATTGTGATGTAGGTTTCAAGTTTCAAGCAAGCATTCAAGCGTCAAGATCTATCAATCAATCAAGCTATTTCATGCAAGATCCAATCCTTAGAGAGATGTGTTAGATTTCAGTCCTTTCAAGGCAGCTATTAAAGGGTTTGGTGAGCTGTAACAAGCTTTGTTCATTCATGAATTTATTCATTTTATCATTATTTCATTATCAAGGTTTAATTACCAAATTGACATTTGACCTAGGCAAACCCCTATTCACCAAAAATAAACAATGTTTCCCTCTCTTTGTGTTTGCAGATTTTCAAGTGAAGAAGGATTGAAAGTTGATCAAAAGTGCAATTTTGCAAAGTTGTCAAAGTTGTCGACATTGTCATCAAGCCACGAAAACTTAGATCCCAAATTTATTTATGACTTCCCTGTAGTGAAACCTAGGGCAAATAGAAGCTCAAATATTACACTAGAGGACCACCAAAGCTAAGGAAAAACCCTGTACAAAGACCTATTCACCCTTGGGTGAACGAGTCCTTGGAGGACACTCATAACCTACTTTTTTGGGTAATTTTGTCATGTTCTACACTTCTCGTATCTGTTTACAAATTGGTGTTTTTGTTTATTCTATCCTTTAACTCTGCATTCCAAGTTTTACTTCACATAATTGAGTTCATTAAGCATTTTATTTTCATCTCCCAAAAAGTGCATTTCAGTCATATTTTACCATTTTTTGTCATAAGGAAAACAACAAATCTTCCAATAGGGTTGACTCATCTAAGGGTTGAAAGTCAATCCTACCTTTGGGGATCTCTTTTTCTAATGCAAATAGAGAAAGTGTAGGTGCATCATACATCCATTTAACCATTCCATTTTGGATCACCCACTTACATTTTTCTATATTTTGGGAACAAAACTCAAAAAATAAGACAAAAATTAATAAGAATGGAAGTCAAAATTATAAATTGACAATTAGAAAAAATATATATTAATATATAACTTATTAATAGTTATAAAAAATTTAAATAAAAAATACAATATATTATTTTAGGAAAAAATCTTTATATTTTAATTCAAAATAAAACTATATAACTTATAGCTTGGTTTTCAAAGCAATGATTGAGAATAAAATGAATGCCAAGATCAAATGGTTAAGATTTGATGGAGGAGGTGAATTTATTTCAAATGATTTTGAAAAGTTTTGTGAGAAACATGGTATTAGGAGACACCTATATGGTCCTAGAACCCCTCAACAGAATGGGGTAGTGGAGAGAAATAATATGACTATGCAAGAGATGGCTAGGACAATGCTAAAAGATGCAGATTTTCCTGATATGTATTGGAGGGAAGCAATTCACATTGCTGTCTATTTTCTTAACAAAGTAAAATTGAGGCTTAATAGAAATAAGACCCCTTATGAGCTATGGTATGGAAGACCTCCCACTATTAGATACTTCAATATCTTTGGCAGCTTGTGCTACATAAGGAGAGATGAAGAGGATATTGAAAATTTTGATTCAAGGTGTGATAAAGAAATCTTCCTTGGTTACTCAACAAGAAGTAAGGCCTACAAATGCCGCAATAAAAGATTGGGAAAGATTATTGAAAGCAAAAATGTTAAGGTAGATGAAGATTTATGTCAGATCTCACAAGAACCAAAGGTTTGCAGATCTGATATACCTCCCTACAATGAAGAGGTAGCAGAGGAGAAAGAAGAGAAAGAACATGAATCATAAAAGATAAAACTCCAATAAAGTATGTTTAGATGAACCATTCAATAGATCAAATCATTGGGGATGAATTAAGGTGTGCTAACTAAGAGAAGGATTGAAAAAGAAAGCAAGCAAGTGAATTTGTGCTTACTATTAAAGGTTGAGCCCAAAACCTTTACTAATGCTAACAAAGATGAAGGATGGATGACAGTAATGGAAGAATAATTGGATCAAATAGAAAAGAATTAGACATGAGAATTGGTTCCTAGACCAACTAATAAGAACATTATAGGAACAAAGTGGGTGTTTTAGAACACGCTAAATGAAAATGGTGTAGTTGTAAGGAATAGAGAAGGATTGGTTTGTAAGGGTTATTCACAAGTTGAAGGTATTGATTTTGAGGAGAATTTTGCTTTGGTAGCCAAAATGGAAGCAATAATAATGTTTCTTTCCTTTTCTGTTCACAAGGATTTTAAAGTCTATTAGATGGATGTCAAGTCAACCTTCTTAAATGATGATTTAGAGGAAGAAGTCTGCATTGAGCAACCAAATGGTTTCCATCTATCAGAAGATCCAGACATGGTGTGCAAGCTCAAGAAAGATTATGGACTCAAGCAAGCTCCTAGAGCTTGGTATGATCGGTTGGATAAGTAATTACTTCAATAAGGTTTCAAAAACGGTACGACAAATAGTAATTTTTGCATTAAGATAGAGGAAAATGAGATTTTTATAATTGTTGGATATGTGGATGATATCATATTTGGTGGAGATGATAGTATGTGTAAGATGTTGGTTGAAGAGATGCAAAAATAATTTTAGATGTCTATGATTGGTGAGTTATCTTTCTTCCTTGGGCTTCAAATTGTTCGGCTAGATGAGGGTATCTTTATTTCTTAGGCTATGTTAAAGAGATGTTGAGTAAATTTGGCATGGAGGATTTCGAACCAATAAGTACTCCTATGATTACTAGTTGTCTCTTAAGCAAGACTGAAGAGTCTCTAGAGGTTGATTAGACTCTTTATAGGTCCATGATTGGAAGACTATTGTATTTGAATGCTTCTAGACTTGATATTATGCATGCAATATATTTGGTTTCTAGATTTCAAGCTAATCCTAAGAAAACTCATGAGAAGTTAGTAAAAATTATATTCAGATATTTGAAGGGAACTCCAAATTATGGTTTGTGGTAAAAGAAGGATGATAAATTATCTTTGAGTGCCTATACTGATGTTGATTGGGTAGGATGTGTCGATGACCAAAGAAGTACCAATGGAAGTGCATTCTTCTTAGGAGATATATTGGTCTCATGGTTTAGTAAGAAGTGGGACTCAATGTCCTTATCTACAATGTTTAGAAGTTGAATATATTATTGCAACATATTGTTGCACCCAAGTGCTCTAAATGAAGTAAACTTTGAGGGATATAAAAGTGGTGTATGATGAGTCCATTCCATTACAATATGATAATACCAATGCAATAAATATTTCAGTAATCTAATAATGCATTCAAGGACCAAACATATTTCTATCTGGTATCACTTTCTAAGAGGGAAGGTTGCAAAACAAGAAGTTAGATTGGAGTATGTGCCTACTAAGGATCAAATTACAAACATCTTCACTAAGGAACTTTCAAACGATACTTTTGAGTATCTTTGATAGAAGCTAGGGATTATTGGCCCTCCTTTTTCTTGCTAGATGCATAGATGGTGCATCTATCCAGGGGAGAAATTCATGTCATATCCTTTTCTTCTGGATTGATGTGTGCTACCTCTTAGGAGGAGTAGGTAATTAGTTGCTTGTTATTGATAGTGGGGGCTAGAAGAAGATGTGTAGTTATTTAGCATGTGCATATGCTGGGAAAGAATGTGTCATTGTTTCAAATGAAGACCTTAATCCTTGATGTCAAAGGGGGATAATAAGTAGATGTGTGTTGCCATCAATTCCAAAGGGGTAGATTGTTGGTATTGGTTATCATTGATGTCAACACTTTGGGAGATTATTCCACATATGTTTGGAATTCTTTGTCATTGATGTATGATGTTATGTTAACAATTTTGTTGTTGATGTTCATGGTTATATGTCATTCCTTGTTTGATGAAAATTAAAGTTATATTGAGTATGGTTGTTGTCAACAGAGTATGTATCTTGATGATATATTAAAATAAGGATTAGAAGGAATGCTAAGTTGGAGAGATATTGTTGATGGTCTTCAATATGTTTTATTCTCTCTCCTATTTTTCCTAAGGAAGTATGTGTTTCTACAAGGAGGATCTGACCTCTTGATGTTGGTGAAGGTTTTTGTTACAGGAAATTACTTTCGAAGTGTAAGGCCCCGCCACACAACCCCAAAGGAAGTTGCAATTAACAACTTATACGAACTAATTTTTTTTCTTTAAGTAAAATTACTAAGCAACTTCAGTATCTAATGCCAACAACCTCTAAGGTTATGAGACAGAGGTTATATAGAGCCTCAACAAAACACATGAATCTAAACCATGCCATTTATTTAATTAAGAAATATAATGCATACATTCCAAATAAGATAACTTACGTAAAAGCATAAGAGATAACTTGCAATTTCATTTATCCATAAATAAACAATAAGATTACATCTCTCATTCCCCAAATGAGGTAAGTCTAATAAGCATAATTACAATTAAAACTTTCCACCTTGATAACAAATGAGGGGTAATAAATCACAAGATTAACTGAAATGAATAAAGCATGAAATGATATTGGATCCCACGAGCTCTCCAGCTAGAAATATCGTCCACACAAACAAGAAGAAAGCCAAAGGGATTAAGGTGCATGCCACCCAACCAAGTGCAACCCAAAGGCCCACCCTTTGTGCTAGGAGATAGTAACAAGGGATCCTAGCCAAGGCCATCTACCTCTAGACACATGCTAAATCGTAACTGAACCAAACTGACACAACCAATCCCATGTACAACACAAGTACAACATAAGTGAAACTCAAGTACAACATAAGTACAACTCTAACCTGGTCACATTGCTTCCAGACATGAAACAGATCAAGTATTTTAAGAGAACCATACACATAGAATCAAATACCAACTGTTGTCCTAGATAGAGTGTTATCACACAACTCATCATGAGTTACCCATTTTGGATCTTCATAGGCTTCGAAAATCCTAGTGGCCTCAACTGATCCCCAACCCTCATACTTACTAATGCGGGGTCAAATACCTATCATAAAGACCAAATAGATAACCTTGCCATTCCAGACCTTCCCACTCACCCCAAGTCTAAACAAGCACTTGCGAATATGAGTGAGGCTAGAACTTATCTTGATTAGTGTGAAGTACCACCTAACCTCTAAGTACATTGATTTAGTTTTCACTTAGTTAAACTACTTTCGAAGGTTACTCAATCTTACCTCTTACGGGCTCTGGCCCCTAACAAAAGCCACTCTTCTACTTGACAACATACACACCATACAATCTCCAAGGGTAACAAAGTGCAAGCAAACAAGATAACACAACTACTCCTTTCTCAAGAGGCGACATAATTCAAAACCCTCTCCTAACATTGAAGGTAAAAGGATAAAAAATTCACTCCTTACAAGGAGGCACAACTCATGTAATCCACTCCTAATCCAAGGAGGCCCAAAACATCCCCGTTTGTGGAAAACGGGTAATTACTGAAAACGTGCCATGCACTACCCAAGAAATTAAAAACAGGTTGACTAACATAATACTACAACCCACATAATTTAAAATCTCCATATGGAAGATTCAATAACCCCTACTGAACCTTTTTCCCCAAAGCGAAGATGAAAACCGTTCACAATCAAGACGAGCAAGAAGATAGTAATTAAATCTACTTTGGATTTACTATATCCATATCCCCGTTAACCTTCAGTAATTTATTGTATTAAATAAATTGAATTACCATACTTCTTTTTAGATAAGGGATAAATTAAAACTAATTATTTAATTTCCCCACTTGCATTTAAACAATGATAAAGTAACTAGTTAATTCTACAAATTAAAATTTCATTGATATAAATAATTATTGCTTCCTCTCTTCTATATAGGCATTTTAAAATAATTAACTTGTCTTAAAAGTATATTATTTAAAATCAAATATACCGTTCCATCAAATATATCATTTAAAAATAAAATCAATAATTTGATCCCCTAATACAATATTTTCATTTCCTCAATTAAATTTAAATCATGCCTTTTTAAAAACAATAATTTTTTAATGAATGAATACATTTAAATGAATATGTATTAATCTAATAAGATTAATCGCTCAACTATGTATATATATTTAAAATAGTATATACATATACATAATATATATGTGTATATACACTCATATATATATATATACTATACATATACTCATGTATATCTATTATATTATTTTATATATATATATACTCATGGAAGTCTGCTTTTATTCAGAATTTTCTCCCGCTCTTTGGAGTTTTGAATTTATGCATGCATGGTGGACTCTATCGTGGGGGTATCCAATGGTCCCCCCCTGCTCCCTCCTGACCCGTGCTCCCCTCCTTTGGAGACGTGTCTGGTGGGTACCCTCTCTATGGGATCTGCGCTTTCTCCTTCAGGCATTTTGAGGGATTTGGCTTCTCCGGGCGATTCTTCTGTGCCGATGGTTGAGTTTTCTCCAGTTGTTGGTTGGAAGAATGTTCTGACTAGTGGGAAACAAGTCTCCTCCTTGTTTTCGGCTCCCCTTGAGTTTGTTTCGACTGCTGGTACTATTTTTGACATACCAGATTCGATTAGCGATAGGATCCTTTCCTCCATGGAGAATGTTGTGGTGGGAAGATTCCTCTCCTATCGTCCTACGGTGGATATGGTTCAGAAATGGGTTGTTGTGAAGTGGTGACTTAAGGGCAGTGTGGAGATTCGCGCGATGGCTGGGGGTCTCTTCCTCTTTAGGTTTGTTGCAGCTGAGGACTTGGTGGCCACTTTATCGTCGGGCCCGTGGGTCTATGGGAAGCACAACCTTGCTCTGTGTAGGTGGAAACCTGGTTTTGACCCTACTATTGACCTTAACATGTCGGCTCCCATTTGGGTACGACTGTCAGGTTTGCCTCTAGAGTTTTGGGATGAAGTGATTTTCAAGGCTGTTGGGGATTCATTGGGGCAGTTTGTTAGTATGGATGTTGTCACTAAATCAAAGTCAAGGTTATTCTTTGCTCGATTTTGTGTCAATATTTGCGTTGATAAGATCCTCCCCAACTCTATCAAGTTGTATTCAAAGCTGGGAAACTGGATCCAACCTATTTGTTACGAAAACATGGTGGTATTCTATCAAAGGTGTGCCAAAGTTGGGCATCTTATATCTGACTGCAAATCTTCAGTCAGTCGGGAGTCTAAAGATGTGTTAAATTCCACAAATCCGGCTATGAATTCCTCAAGGCCTTTGGGTGGCTCTGAGCTTGTCCCCCTAGACTCTATTCGGCCTCATATGATTTCTCTGCGACCTCCACCCCCTGCTTTTCCTCACACTGACCCGAACCCTTGTGTCTCTTTAGTGTTGGAAACCCTTCCCAGGGAGGTCTCATTGTCTCAGGATCCTAGATCCTCGGCTGTTGTTACATTGCTTGTGTGGGCTTTTGTTGGGATATTTGATCTTGGTTCATCGATTGTTGATCCTTTGTCTTTGAATGTCACTCAGGGGACCTGTGGGGATTCGGTTGAAGAGGGTGAAATTTGGGAGGAAGAGATTTCTGGCATGATTGAAGAGTCTACTGAAAACTTGGGAAGCTTAAAGTTGGAGAAAGTAGAGGATGAAGGGATATGGACTACGCTTAAGAAGAAGGGTAGGAAGAAGAAGGCAGATGTTGGAGGGGATGCCAAACCTGGGATACCCTCTCAGAGATCCACCAGAACATGGGAAACGACAAATGAGATTGCCCTAGGGAGAAACGACAAATGAGATTGCCCTGGGGAAGAAGAGGACATTGGACATGTCCTCAAAAAAAGGGTAGAGATGAAGATTATTTCATGGAATGTTTGGGGGCTTAATAGTTCGCACAAATAGCGTGCCTTGAAGAACTATATAGTGGAGCATAAGATTGATGTTTGTCTACTGCAAGAAACTAAGATGTTGATGATTAATTTTGACAAAGTTGCTAGCTTTTTATGGCCTAATGCTTCCTATATCCATAGTGATGCTGAGGGAGCTTCGGGTGATTTGGCCATGCTTTGGAATCCTTCTTGTTTACAGGGTTCTAAATTATTTCATTGTAAAAATAGCATAGGGGTTTTGTTCTCTGTTGGTAGAGTTGAATGGTCTATAATAAATATTTATGCTCCTAATCAGAGGAACCTGAGGAATATTCTTTGGAACAATATGGTGGCTAAGATTAATATGAATAAGGGAGGTCGATGGCTTGTTGCTGGAGATTTCAACTCTCCCTTGTTACCATCTGAAAAAAGCGGGGGCCTCTTGGATTACATTGATGGAATGATGGATCTGGCAAAATTTTTGTGCTCTTCAGGGTTAATAGACATTGAACTACTGGGCCAGCATTTCACCTGGTCTAATAGAAGGACTGGTGGCGATTTGATTTAGGTTCGGCTTGACCGATTCATCTGTTCTCCCCATTGGACTAATGCCTTAGAGGCCAACCCGATAACTCTGCCTAGGACGGTATTAGATCATTATCCTCTTCTGTTGACCACAAATATTCATGCTTCTGGTGGTCCCTATCCTTTTCGTTTTGAAATAATGTGGAACTCTCATCCCAATTTCAAAAAAAAAATTGTTGAATGGTGGAATATTCTTGTCCAAGGTTCCCCTATGTTTAGGCTCTACTACAAACTCAAACATATTAAACTGATGGTTAAAGGTTGGAGCAAGAATGTGTTTGGGGATGTTTTTCAAAGAAAAAAATAGCTCGAGGGGAGGTTGAGGACTTTGCAGAAGAATATGGATGAGGGAGATGTCAATCAATAGACCAACAATCAGGAAAAGGATGCCAGAATGGAATGGGAAAAGGTTTTAAAAAATGAAGAGGTCTTCTGGAAACAAAAATCTAGGGTCCAATGGTTGGAGGAAGGTGATAGGAACACGCCCTTTTTCCATGTTTCTGCCACCAAACATCGGAAAAGGAATCAAATTTCTAAATTGATAAGTGACTCTGGGGAGGTGATATCTAATCAAGCTCATATTAAGTCTTGTGCGGTTAATTTTTTTAAGGAGTATTTTTCAGCCCCTACAGGGGAGCCCAACATGGCTATGGATTGTAAGATCCTTTAGCATCTCCCTGCTTCCATCTCTCTTGAGGATAACTTGGGAATTCTTAGGAGTGTTTCCTCAGAAGAGGTTCGGTTGGCTACTTTTAGCATGGGGGCCTTTAAAGCTCCAAGCTGATGGGTTTCCCCCTGCGTTCTTCCAAATCTTCTAGGATATTGTGGGCTGGGACCTTGTGCTTGTGGCTAGGGACTTCTTTAAATCTAGTAAGATTCTTAAACAAATGAATCACACTTTCATTGCCCTTATACCCAAGATTAGTGAGCCTCTATCTATGTCTGATTTTTGACCTATTAGTCTATGCAACACCTTCTATAAGATCTTTTCTAAGATCCTTGTTAATCAAATCAAACCTCTTCTTGATAAAATTATAAGTCACATTCAAAAGGGGTTTGTCCCAAGGCGACACATTTTTGATGCTTCATTGACTACTCATGAACTACTCCACTCTATGGATAGATGTAATAATGCGGGGATGGCGCTTAAGCTTGACATTTCCAAAGCTTACGATAAGGTTATGTGGGAATTCATTCCAAAGGTCTTGGCTAAGTTTGGCTTTAACAGTTCGGTCATTAAGCTCATTATGGAGTGTGTTTATATTGTTAAGTTCTCGATTTTGGTGAATGGATCCCCCTGTGGATTCTTCTCTGCTGGCAGAGCGCTCAGACAGGGAGACCCTCTCTCCCCCTATCTCTTTATTATGATTTCCGATGTACTTAGTAGGAACTTTATGAGTCTGCAGTCAGAGGGCTCCATATCTGGTGTTAGAGCGGCTACTTCTCTTTGCCCGATTGTTGTGCAGCAATTTATGGATGACATTTTTCTATTTGGGATGGCCTCTATTGTGGAAGCTATGAAGTGGAAAGTTTGCCTTAACAATTATGCCTCCTGCTCTGGCTAGTGCATCAACTACAATAAGAGCAAGATTTACTTCTTTAATTTCTTACCTAATTTAGAAAACAAGGTGACTGCGATTTTGGGATGTGTTGGGGATTCTCTCCCGTCGATTTACCTTGGGCTCCCACTAACGGTTAAAGAGGTTCAACCAGATTTTTTGAATTCTATCTTGGAGAAGATCCAAAGGAAGTTGGCTGGTTGGAAGGGCTCTTTGCTTAGTCATGCTGGGAAACTCCAACTTCTTATTGCGGCTATACAGGGTATCCCCACCTACTTTCTTCCTATCTTTAAGATGCCTCAGTATATTGCGGAGAAGTTCAAAGGAATTTCCTTTGGTCCGGTACTGAGGAAAAAAAAAAGATTGCTTTGGTAAAATGGGAAAGGGTTTGTCAAGCTAAAAATTATGGAGGGATTGGAATAAGGAAGATTGTTATCTCTTACAGGGCGTTGATGGCCAAGGTAGGGTGGGACTAGTTAAGGAACACCAAGGACTGGTGCAAAATTCTAAATGTTAAGTACCTCCAGAACAGGCCTTTGATTGATTGTTTATTGGAACCCCATCCCCTTGACTCTGTAATCTGGAGGAGTATCTGCAGCACACAAGGCCTGCTAAAAAAAGGGATCAAATGGAAAATGGGGAATGGGTTCAAAATCAGATTCTAGGATGATGCATGGATTTTGGACTCCCCCTTGGTTGGCTTTGATTTTGGAGCGGTGATGAATGAAGCTTAGAGATTCTTTGGGTTATATATTAGAGACTACGTGGATGGCCCTCCTGGAGCTAGGATTTGGAGAGATCTCTCCCTTTGCTGCCCCCACTCTCTTGACCTTTGTCGTCTAGCTAGATCACTTCAGGTGTTGCTCTCCAGTATCAAGTTTCCTTCCTATGATAGGGAGGATGAGTTATTTTGGGCTTTTGATAAGCAAGGCGATCTTTCAGTTCGATTTGCTTACATATTGCTAACTAAGGAAATTTCAATTGAGAAACACTGGAGGAGGGTTTGGAACCGCCACATGATCCCTAAAATAATTTTTTTCTGGTGGACGACAGCCATAATAGGATTTTAACTCAGGACAATTTGAGAACGAGGGGGTTATGCTTCCCAATAGATATTTCCTTTGCAAGGTGGGGGAGGAAACTGTCAGCCACCTTTTGTTACACTGCCTGTATGCTGCTGAAGTTTGGGGGATGACTTTTGGGAAACTTGATGTTGATTGGGTTATGAGCAAAGACTTTTTCTTGTTTATTTTGGACTGGAATGGGCCTTTTTTCCATCCTTTGACTGTTGAAATTTGAAGACAGACCCCCCCAATCTTAGGATGGTGCTTATGGAAGGAGAGGAATAACAGGGTTTTTCAGGAATATTGAGCGGAGCCCCAAGGAGGTGTTTGGTATTGGTGTTTGGCTCATAGAGGATAATATCTCCCTCTTTGATGGGAAACTTACTAAGTTGAGGCTGCTGGACTACGAAATAAAATTGGCTAAGGATTGGCACCAGGACCTAAAGGCTAATGCCTTTGATAATTCAAAACTATTAGCTAGGAAAAATACCAAATGGGAACCTCTAGATTGTGGATGGTTCAAATTTAATTTTGATGGGGCTGCTAAAGGCAACCTAGGAAGGGCAAGTATAGGTGGGATTATCAGAGACTCTATGGGGAATATAGTGGCGGGATTTGCGGGTGGTATTGAGGTTTAATCGGCTTTGGTTGTTGAGGCTCGTGCGCTGTTTATGGGCCTCAAAATTGTTGTTTCTCTGGGAATTGTTAATCTCCATATTGAAGGAGATTCCAAAGCGGTGACAGATACTGTGGAAAAAGACAGATTTATAGGTTGGAATACCAAGGACATTTTGATGGATGCTAGCTTCCTAATGTCCAAATTAAGAGACAAAAAGGTGACTCATATTTTTAGAGAAGGCAACCATGTGGTGGATGCCTTGGCTAATCTTAGCTTGGATTGGGATTTGGCTAGATTTTGGAGGAATAAGGAAAGGTTGTTGCCAAATATTCAATCTTTGATAGAGCGGGACAAGGCTACCATGGTTTATAATGATGTTCAACTTTTGGATGACAAGAGCTGATGGGGGGGCCCACTAGTTAATTTGGGTGTGTTGGTGGATGAATGTCAATATTGGTATGGAGTACAGGTGGAGTTATCCTGGTAAAGCTGAGAGTGTGTGGGGTAGGGAAAGGAGCATCCACGTGTCCATCCTTTGGACTTGGTGGATGGGTTTAGTTTATAAGATTATGATGAGATGGCGGGGAGGGGATTTAATTGAGGAGTTCAAATCTAGTTTTGGCGACGTGATGCGGGTTAATTGGAAGGATGTGACTTCTTATCAGGTGAGGGGTTGTATTGTGCGAGCTACTATTTTGGGAATTGGATTGCTTGTTTTACCTCCTTATTACATTTGGAGGAGTGAGTGTATTAATAATGATGTGACTTTCTATGATGCGATTAGGCCACATTCTAGAGACTTCGGGTCGGCTAGTTTAGCTAGGGGTTCCTTTGGCTTATATCAGAAGTTTACTAAATTTAGCTTATTGGTCCGTCTGCATGGGGTGTCGTGCTTTCCCTACAGCTTCGCCAACTTTTTCCCTCTCTGCTGTAATCATAAATTCATCAATTTTTGTGTCCCTTCTCATTGTGGTATATTTCCTCTCTACGCGTGTGAATGGTATGCGGGGTTTAATTTGCTTCGCTGTAATCTCGGCGTAAATTATCTTTTAAAGATTATTGTAAGTGACTGCTACTTTTGGTTTTTCTTGCATTTTTGTGAGCTTCCTGTGCAGTCTAACAGTATGGGTGGTGATCGCGTGAGGACGAAACCAGATAGTTGTGATGAATTTCGTAACAACCCGATGGTCTGGCACATTTGTGTGGAGGGAGGAATTGCTCCACTCATGGAATGCTTAGTCGGCCATGATCCCATTTTATCGGGCCAGTTTGCCAGTTCATGGAAGGACAAGAGGGTTTCCATTGGTGGGATTTCGTTCAAAATCTGCGAGGATGTTATTGCGCAGGCTACTGGTTTACTGTGTGAGGGGAAAAAATATCTTAAGCATACTAAAAAGCCAGACCATGAGAGCCTTAAAGTGTTTTTCAGAGGAGAAGAAACCTCGGTTAGGAACCAGGCGGGGTTTGAAAGGGAAGAGCTTCCTAAGCCGTGGGATCAGGTTTGCATGGCTCTGATGAAATATGTTACACTGGAAGGTAGGTTCAGAAATTATTTCTTTTATCATTTCCCTCTATTAAACCACCTTAGGCATAAAATGTTGCTTAGTTTTCCATTTTTCCTTCTCATAGACCTAGAAAGTTCTATGGATAAGTGTAAAGCGTCGGCCAGCTGAAGTCCCTGTGATCTTCCACCGGTCCTGCTCTATCAGGGGCTAATTCTCTACCTATATCACTTTCATCTTGCCCTCTATTGTCCTAAAGCCATTACCGTTGTCCATGTTGAGAACATTGAACCCCTCTCCACGGTGCATATCTCCCCGGCCAAGTCCAAGATTCCTCCTCAGAAGTCTAACATTGACAATATGGGGAATGCCAAAACCAAATTTGCCACCAAAAATATTAAGGGTGGGTTAGGTAAGGCCCATGCCAGTGCGGCAGAAGGGCTCTGTGAGCTAAAAGCCACTCAAGCTGACACGACTGTTACTATCACTTTGTTGAAAAAAGGCAAGGATAAATGCATGCAGGCTGCAACTTTTAAAGATGGCAAGGGTAAGCGGTTAGGAAAGATTCCAAAGGGGATACGGTTGTGGGGAACACGGTGCTAACTGCAGGGGAAAGTGTTAGGAGGAGATCTGGGAGGTTGGCTAAGAACAACAAGAAGAGGCTAATCATTGAGGATTCGGAGGAGGAGCAGTCGGACAACAAGGGTTACAAGGAAGAAGAATCTAAAGATGTGGAAGAAGATATGGTGGAGAGGCCCCAGCTTACTCCGGTGGACAACAATCTCCACTTTGATGGCTCTGACTCGCACTCTTCACAGCCACGGGTGGATGAGCCTGGTGAGGTCCAGGGTGCTATGGATGTTGGGGTTGATTCAGACAAGGTGACAAAGAGATTGGACACTCTGGACAAAATATTTTGGGGGCTGGCTCTCTTCACTATGAAACTGGGTCACTTTGTTACGAGTACTTTGTCTAATGCCATTAAAGAGGAATTGGAGGGGAACAATATCCAGGAAAATAAAGAGTGGGTGGGAGATGAGGTAGTGGACCTCCTGATTAAAAACTGGGATGATGCCAGTTAGTTGCTCTTGGTGTTGGTCTATCGGCTAGTTCTCGATTGTTGTTGTGATGCCTATAGGTTGTCTTTGCTTTTCCTGTTTATGTTAGTTGGTTAAGTCTGGTCCTTTTTTGGCCCTTGTGGCTCGTTGTGTAGGGTACAACACCTTGTAAATATTGTTTAACTTTTCAAAAACATTAATATTTTAATACTATATCATATAATATTAAATATTAATATATATATAATATTCCAAAGAGATATATATATATATATATTCCAAAGACATATATATATTAATATTTTAATATTATATCTCATAATATTAAAATATATAAATATTTTATATTTATTTTTATTTCCACCAAAAATGGTCAAACGCCCTAATTTTGGGCGTGTTTTTCAATGTGTGTGTGCACAGAATGGGGTTTGGGGCGGCATTTTTGGAGTGGGGCAACGACGAGCTGGGCGGTCGGCTGTGTAAACACAGCCGACTCCCACAGTGGTGGGTGCGACTATGTAAACATAGTCGAACCCACCACTGTGGGTGGTGGTTGTGTTTCCACAGTTGTCCCACCCATAGTGGGCAGCCATGGGGGTCGCGTTGGGCACGACTCCCCCCACACGCCTCCCATGGGGGCACGGCGAGGGTGAGCCCCCAACCCCCCCAGACATTTACATTTTATTTTATTTAAATATATATATCTATCCAAACCCCTGTGGACTTCGAAATCCACAATTTTGGCCTGGGGTATGATTTTTTCAAAACAAATTTGACAGCATATCCCCAATGAAATATATGCAATATACATATATATATATAAATATATAACTGTATATATATACACATTAGTATATATATATATGTATATATATATATTCTCAAATGAAATTAATAGAACTAATTGAGGAAATAATACATAAAAAGACCATTTTTAAATCAAGAACACCATTTTTTTCTTGAGAACACTCAAATAGAACAGAGGTTTTCTTCCAAATCTTTGAAAACAAGAATCAAATTAGGTTTGTTTTGCCATTTAAACAGAAGATTAAAATGCTTTCCAACATGATTTTCATCAACACATATACAAATAGAATTACAAAAACAACTAATTTTAAAGATATGAACCTGGTTTTATTTGAGTTTGTGAGGAGATCCAGAGGGTGCACAGGTACCTGCCTTGATTCCAACTTTAGCTCAACAAATTCCACAGCTTCAATCCAAAACCCATAAAATGCAAAAATTTCTTCCTCTCCTCCATTCTCAAATTTTCATACTTGTTTCCAAAAAACTTATGAAGAAAATTCTCAAAATATCCATGCACCAACCCTCATAAATTTTCAAAAATAGAATAGCCAAAATATCTCCATTTTTCAATTTTTGAATTCAAACTTTTCTTAAAATGAAATTTTTAAATCCTTTTTCTTATTTTTCAATTTCAAACAATATGTCCATAACTAACTTAACTTATTTCACATCATAAATTTAATTAATTAATAAAATAGATTTAATCCACGATTAAATTATTTATTAATTAAATTAAATTAATAATAAAATAAATTACATTACTAACATAATCCTAGATCAAATTAATCAACAACTTAAATGCCTAAAGCCATTTAATTACCCTTTTCAACTTGCAATTAAATAATCGAAGAGAGGGAACAATATTCAAAGCAACATAACCTGACTAAGACCCGACAAGACACTATGACTAGGGTGATGACTTGGCATGGAAAATATAGCTACTATCTCCCAATTGAATGTCGTTGGGCAATGGACATGCTCAAACCTATGAAATCAGGTGGAGTCGATGTCATGTACCTTTCAACCTACGAACAAAGAGTATATCCACATGCATATATATGTCATAATTAAAACACACCGTGAAGAGGAAATCGCGGAATTGTAGGGTACTCGCAAGTGAGTGATGTGATATCGTCCCCTTCACCAATACAGTATTACTAACTGACAAATCTAACATAATAATTTATTTGAAAGCATTAAACATCATTAATTCAAATATTCACTTATGATTATTCAACACATGCCATAAAGATAACATCATAATAAAATACCATCACATGAAAAGATAACATTCACATCGCTTACAGATAGCGATCAAATAGTAACCGAGTACCATAGTCAATGTACTAACAGAAAATAAAGCATAACAAAACATAACACTGTTTGATCAAAAGAGAAAAACGGAGGGGTATTACACGAAGACAATTTGGGAGAATGCTTCACATTCCTTCACTATTGAAGATATGGTCTTATAGTTTGGGATTCAATGTCTATGTTATGTGGGCATTGTACTCCTGCCTTTTTAGGTCACAAGTGTTGTCGAGGAGTTTTCTGGTAATTGCAGTGGGTTGATAGTTTTTGTTGGTTGTCTAAACATGTCCAAAAAATGCTCCACATTTCTCTATATTCATGTTTCTTCTCTTGTGACTTGGTGAATGTTCTCTTAGTTCATGTGCAATTTCTTGGTTCAATTTTAATGTAATGAATTTTTTCACAAGTTGGTTTGAGAATTTTCTATCTCTTAGTTATTTATTTTATATTTTTGGAATGAAGTATTTTTCTTCTATTTGGTTTGAGGTGGTTGTTTATGGCATGATAGTGTCAAATAAGTATCTGGAAGTATTGTTGGATGTTCATAGACTATCTCATTGTGGTTCACACATCATTGGTTGATCTCTTTTGTGTTGCATGTTATTTTGAGTTGGTTTTCTAGAAACTTGTGGATGTCTGGTTGATAGGGCTTGTTCTCTTTCTCGTGCTATGTGCTTGGGGGGTCTACTCTAATATTAGAGGTTGTGTTAATTTGTGTTTGGGTCCTTCCCTATCCTTTTATGAACTACATTGTGTAAATTCAATTGGAAGTTGTGTTTTTGGGATAACTGGTAATGACCTACATGTTTCCTTATTGCCAACTTAGGATGTTGTGCAGCAGTGTGTGATGTTAGGGATCACATTGGAAGATGTAATAAGTTATTTTTGGTCCTCTCTATCTCTTGTATAAGACTTATTTATACCACATTAATGTTTTATGGTTGACTTGTTGGGATTATTGTTTATCTCTTATTCTAGCCAACCTAATTAGTGTTTTGTGATGTTGTGGAGGATATAAATGGAAGATCAAATCAATTACAAATAAGTGAGTGTGGATTTTATTGAAGATCACGTAGATGTAGTGTAAAAGTGTGTGGAAGATAGATCACATTCGCTTTAATGCCTCAGTCAACAGAGTGTGTTGTTGGCATATGTTATAAATTATAAATCTTCATGTATCCTGGTTTGAGATAGTGGGTCTCATCAAGTTCTTGTATCTGACCCTAGATTTGTGTGCTTCAGTCTACAAGTCCTTTGTATCTTTCCCTAAGGTTGTGCACCTTAGTCTTCAATACTTTTGGGTAGTGAGCATTGTAACTTTTGTAAGAAATGAGATTCATATATTATGAGTTAATCCTCACCGTGGTTTTTCCTTTGGGTTTTCCACATAAATATGGTTTTATCTTGTGCATGTGTGTTCATTAGCTTATCTTTCATTACTGCTAATTTGATTAAGTTTTTTTGATCTATTTATAAGTTGATGATCATGTCAAACGTTTGAATTTGAGTATTTCTGAAGATTTTAAGATCTAAAGGGTTTAAGTTTTTATAGATATTGATTCACCCCCTCTCAATATATGGGTGTATTCAACATTGATTTGGTAGAACATCCGTATCAAATTATTATATTTAGTGAAGTGGTTTTGGGGTTATAAATATAATTACTTGAAGGAGTTAGATGATATCCAAACCATTCATGCTAGAGAATCAATAGTGTAGTTTCCCACATGTGGAAAGAAGTTAAAATTTGATGATTTTTGAGTTGTCATTGGGTGGTTAACTCAAGTGGAGCATACGAGAAATTAAAATCACTAGAATTATATCAACTCATATATATAGATCATTCTCACAAATAGAAATATATCTTAGTAAGTCTAGAAGGTCATGTGGCATCTACAAGTAATTTTTCCTTCAATTTATGAAAAAATTTCCAAGACCTTCTTTATGTGAGGATGCTAGAGTTTGCAACTAGGAGCAAAATGGAAAATTTCATCTTGCTAATTTGCATTAGAGATCTATAAATCTACAAGAATGGAAAGAGAAATTGTTGGTAACAATAGAGAAATAGGTGTAATTTATAATTGATGGGATACCAAAAAAGGCTCATTAAAGAGATAATTTTAACTTTTAAGAAGGTTCACAAGGAAAATAAAATAAATATTTTTGGGAATAAACATATAGTCACTCTTACATTTTTATAGATAGTGAAGAATACTTTAGAAAGGATGAAATACTTTAATGTTTGTATTTGATTAAAAATGGGGTTGGAATTGTCAGAATTAGAAAGATGGTCATAAAGGAATCTAAGGAAAGAAAGGAAAAGGTTGATGAACTCATGATTGGCTTAAATAAACCATAAAAAATATAGAAAACACCTAAATGGAACTCCTAAAGGAAGAAGAATAGCTTGATATTGTAAAAAATGTCAAGAAGAAAAAGAGTGAAGCAAGGAATAAAGAAATTAAGTAGGTGATTGAAGATCTTGATAGGTTCCAAGAGGATTTTTATTTAGAATAAATTCTAGGAATCTCAAAAGTTATAAGAAAAAACAAAAGTGCAATTAAGATAGTTGGATAATGATTTAAATACCAACCAACATAACAACTTGACGAAAACTACATGAATTTGGGCCTACATGAAGAATGGATTAAACAAAAAAAAAAATCTAATATTTTTCTAGTTTTTGTGAAGTTTCGAATAAACCACTATTTGATATGAATGTGGGGATATCTTTTGGTTTAATTTTCTTAGCTTGCGATAGTATCAAAATAACATAGCAAAATACAACATCATAAGGAGAATTAAGGATTGGAAATTATAAAGTTTTAAAATTCATTTTGGTTAGGAAAACCCATGATGATGATTTTTACATTAATGAAAAAAGGGAATTTAACTATTGATGTCTTTCCTAGTCAAATTAATCCATATTTTATTTTTATTATGTTTGTTGACTAGTAGATTTTTATCATGATATAAAATGCCAAGAGTAAAATTATTTCTTGCATCCTAGATAGAAATGGAAAGGATAACAAGAATATGCTAATAAACAATCTCAATGGGTATAAGTGTAGGATACTTCCAACACTTGAATTTAAATTGATACAAAATAAATTGAAGGATTTGCATAATGTACTCATGGTGTGACATTATAGATCCTCTAATATTTATAATGATATTCAAGGGAGAGATTATAATGGAGGATATTTTAAAATATTAAACATATTGGGGAGAACATCATCCACCAACAAAATAGAGAAGTGAATTAATTTCAAGTATGTTGTAACCTATTAGGAGTAAAATTGATAATGTGAAATTTTTCCTGAGGATTTTCTAATTATGTTAGATGCACATGAAAAATAAGAGGGGGGATGAATTAGTTGTATACTTAAAACATTCAATCCCTCAATATCATTCAAGCCCTTATCAATCTTTAAACCCTTATAATGCATTAGAAGAATGTAAACATTTAAAATAGTCAAGCAAACACATCCAAACACATAAGAGCACTAGGTTTACGTGGAAAACCCAAGAAGGTAAAAACCAAAACATGAGTATTAGCTCACATATATATGAATTGTAACTCTAAATATAATTAGGCTCACTGCCCAAAAAATAAGAAAGGCTTACTACCAGAAGGAATCACTGTCTAGAAGAACGAAGAATAGATGTGTCATGCCCACATTTTTACATGCTTAATGGACATAAAATAGCCTAACTAATCTTCCACAAGCCTTATTAGTTCATAAATATATTTTTTCTAAGAAAATAACAACATGGTACACTACTTAAAGATATGGTCAATGAACTCACTAGTTAGGAGTAAGGACAGTAATGAGTATTTTTCTTTTTTAAACAATAATGTATACTTATTTTGGATTAGCATACATACCTCTTATCTACTCAAACACCTCTTGCATTCCATCATGTCATAATCTCCTCACTTCCAATACTTGTACTTGCAATGTCTAGAAGACTTGGTGCACACATAAGATCCATGGTAATTCATACATGATCAACAAGATAAGTTATACAAATCAAATGATTGTTAACAACATCGAGAGAGAATGATAATTCTAAAGCAAAACTTAGAAGAACAATCCTAAAGGCCAAACCTAATGCCTCAGGGGCTCATCGTTTCATGGCTTTGCCTATGTACACACAGTGCAGAGGCTTCGTAGTTTGACAACTTGAGTTGCTCCATCTCATTTGACTCACCCATAAATGGGTATAACCACTAGGTTTCAATAGGTAACTCTACCTCAATCACGATCATAGCACAATAATCACTGAGAAACACTAAAATCAATCCTTTGCTCATATACATCACATGCCCCTACTCTTTGAGTTATGAAACTATAGGAGAGTGGATACACAACCCTTTCTAGGGTCCATTTTCCTAGACAGTTTAACAATTAGTTGCCACCCACTTAGGTTAAGCTAGGGATCAAAGATAAAGATAAGGATATATTGGTGTATTATGGAGCATAAACTTAAAGACATATATTGGCATAAACAATGTCAGAAGGTAACATACCCATAACTAAATTCATGAAGGTTTGATACATACACCGAGTGGACAAAATGGTTAATCTATGAGATCTCCTCTCGCTACATAGTGAAGAGATAGACAAGAGCTATAAAGGGGTCTCCCCTATTATGACACCTACTATGTGTAACATATTATACTCAACCAATTAATGTATTTATGGTTCGATACAATATACTTTATGTGTCATGATCATTCATTAAAAGATAGTTAAACAAATATACTATACACTCCTATATTGAATAATACAACAACTTATTAAAAAACAATGATGTCCATAATTGCTTACCTTAGCAATGTAGCAAGACAATTACTAGGTATATATAGAAAAGAGGAATAAAATGTCAATATATTTACTTTTAATAAAAGACAACCCTAATTTAAGATTTGAATCATAAGAATAATTAAAATATTTACCCCTAGAAAATAATACAACATAACCCTTGTGTTACCTACATCTGGTTGTATTCTTTACATTTAATTGATGGTATACTCTTATTTGGCATTTAAAAATGTTTCCTTAAAACTGTCATCATAACATCCTAGGAACTATCATGTTACAAAGGTAGAGGTGATACAATGCAGGGTCAACCCTAAGACGCATCTAAACCATAACAAGTAGTAGTATCAAACTGAAGAATTTGATTGTGCATAATATAAAATAAATACAACATAAATCATAAGGCCCGTTCACAATAAAATTATCAGAGCATTCATCATTTATCAAATGATTATACGGTGCTATATTATTTTCCTATTAAATTAACTATATGATTCAAAGAAGATTTATTATATTAACATACATTAATTGATTTCTCAGTGACCCTTGAATACATATTTATGTTTGGTGACAATCATATGACCAAAACTATAGTCTTTACAAAATTTAAAGCTACCACAATGTTGACCACATACATTGTCTCTGACACAAAAATAATTATTTAGTTGATCCTCCTACCCATGTATTCAATTAAATGATTAACACAATAATATTTATGTTTAAATTTATTTAAGAGATGATAACTATCATAACACAAATAAATTGGATAAACTGCCCTTAATATTACCAAAATGACGATTCCTCTATCCATAAAAGAAAATATTTCAAAACTGGTCAAATGAGGTTCTTTGGTTTTAATCATATCTCAAACGCTAGACTAAATAGAATCTAACAATTCCTTAAATAGTGTAATTAGAATACATTAGACTAAATAAAATCTATCCATTTCTCTAACATTTTGCATTATAGCATTGGGCAAGACGAACTCCCCTTGCCATTGGTCTGATTGTATTATATTTATTTTTAAATCCTTTTGCAAAAGATTCTATTACTGTGGGAATATCGGGAGAATGGGTAATGGAACAGTCTATTGTTATGCTTTAGGTTTTATGGAAAATTATCCACCAACCAATAGTACTAATCCTACATCAACTATGTCCATATCTGACCAATGCCAATAGTACAAACTTAATGAATTTTATTGCCGGTATGAAAATGCCACTTGAATACTAATCACTTACATTCTAGATCTACAATAATAGATCAATGTTTATAGTATAGATTTTAATGTGATTTAATATTAAAATAAATTTCATATTAAAATTGGTTTCATCATCAAATAAGAGCTTGATAATTTAATTGTTATTAACATTTTCATGGTTTTTTTTATATCCTCATTATTGAGATCACTCTTTTGGATGTTTGTGTAAACTTACATAAATATTATTATTATTGGTTTTAAATTACTTCCAATAAAAATATTAATGAAAACCATATCAATACTAAGAAAATTAATCTTAAGAGAATACTATTATTTTACATTTAAAAATATTATTATTTTGCATTAAATCTCACCATGCTATTATAGCTAAATGTAGAAGTGATAATAATAATTTGTGTTAATATAATTATCACTATTATTGTCCATATTCGCCTATATTATTAATGTAACATTACTTATCATAATTATAGCACTATTATGATCATTAATCACTTTTATTATTACTATAATACTATCCACTATTCATATGAACAAGAATCTCTTAATATTAAAGTCAACGTTGTTATTGGTAATATTATTTGCTATCATTATTAACATAAAGATTAATTCCAATATTACTACTACCAACATTAATATTAATACTCATGATAATATTATTACTAATATCCCTCTCAAACAGCCATGTTAATGTCATACTTCAATTATAGAGAGTGTAAAGTTACATATTAAGAACATTACTATTGTTATCATCATTAAACATTTAACTATAGAGTAAATTTTTTAGGAAAATAATTTGATAAGGAAATAAAGAGAATGACGTTGATGAAGAACTAATACCAATATCTATATCAAATGCAACCCACCCTAAAACCATGTGCTATAGAATCACAAGTGTAGATATTGGTGACTATCAAAACTATAATCTTGAACTATAGGGTAATAATTAAATCATGTGTAACAAGTATAGTAACAATAATTATGTTGAAATATTAAAATAGTACCACATATATGATTTATGTATGTGAATCCAAAATTATTTATCCATATCCCTCCATCAACATCTACAATAGCTACATAAGTAAATGTGATGTTGTACAAGTTCTCATGCATATAACATCATTTTGTATGTACCTTTTCATACATAGTTAAATAGTAATTGACAATATAAAAACCTCATAGATAACAAACACACTGATTGTAAACCAAATATCACATAAATGATTAAACACATCAAAGCATGGCATAAGCACCAAGGTTACACAACTCAATATGATAATCCTAAGATTTTGTTAAATGACCTCCACTAGATAAAAATATGAAAGCAATGTTACAATGCTCGATAAATGGTGAGGCCTCACAAGAAGAATATTGTTACAAAGAGATTCACTATCTCAAGGCAATAGGAGAAATCCACCACTACAAATTTATGCCATCCGCAACCTTTGACTCATTGCCTCCAACAACTTAAAGCACATTGAAATGTAGACACCTTCCACTCACTACATCTAAAATTCATAAGCATTTAAGATCGCATTTAAATCACCAAACTTGATCACTTTCACATATTTCACACACCACACATTCCACTCAACCTTCATCTTGAATTTATACCATCCATGATCTAAACAATCTCAATTAGGTCGACCTTAATGAAATATATGCACCTCAAATGTGTAACACCAAAATAGGTCGACACTAAAAACTTCCTTGATGGAAAGAAGTGAAGGTAGACCATGCCAAGGGTTAACTAGGACACAAATCTATATCAAAAAGCTTCTCAACACTTGCACAAATAAAAAACATCCTCTACAATCAACATCGGTACACTAGGTCAGCCAAACCTGCACTAACACTAACAAGCAACCACAAACACACCTCTCCAAGTCTAAAATCATCTCATAGACCACACAAAATTACTCTGCAACATCCAAGAATATTCCACATCATCAAAATACTCAACACCACTAATGCAATCACTTGAAACTAAAGAACACTTTCATTATGTGCAACCAGACACATTGACACAGACATACAACTTACTAACCAACCTTACGGAATACCTCAACATCTAAAATCTCAAGGGAAAGTAGATACAAATAATATAAGCACGTTCCCAGATCTGTAAGACAAGAAACTTCACTACAGAGAAATGCAGAGCAATCTTATTTCTCACAAACAACCTTCTTCACAGATAGACATACTATTAAGTAAAAATTCTATTGTCGCACGATCTAGAACCTGAAACTCTATATATAACACCAATAAACACCTTTGATCATCACATCCAAACCGTACAAGCATATCTTCAATCATGAAGAAATGTGGAGCACAACATTGAACACACCTTTGTCACTCTGCACACTCTTTTATTCATTTTTTTTCAAAATCACTTGGAAACCAAACAAACCAAATAGAACTACAACACTTACTCATTCCATATATCAATGATAACACCACAACATAGTGCAACACACACCAACAATATCCCTAACCAACTTAGGCTTCCAACAAAATTTACAACTATACTAGAGGTTGACAACAATGATAACATTGATAACATTGTTTGACATCAATGAAAACACCCAAGCAACTAAAACTTCCAACAATATCCCCCTTTTTCATTGACGACAACACTAGCTATCTAAAAAAACATCAATAACAAAAGCAACTCTATATCAAGTAGCACCCCCCATAACTGGGAAATCTTTCACTCTTCATACTCCCATTCTCTTGCTCTTGAACACTCTCTCCTTTTGTGGTCTTCAGACCATATTCTCTTTTGCACTATGGTTTTTCAACCAACTCTCTCCCAAACAACTCTAGCTCTCTCCTACAATACTCGTCTAAACTATGGTTTTTCAACCAACTCTCTCCCCCTTTGACATCAGTGGAAAAGGTCCATAAACTCAACCAAATTTCCTACATACTTCACATTTTTCTCTTTCACTCTCCTACATATGCATATAAAATTTTTGTGTTCTTCCTTTGACAACACTCCAAAGGACAACACTTGCAAACATATCCTTCTCTCCACTACAACACTTTTTTGCACTCTTCCCCTTAGGGGCACAAAATATGCTACATCTCACTGCTCCAACCAATAATACTAATACCTACTCCCCTTGAGAGGTAGCCTTCAACGTCAGTCCAAGACCAAGAATGTATCTTGAAATGCTTCCCAGATATATGCACACACTTATGCATCTAGTTGAAAGGAGGGGCAATAACCCCTAACTTTTGTCGAAGATACTCAAAAGTATCTTTAGGAAGAGCCTTTATGAAAATATATACAACCCAATCCTTATTAGGCACATACTCTAGCTTCACCTTATTCTCTGCAACCTTCTCTCTCTTAAGAAGTGATATCGGGTTGAGATATGTTTTGTTCTTGAATGTATTACCAGATTCTTTAAAATATTGATTGTACTTGTGTTATCGCATAAGATAGAAATAGGTTCATCATGTGACGTTCTGATATCCTTCAATGTTTGCTTCTTCCACAACACCTATGTACATCATGATGTTGCTGCAATATATTTTGCCTCTATAGTAGATAATGACATCGATTCCTACTTCTTACTCAACCATGAAATCAATTTGCTTCGAAGAAAGAAAGCACTACCACTTGTACTTCTTCTATGGACATATGCACTCAAGGAGAAGTCAATATCTTTTGGATACCACAAACCATAGTTCGGAGTGCCCTTCAAGTATCTAAATATCCTCCTCATTGCCACAACATGAGATTCTTTGGGATCTTCTTGAAATCTAGCCATAATATAGACTAAATGCATGATATTTGGTCTAGTAGCAGTTAAAAATAGTAGTCCACCAATCATTGATTTGTACTTTCTCTTATCTATCTTAAGAGATTCATCATTTTTCTCAACTTGCAACCAACAACCATAGGATTACATACTAGTTTAGAATCTTCCATCCTGAACTTCTTCAACATTTCCTTAACATACTTTGACTATGAAATGAATATACCTTTCTTTGATTGACTAATTTTCAGCCCAAGGAAGAAATTCATCTCCCCACACATTGACATCTCAAACTCTTTCTTATTTTCCTTTGCAAACCTCTTGCACATAGCTTAATTTCCCCCAAAGATAATGTCATCAACATACACTACCATAATCAAAATTTGTTCTCCTTCAACTTTGAAATATAGATTGTTATTTGCAGTACCTTTTCTGAAACCTTCTTGCAACAAATACTTATCCAACCTTGCATACCAGGCTCTAAGAGCTTGTTTGAGTCCATACAATACTTTCTTCAATTTGCAGACCATATCAACATCATATGATAAATGGAAACCTTCCAGTTGTTCAATGTATACCTCTTCTTCCAATTCACCATTCAAGAATACAGACTTCACATCCATCTAATAAAATTTGAAATCTTTATGTTCTGCAAAAACCAAAAAAAATCTAATAGTTTCCATTCTAGCTGCTGGAGCACAAGTTTCCTCAAAATATATACCGTCCACTTATGAGTAGACCTTACACATAAGTCTATCCTTATTTCTGACACGTTTCCATTCTCATTCAATTTGTTCTTGAAAACCCATTTAGTTCCTATTTCATTCTTATTTGTCAGTCTTGGGACCAATTCCCAAGTCAGATTCTTCTCAATTTGTTCTAACTCCTCTTTCATAGCTTTGATCCAATTCTCATCTTTGCATGCCTTAGTTATTATTTTAGGTTCCACCTCATAAAGTAAACAAAATTTTACATGTTCCTCTATAATAGAAACATTTCTCCTTGTCAACACACCTTTTCTCTTATCTCCAATGATCTGATATTCAAAATGATTCTTATGCACATACTTAGAAGTATTAGGGATATTGTTTGGAGCTTATTCCTCTTCAACTATCATCTCTTTTCCTTTGTCTTCATCATATTCATATCCTTCTATCAGTACTAAACTTTGATGTGGTTCTTCATCCACTTTGACTCTTTCACTTTCAACAATCTTCTTCAACCTTTTATTATATCACCCATAGGCCTTGCTTCTTATATAGTATTCAAGGAAGATTCATTCATTAGATCTTGCATCAAACTTTCCTAAGTTCTTTTCATCTCTTCTGATATAGAATATGCTTCCAAAAATTCTAAAATATTTTATAGTAGGAGGTTTACCATACCATAATTCATAGGGAGTCTTTGAATTGTTCACTCTTTCTTGACCTCTATTAAGAATGTAGACTGTAGTATGAATTTTTTCTCTCCAATAGACATCTGGTAGGTTTGCTTCATTCATTTTCCTAGCTACTTTTGGAATTATCTTTTTTTTCCTTTCCACAACTCCATTTTGTTGAGGATATCTAGGAGCTTATAAATACCTCTTTATTCCATAATCTTTACAAAAAATGTTAAACTCATTTGAAGTAAACTCACCACCTCTATCAGATCTCAAGCGTTTTATTTTCAAATCCATTTCATTCTCTACCATAGACTTAAATTCTTTAAACTTATCTAGAGATTTTTATTTTCTTTTAGAAATGTCACCCAAGTCATTCTAGAATAATCATCAATCAATAACATGAAATACCTTTCACTACATGAGCTTCTTAAATTTTGGTATGTCCACATAGGTTTGTGTGCACCAACTTCAAAGGACCTGTGGTAGACTATTATTTTATCTTGAACCTCTTCTTTGTTTGATTTCCAACTTGACATTCCTTGTAGATTGTATTGATAGGATTTTTTATCCTTGGAAAATCTCTCAATGCATCAGTAGAACTAATCTTCACTAGGCTATCAAAATTGATGTGAACCATTCTTCTATTCCATAGCCAACTTTTATTAATTTGAGCCATAAAGCACTTAGCACAACTACCTTTAAGTTGATAAACATTACCTTATGTCCTTTTTCCTACAATAACTATAGTAGCAGAGCTTCCTTTTCTGATTTCAAAACCATCATCCTGAAACACAAGATTGCATCCTCTGCTACACATGTATCCTACACTTAGAATATTATGCTAGAGACCCTTGACATAAAGAACATCATTTGTTTTCTACTTCCCATTAAAAATAATTAAACCTTTTCCACATATCCTAGTAGATGTATCATCACCAAACTTAACAAGACCACCAATATACCTTTCAAACTTAACAAACTTACTCTTATCACTTGTCATATGATTTAAGAATCCACTACCAATGATCCAGTAATTCCTTTCTACTCTTGCATGAAAAGCAGTCAACATAATTCCTTCAATTTTATGACCTATTTTTGGAGCACTTTCCTTCACACACCTTTCAGGATTAGTAGCATTAGTTCCGACATTTAAAGCGATGAACAAGCATTCATCACTTTCTTCATCCAGATAATCTAATTCCTCATCATCAGAAACACCATTTTCCTTTTCAACATAATAACTCTTTTTGATAGATTTACCTTTATGATCCTTTTGTTTTCCATTGGTAACTTTGATTAGACATCTATATGCATAATGACTTATCTTTCCACAATTAGAAAATTACTTACCTTTGTATTTTCTAATTCCCTTCTTCAATATTCTCATAAATTTTTCTTCCACCTCATCAAGATCATTTGGATTTGATTCGTCATCCTTTTCTACTTTGCAGACTTTAAAGGTGGTTTCTTTACTTGTAGTATCTTGACCAAACTCTCTCATTTCAAAAGAAGTTAAAGCACCATACATCTGATATCTAGAATAATTATCCAAATTTTGAGCTTACTCACTAAAAGAAACTTTAGAGCTATAAGATTTAGGAAGATTTCTTAATACCTTTTTTACAACTTCACTTTTTTCTAGCTTTCCACCAAGACCATTGATGACATTGGTAACTTCATCAACTCTGAGCATGTAGGAAGTAATATCTTCATCCTCATATATCCTTAGGGTTTCAAATCTAGCTTTTTGGTTATGTATCTTCTCTTGTTTAACCTTTTCATCCCCTTCATAAATACTCTCCAACTTTATCCAAACTTCTTTAGCAGATTTCAAAACTTATCATTTTTCCAAGTTCAGAATTAGAAAGACCAGTCAGGATAACATTTATTGCTTTGCCATTGTTTTCATAATCCTTGATCTCATCATCACTTTTCATACCATTTTCAAGAATAGTATATCCTTTTTCAACTAATTTCCAGACTCCAAATCCAAGAGAGACCAAAAAGGACTCTATCCTATCTTTCTACTAAGCCTAATTTGTTCCATTGAACATAGGAGATTTGACACCCTTCCTATTGGAATTTTTGTCATTGATGTCAAAAGGTAGTCATGATGGTCATTGATTTCAGTAGACTAGCTAAGGAAGATTGGTTGAAGTTGTAGAGAAAGCCTTGATGTGTTGCAGAAGTTGGGGCCTCGGGCATCAGGCTTAACTTATATCGCTTGCAAGAAAGATGAAAAGAGTTTGAGAGTTTGTGTAAAGTCTTAAAGGTTCTAGAGATCAGGCTTCATTCATACCTCATATTGATTCCCTCTATGAAATGAAATAAAAAAGTGCTAATTCTGAAAGATTTTGGGCTTTGGACCTTGGCTATACCTTATATTGAATGCACTAAGCAAAAGGAAGTTTGCATGTCCAGCGTCAGACATCAAAGTTTAGGATTTTGCCTTAATAGAAAATGGAGAAAGGGGTATGGAGGAACCTCGAATCCTGACCCCTAAAAAGGTTTCGGGCATCATGGGTCAGAGTTAAGGCTTTTGCCTTGATAATTTATAAAGTATGCAAAAAGAGGAAAGCCCAAAGGCTGACACTTGAAAGGGTCATGATTGAAAACACTTGCAAAGTACTTCATCAAGAATTACGAGTTAGAGGTATGTCTTATTCCTTATCAGAAGGTAGGTAAGTGATATGAAGGAAGGGCGAACCCCAAAATTTGATGATCTAATGATATTTTCAAATTTTCATTATCGGTATTTCAATGGTGCGAGTTATGGTTTGTGACGGAGTGGAGATGGAAAGTGGTAAAGGGTAAGGCCAAAGGCTAAACCCCGACAAGTATGATAGGTGGTAGAACCCTACCATTTCCTACGAAGCACACATTGACTAGGGTTTACCAACACGAGTATACAAGTTTGAGACACGTGACAAGGAGTGATTGCAATGAGTTGTTGATCTTCACATATTTGTTGTGAATCATTAATCTATGACCCACATTTAAAGATTGGTGGTTGAAGGATAACCATCTAATCATGGCACAATTTGTGAGATCAATGGGTAGAATTTGAAGATTTGATTTTGACTTTTGCTAGGTAGCAAAAAGGTGGATCTCTCATTTAGGTGAATGAGAATATGGCACAGGATATGAGATTGATTTTTTGTTACATCTATAGGTACATTTGTGTTATTAATTGGAAGAAATGGTTTCCAACATTAATGCACAGTTCTTCTACCAAATCTACAAGTGATTGAACAAGGATTGTGGCATTAACTACAAATTAAACCCTAAAATTGTGATACACCAAACTTAGGAAATGAAGTAAATAAGGTAGGTGGTAAAAGGCTCGATATGTATGAGTATTGATGGTAAAGAAATTAGAGATCATCAAGGCTCATAGAAAAGTGTATGGTATGAGGGTGTTGCAGAACAGAGGAAGAGACTTCAGAATAATAAATTGAAAAGGTGCATTCTCAAGTTAAAGAAGAACTAGTATTGCATATATTAACTTGTAATGTTGTAAGAGGTTGGTTCCTCATAAATATTGGGTTGGTACTCAACCGGTTGTATAGTGTACCTTGAGGTTGGTGCCTCAAAACATTGTCTTTGGTGTGTAGTATACCAGGAGGTTGGAGCTTCAAAACATTGTCATGGGTGTCAGTGTACCTGTAAGTGGGTGCTTACAAAACATATGTAATATATTTGATTGTGAGGCTAGATTTGAGTAGTAGACTCAAGCAGTTATTCTCACCATGGTTTTTCCCATAATGAGTTTTCCACATATATCTAGTATCTTCTTGTGTGTGTGTTATTTAATCTTGTCTACTATTTTAATGTGGATAAAATTTGTATACATTGATTAACCCCCCTCTTAGTGTATTTGTATTCTTTCAACAATTGGTATTAGAGAAACAAGTCCCTTGAAGAAATTTTAATCAACTTAAGGTAGATCCGTTTTCAAGAACACTATGGTTGGACAAGAAGGAGAAATTGTAAAGTATCTATGAGGGAGATGTTAAAGTGAAACAAGCAAAGCTACAAACTCATAGAGGAAATTTTGAGACTCTTAAGATGAAAGATGAAGAAAATATTGTAGAATACATGCTTAGATTAGATGGGGTGGTCAATGAAATTAGAGGTTTGGGTGAGACTGTTAAAGAAAAGTTTGTCGTAAAAAAGATCTTGAGGTCACTCTCATAATGATTTGATTCTAAGGTCTCTGCAATAGAAGAAGCTCAAAATTTGAATACATATTCTATGGATGAATTGTTTGGACCCCTAGCTACATATGAAATGAGAAATGAAAATACTTTACCAATAAAAGGTGAAGTTGCATTCAAGACCTCCAAAATCAAGAAATTCAAGAAGATTCAGAATCTAACATCAGCTGAAATGAAGAAGTGAACTTTATTAGAAAGTTGAAGAAGGTCATTGACAAATACAAAGGTAAGTTTCCTTTCAAATGTTTTAATTGCGATAAAGTAGGTCATTATGACTCAAAATGTCTATTGAATGAAGAGGAAAAGGGAGACAACTCCAAGAGTCAAGAAGTTTTCAAATACAAAAAGAGGAACTTTGGAAAGAAAAAAAAAGAGTCTTTATGTGGATAAAGAAATCAGTTCTTCAGATGATTTCCCCTCTGCAAGTGAAGATTGTGAAGTAGGTGAATTTGTATTTATGGTTGTAGAAATTAAAATATGTAAATATTCTAAAGAGAAAGAAGAAGGTGAGGTTGATTTGGAAGGTGAACTATTATTTGTTACAATATTTGAGTGGTGTAATAAAAAAGAATGAAAAATACAAGTTAAGGAATAAAGAATCCGAAAAAATTATTGTAGACATTAAGCTATTGTTGGAAGAGTCAAAGAGAATTGGAGAGATGACTAATATAGATTTGAAAAAAAAACTAGAAGAATGTCAAAAACTTGAGGCTGAAATTGTTTTTGTGATGAAAGAATTAGAGAAAGCTAAAGAGCGGATTGACAGAGGCTTGAAGCTGAAAGCTAGATTTGAGATATTAAATGACTTGATCAACTCACAAAAGTATACAAAAGAAAATTTTGGTCTTAGTTTTGAAAAGGGGATGATTTCCTCTACCAGCACATCTGCTAATTTATATGATAATTTTAAAGCAGAAAATAAGTTTGAAACAAAGCATGAGAAAGCATGCAATGAAGATTCTAAGAAGCCTGAAGGGTCTCTGAAGGAGAAGAAGACTAAGGATCTCAAGAAATAAAATGATGGATTCATCAAGGTACACAGTCCAAAAAAGAGATTCAGAGGCGAACATGCAAGACAAATTAGGCTTAATTATGTTTTTCATGGTTATTTTTTTTCATGCAATAAGTATGGTCATAAAGCTATAGATTGCAGGATTATACCTTTGGGAAATGATAGACATGATTTTGTAAGCAAGAATCCCTTTGCTTCTCTAAGTGGTCTCAATGAAGTATGTTATAACTATAATAACTATGGGCACATTGCTAAGTTTATACTACCTCCAAAACAAGAGAATAAGGTATTTACTTCTCCTAAGAAAAATAGATTTGTTCATGATCATGCAAAAAAAAAAAAAAGAGTTTGCACCCCCTGCAGAGAAGAAACAATTTGCACAAAGTTCTGAGGAAAAGGAGAAAAATCATAAGAGGTATTGGAGAGAGAAGAATACTAAGATAAAGAATGTAGAATTAATGTTAGTTCAAACAAAATTTCATGCCAAAAGATAAGGCAATCCTTGGGTGATTGATAATGGTTGCACTAGTCATATAACTAGAGACAAGAACAAATTCGCCAGTTTGGAGAAATGTAGTGATGGCACAACCAAGTTTGGTGATAATATTACTGCTAAGATAACTAGAAAAGGTACATTGTGCATAGATGGTAAGACTAATGCTCGAGATGTGTTGTATGTAGAAGGGTTAAAACATTACCTACTTAGTGTTAGTCAGATGTGTGATAAAGGATACAATTTTTTGTTTCATACTAGTGGATGTGAGATAAGGAAAGCTAGCTCTAGTAGACTTGTTGATGAGGCAAGTAGAACAAGCAGTAATTTATATCATTTGAATGAGGTGATAAGTGGAATGTGTTTGTTAGGGAAAACTGATGAAATTTGGTTATGGCACAAAAGGTTAGGTCACATGACCATCTAATGAAATTCAACAAGAAGAATGTAGTCAGGCATATGCCTAGTATTGTCAAACCAATAAGCACTCTTTGTAAAGAATGCCTTGAAGAAAAGCAAATGAGGTTTAGATTCAAGTCAAAAGAAAATTCAACTACAAAGCCCCTGGAGTTGATACATATAGATCTGTGTGGACCAACAAGAACCAAAAGCATCAATGGAGAAAGGTATTTTATGTTACTAATAGATGATTATTCAAGAATGTCATGGGTAACTTTTCTTAAAGATAAATATAAAGCTTTAGAAAGATTCAAAAAATTTAGAGATATGGTTGAAAATGAGATTGGTTCAAGAATTAAATGTTTGAGGTCAAATAGAGGTGGAGAATTCACTTCACATGAATTTAACAAGTATTGTGAAAAGCATGGAATTAGAAGACATTTTTTTGTAGCTAGAAAACCCCAACAAAATGGAGTTGTTGAGAGAAAGAATAGAACATTTTTGGATATGGATAAAACAATGTATAATGAAGCCAAACTTCTTGATATATACTGGAAGGAAGTATTTAAAACTACTATTTACATTCTCAACATATCACAACTAAGAGTGAATCATGATAAGACTCCATATGAATTATGAAAAGGCAGACCTTCTTTTTTGAAATATTTTAAAATATTTGGAAGCAAATATTTTATAAAAAGGGATGAAGACACATTGGGTAAATCTAAGACAAGATCTAATGAAGGGTTATTTTTGGGTTATTCATCTACAAGAAAATCCTACAAGTGTTACAATAAAAGGTTATAGAAAATAGTTGAAACTGTGAATTTCAGAGTGGATGAAGATTACTCTCAGCAGTTACACAAAGATGGCATGCATTCATAGGTTCCTATTTTTGAAGATAAAGAAGAAACTAAAAAAGAATAGACACAAGAGGAAAGTGATGTTTATGAAGAAGATAAATCGAATACTACTCCAAAAGAACCACCTAAATTTGTCAACAAAGATCATTTTGAGAAGCAAATTCTTGGAAACAAATTTGATGGTGTCGTGACAAGAAGAAAGCTTTCTCAACAAGATCGGGTAAACTATTCTTTACTATCTGAAATAGATCCTAAGTCCCTTGAAGAAGCTAGTAAGGATGAAATTTGGATTGAAGCCATGAATGAAGAAATTAGTCAAATAGAGAAATTTCAAACTTGGAAACTTGTTCCAAGGCCTCCTGATAAGAATGCCATAGGATCAAAATGGGTATTTATAAATAAATTGGATGAAGATGAAAAGATAAAAAGAAACAAAGATAGATTATTCTGCAAGGGTTATGCTAAAATTGAGGGTATATATTTTGATGAGACATTTGCACCTGTTGCTAGGATTGAAGCAATTAGAATATTTCTTGCATATTCAATTTATAAAAAGTTCAAAGCATACCAAATGGATGTAAAATCTGCAATTCTTAATGGCCAATTGGACGAGGAAGTTTATATAGAGCAACCTAAAGGGTTTATTGAGACTAAACACAAAGATTATGTATACACATTGAAAAAGGCTCTATATGGCTTAAAACAAGCCCCTAAAACTTGGTATTCTAGGTTAGATAAATACCTTCAATAGCAAGGCTATAAGAAAGGTATTGTTGACAACAATTTGTATTTCAAATGTGAAGGTGGGCATATGATAATTGTTGTAGTGTATGTAGATAACATCATTTTTAGGTGACAACTCAATTACAAAATGTGTAAAGGATTTTCCATTCAAATGCAAAATGAATTTGAGATTTCAATGCTTGGAGAACTTTCTTTCTTCCTTGGTTTACAAATAGCACAAACTGATGATGGGATATTCATATCCCAAACTAAGTATGCTAAGGAAATACTTAAGAGGTTTAAGATGGAAAATTGTAATCTAGTTAGCACACCTATGGTCACTAGATGTAAACTCAACAAAGATCATGAATCTAAATTAGTAGATCAATCATTATATAGGTACATGATTGGAAGTCTACAACAAGTTAGCCAGGTATCATGCAAGTTGTTTGCATTGTTATATTTCAAGCTACTCTTAAGGAGACACATGTTATAGTTGTGAAGATAATTTTCAGATATTTGAAGAGTACTATTGACTATGGATTGTGGTACCCTAAAAGTGAAGACTTCAATTTGACAACATATACAAATGCTAATTGGGTAGGAAGTGTGGATGATAGAATAAGCACTAGTGAAGCTACATTTTTCCTTGGAAACAAACTTATTTCATGGATGAACAAAAACAAGAGTCAGTTACTCTTTCAACAACTGAATCAGAGTATGTGGCAGCAGTGGCATGTTGCACTCAAGTGTTATAGATGAAGCAAACACTTAAATATATCAAGGTGGAGTGCAAGGGACCTATTCATATTCTTTGTGACAATTCAAGTGCAATTAACATATCAAAGAATCTAGTGATGCACTCTAGGACCAAGCATATTTCAATCAATATCACTTCTTGAGATAAAAAGTAGCAGATCAGGACATCTGCATGGACTATGTGCCAACCAAAGATCAAGTGGAAGACATATTCACCAAGCCTCTTCCTAAAGAGAAATTTGAATATTTAAGGAAAAAGTTAGAAGTAATTTCTCCCACATCACATCACTAGATCCTAGTGATAGGGCATGATTCCAGGGGGAGCTTCAAAGAAATTCATTCATCCCTAGAAGATAAGAAGAAATTCAAGTCAGGTATAATTGATTTTACAAATTTCTAATGACTTGATGGTTGTAGATTCTTGGACACATTATATCTTTTTGCATGGTATTTTAAATGGGGAGAACATTAGTTGCAGCAAGGTGTCTAGACAATGTCCCTTTTCCATTGATGTCAAAGGGGGAGAAATTGAGAAAAAAATATCATTATTTTTCAAAGGAGAAGATATGTCTAAGGGGGAGTTTGGTTGTTGTCCAAAATGGTTAATGCTCATATTTTTTACATTCTATTGGTATAATTAACACAAAGCATTTAAGTTTTTCCATAAATGAAAAAGGGGGAGATTGTTGGAATTATTTTCATTGATATCAAAAGGTAGTCATTGATGTCAGTGGACTAGCTAAGGAAGATTGGTTGAAGTTGCAAACCAAGTCTTGGTGTGTTGTAGAAGTTTGGGCCTCAAGCATCGGGCTTACCTTATACTACTTGTAAGAAATATGAAAAGAGGTAGAGATTTTGTGCAAAGTCTAAAAGGTTTCAAACATCAGGCTTCAGTCATACCTCATACCAAGTCCCTCAGTGAAATGAAAGAAAAAAAGTGTTAAGCCCAAAAGATTTTGAGCTTCAGACCTCAACTATACCTTATACTAAATTCACTAAGGAAAAGGAAGTTTGCATGTCAGGCGTTGGACATCAAATTTTAGTCTTTCGCCTTAATAGAAAATGGAGAAAGGGATATGGAGGAACCCCAAATCCCGAACCCTGACCCCCAAAAAGGTTTTGGGCATCGTGGGTCAAAGTTAAGGCTTTTGAATTTACAATTTGTAAAGTATGCAGAAAGAGGAAAGCCCAAAGGTTGACACCTAAAACAGTTATGATTAACAACACTGGCAAACGACTTCATCGGGCATTGCAAGTTAGAGGTATGGCTTATGAAAGGTAGGTAACAATATGAAGGAAGGGTGAACCTTGACATCTAACAATCTAATGAGATTTTCAAAGTTTTGTGATTGGTTTTTCAGTGGTATAAGTTATGGTTTGTGATGGAGTGGAGATCGAAATTGGTAAAGGGTAAGGTCAAATGTTGAACCCCAACAAGTATGACAAGTGGTAGAACCCTGCCATTCCGCAGGAAGCTTATGTTGACTAGGGTTGACCAATGTGGGTATATGGGTTTGAGACACATGGCAAGGAGTGATTGCAATGGGTTGTTGATTCACAACTTTGTTGTGACTCATTAATTTATAACCCACATTTAAAGCTTGGTGGTTGAAGAATAACCATCTAATCATAGCACGATTTATGATATCAATGAGCGGAATTTGAAGATTTGATTATGACTTTTGATAGGTGGAAAAAAGGCGAACCTCTTAGTTAGGTGAATGAGAATATGGCACATAATACGAGACTAACTATTTTTTACATATCCAGCTACATTTGCACTAATTGGAAGAAATGGTTGCCACCATTAATGCACAATTCTTCTACCAAATCTACAGGTGACAAACAAAGATTTTGGCATTAATTGCAAATCAAATCCTAAAATTGTGATATGCCAAACTTAGCAAATGCAATAAATAAGGTAGGTGGTAAAAGGCTTGATATGTATGAGTCTTGATGGTGAATAAATTAAAGATTATCAAGGCTCACATAAAAGTGTATGGTATGAGGGTGTTGCAGAACAGAGGAAGAGACTCCATAATAATGAATTGAAAAGGTGTATTCTCAAGTTAAATAAGAACCAGTATTTTGCATAAATGAACTTGTAATGTTTTTGATTGATTAAGTAGGGAAAGGGCCCTAACCCAAATGGATTAGTATAGATTATAGAGAACAAAAGCTAATCAAAACAACAACAAGCAGAAGCCGACCAGAAAATCTTCCCCAACCCTCTCACCAAAAATCTTAACCAATTCCCTCAAGATCAAATATTTCAGCCCTATCAGAGATATCAAAAAAATACATATTGTCCATATTCATATCCCACCACTTAAACCTATTATAACTATTAATACTTAAATTAATGTCCATGCATATACTAGAACTAATAACAGAGTTATAACAAAAAGTATGATAGTACAGGCACCAAAGGACAACATCAGTATTAGAACCGCCAAAAGTATCACCAGAATAAACCATAAAAGCAGACACCAAGGATTAAGTATCCTCGATCAGATTCTAGGCTTTCAGCAGGTCTTCGACCATGTCTTCCACTTTCTCTTTAGGATTCATCTTGCTCACTAAATCGACAATCTCATCCATCAGCTTTTTCTTTTGCTTCTTCTTGATCTTTCCTTGACCCGAGATCGTAGCCATAATAGCCTTCTTCATCACTACATCCACCACCCTACAAATACTCTTCACAACTTTTTGAAGAGTCTAGATTTTTCTATCCTTATCGTCCTCTTGCATCATCTTTTCCAGCCATTCCAATCTCTCTTCCATCCTTTTAATTTTAACATTATCATCTTCATCAATCTTCTCTTCCTCATGATGTTTTATTTTTGTCACCTCGTGATCATTTACTGCATTAACATTTTCCTCCATCCCATCATTGTCCTCTTCATCCTCATGAGTCTCCTCTTGCTTCAACTCCTCTTCCGCTTCCTCATTGTCAGAACCTTCCTCCTCTTTCAACTCATAATCTTCCTCCTCATCAGACTCTCCCCCCAAACTATCAAGAATTTCCTCCATAGAGGAATCCCTGTCATCCTTCATCTTCTTTTTTCCTTTGCTATCCTACGAACCAAAAGCACATTTTTCCTCTAAATCTTTAGAATTTTTTCTACTTCCAAACCCTTTAGAAGCACCCATCGCAATCCTAGAAGACCTTCTACCAACCGGTGTTGAACACTCAGGGTTCTCATTATCATTCAAAATAGTAATAGTGTTGGCTTCCTCCCCTAATTCACGAATTAGTTGCTTCCTTTTTTTGTTCTCAATAGAGCCAATAGAGGCAACACTCCTTTTTTCAAGAGTGACTTTTAGGAGATCAAACCATAAAGGGTTCTCAAGGTTAGGCAAATTTTTAATGGGGTTTTTAGCAAGGGTGTGAGGACGACTCTCAATGAGTTCAATTTTCACTTAACTCTTAGGGGTAGGGTTTTCAATCAATTTGAGGGGAATTTTTTGTTGAGGAGATGTAGCTAACACATATTTGCAAATGGTTATAATTAAGCCTTGATGCAATGGTGGATTTGCCCCATTGGTTCCCATTGGTAAGGCTCAAACTTAGGGAAGAGAACAAGAATAAAGGAAGATTTATCTTTTCGAGATGATGAATATGGTTAAGGATAGGGAAGTGGTAACCATGCATAGACTGGAAACGACCCTCTAGGGTAAAATACTTCATAACAAAGAAACAAATAGTGTGGTCTGGGGGAGGGAGTAAAACCCTAGAATAGTCATTCTGGAATCACTCAGCCTTCTCCTTATCCTAAAAAAAAATCACAATATAGTCTTGATAGTTTATATTGCTTACCTTTGCCACCTTCTTTTTCGTAGGAAAGTCTCATCATCTTTACAAGGAGCTTCGCATCCACTTTGAAATGAAGGTCATCGATTTTGACTTCATCATCCTTCCAGGCATTGGAAAACTTGTAGCTTAGCTTCTCATTATACCCTTCCATGGCTACGAAGTAAGGAGTGAAACTAGCTCTCTCGAACACACCCTAGAGCTCCACATTTTTTCGCAACGAGTCATATTTGCTCGGTTTCGTTCGCTTCCTTGGGCCACCCAAAATGGTCTCTTCACAGAGGTTATTTTTTGAGAGGAGGAGAAACTCTTTACTATGCCCTTCTTTGTTCTCGACCATGACAACCATAAATTCAAAAAACTCAGTAATATTAATGGTGACCTTGTGGTTTTTCATTTGAGGAGATGGTGGCTCTAAAATATTAGTTGAAAACTTGAAATAACGTCAGTTATCACCTTTACGAATCCCATCATAATTAAATCTGACAGCTCTACCACCCTTCCTATCAATAATTAAATTTATTTTATTGCCAACCTTACCATCGTCACTAGCACGTGTCAATCTGTCTTTTCCAAAATCATCCTTTAGATTTTTATCATTACGAAGAGCGTTCATAATTTCTCCATTTAAATCTTTCCTTTCAATGTGCAAGCCATGCCAAATAGACTATCATTTCCCTTCCATATCTATTATTACTTTGGGATTTGATGTACCTTTTTCCTTGTGCCACTCCATCTTGTTGATGGCCAAATTGACACAACAACATTTAAACAAAATATCTCTACTCTATTTCTCCTTAAAAAGACAACTGATCTAAAATCACTTATCTTCTAAGGTCTCTATAGTTGGTTCTCAACTGTGTTGTTTTTTTGAACGATCAATGAGGCTGTAATGTTCAAGGATCCTGTTTGTTATTGAGCTTCTTGGTTGCTGCAAGATCAAACTTCTATTTAAAACTACTCTAACAGGGGGTATAAAAAAGGCAAAAGATAGATCAGGGACGCAAGAAAGAACATAATGTTGATTCATTTAGTTAACCAAACTTGTTACTCTTCAAGGAATTCCTAAAACCAAACTACAGAACAAACCAACCCGTAATCAATACAAAGTTGAACGTTCATTCATAGTGCAAACTTTAACAGTAGATCGCAAATCACAATTCGAACAAAAGAAAAGATAAATTTTACTCATTCCTCGAAGAATTCCAAATGAAATGATTAACAGAACAAATATCATTCCAGAGCATAACTTAATACAGGTTTGAATCTGACTATTTCTATTGATGAAAAATAGATAAACGGTATTTACAATTCTGAAAAATTCACCAGTGTACAGAAACCAATATCCTCAAATTACCTCAACTAAACTGAGAAAATCAGAAAAATGTATCATCTATCCTATTGCTAAATTTTAATTAGCTTTTAGAAAAAATGTCTAACTCCTTTTCCTATTACCTGTAACACTTAAAAATGAGCTCTATTTGACAATTAATAGCTCATTGATTTCATAATCCCCTCCAAAACTAAAAAAGTTGTAGCTTTTGTGTGCATGAAACTCTTCACAAAGATAACTTCATGTTTCAACCTTTGTCTGATTTTAGTTGACTCCAATAAACGATTGTAATTCCCATTTTCATCTTCTGTTTGGTTTCAATTGACTTTAGTTGGTTTTAGTTGAAACTGCATTCTCTAGTTTGACTTTAAGTCCCTCATCTTGCACAATGTGCAACAACATCCTTTTCAGAAATGACTCCAAGTTTTGATTGTGAAGTGTTCAGTTCACTGCCAGTTCAAGGATCTTTCTAGCAATTTCCTCCTTTGCACACTTGATTTGCAAATCATCCTTGATTCATTCTCGTTCCATTCCTAAAAGTATCTGCAAAAACATAAACGTGTATTAATTGATTTATAGAATTAATTCATTAATAACATTTTAAAATATTCCAATTTAGTATTGACATAATAAACTCTTAATCTCACAATTAAAATAATGATTAAATTTTCCCATAAAATTAATGCTATTTCAGCTCATCAAAACAAAATAAAATAACACAAAAAATCATTTTTGTATGATTTATCATCCTGACACGCTTTCTGAACCCTAGCAACATCCAGAACTTGACATAACCTGCAAATCACCAAAAGAGTATAATCAATTAATTGAATTAACAGTTTTCATTACATTAGCATAAATAATAGAATTGATTGATTAATGATTTTATCAAATGCATTTTGTGCTTATTTTGTAATCAATGCATCTCTCGTGACCCCATTTCTGAAGATGATGGTAATGCTGTGAAGGCAAAGTTTTAAAATTTGTAGGCTACATCTGCTCAAGAGTTTCCTCTAAAACATATTTGCTTTGTAAATCATCCTTATTGTGATCCTTATCTTTCCCAATATTGTTTTTCTTCTTAGAAACTTTGGATTAATTCTTTGCTTTACCTTCTCCATTTGCTAAGCATAAGCTCCCCCTTCCTTCAACAAATCAATGTCCCTAGTCTGCCTAAACTTGTCTTGAAAAGAATTGAACTCCTCATTGTCCTCATTCATCAATTTACCTTCAGTAGCATTTACTTCTTCACCACAGTCTAAACTATCTTTACTCTGGTATCCAGATTCTCATTTCTTCCTAATCTGTATGTGTAGCCTTACGTAGGAATCAAATCTCCTCTTGCATTTTCCCAAATAGGAATCTCCCGTGCCTTATATTCCTTTCACATGCATGACTATTAGCAACAAATTCCTACATTCTTTAATTGAATTCGTAATTCTCCACCCTTTGACTTCTGAATTTCTCTTGCCTCTGCTTAAAAGTTTCTAGAGACTTTCAAATAGGTTCATTTTGAGCACATTTCACCACGGTTTTGCATGAGACCACCTTTCCTTCGAACCATTCTATCAAAAAGTTCATATGAATTGTGCTTGCATGTATTCCAATGGATACTCACGCCCTTTGAATGTTTCTACTGCCAGATCAACAAATTCACTTTGCGCAGCTTCCATTCCGTGTTAATGCCTCTTTGAGGCTCTTTCAACAAATACATTTTGTTTAGATCCTACACTCACTCACTTGAAGACTCCTAACGCCTTTCAAAATAAATTGATTTAGTGCATTTTCCTTCAAACTAGGCGGATTCATCAATTCATTTTGTGTCAAGCCCGAGATCATTGCAACCCATGTGATGGCGTTTCTCTGATGCACCTTTCTTTGAGGGGTTCTATTGTACAATTCACTAGTCGCGCCTATGCTTGCACATTTTATACGCATGTTTACCAGGGTAGTTTGCTAATAAGCCTCTTCAAAAGATCCATTTTGACCGTCTCCAACAATTATGGCAAGTCGTGAGAGCACACGTTCTCTGAAGCATTATATCAAACCGTTCATTTTGCTTGAAATCTGTGCTTTCTACTTTGTATTCTCACATCCTTTGGAGCATTATGTCGAACAGTTTACATGCCTTGTCTGGCGCGAGCGAGGATGCTATCAAAAGGTCGCGAGCTTTGGCTTGAAAGTTTCGATGGCCTTTTCACCAAATTCATTTTGTACAGATCCTGCCATCATGGTGTTCCATTGGGACGTTTGTTTGAAGCATCCTGTCAAACATTTCACATGCCTTCTTCATGCATTTTCATATGTCCATCATGTCGTCTCTGAACTTGCATTTATGCTAAGGCAGTGGGGATATTGGTAAAGTTCATGGGACTCAGCCCTTCATCTGCAATCATGGTGTTTCATGAGAGGACAAATTTACAACGAGGCATTTTGTTAAACACTTCATGCCTTGTGTACTGCTTCCAAGTTTCGCATTCATATCTGCCTTGTCATGATTCAACTGCCACCGTCATTTGTGTCTCTTTTGAAGTTTTTCCAAAACCATCCAATAGATCCCTCTATGTATGATCTTGCCCAGTTTCATTTGCTTAAAGGTTTCTAAACTCTTTCATCACTTCCATTGCGTGCATATCTTGTAACATTTTATTGCATCCCATGAGATGAGATCTCTCTTAAGTATTTTGTTAAATGGTTCACTACCTTGCTTTCTAATAGCATTTGCTTGAAATTTTTCGAATTCATCTTAAAAAAAACCATTTAATGCATATTTTTGCAGTCATTTGTGTTTCCCTAAGTTGAGACTTCTTTGGGGTTTCCTCATTGCGCACCTATTAGCTTTGTTCCCACGTGCATGTATTGCAAAATTCATTTTCTGCATATGTTGCAATCATTACATTGCATGAGATGACATAATTTTTCTCATGCCTCTGCCTTGTTTCACACTTTGCACTCCATTGATGTCGCTTCCCTCAAATCATTTTGTCAAACAGTTAGCTTGCCTCCTCTCTGCATTTTGTCAAACGGTTAGCTTGTCTCCTCTCTGCATTTTGTCAAAAAACTCACATGCTAGTCGTGCCCTCACTTTAATTGCATGCACATTTGCCTGGGCAATTTCAACTACAACATATGACAAAATTCATCTATCCTTTTCAACATAGTCATTTTCTGCATTTCCTTGGGCTCTTAATCAAACAATTCCTGCCACCATTCACACCATGAAATGCAATCTCATTGAGGTATATTGTAAAATAGTTTATTTGCTTTGTCGATGCTTCTACATTTCACACTATTCCATTTTGTAACTGTGCGATTTGAAACCCACTTTTAGCTACCCTTTTACCTCAGCAAGGTCGGGTTAATTTCAAGACCCGAACATGAGTCTTTATTATTTTTTTATTATTACGCTGAAGGTGTCCCCACGCTCAATATTTGTGAGCCCTTTTCATGTTCGACGGTGCAGATCCGTGAAGAGCCAATCACCTGCAATGTAATCGATCTGAGCGGCTCATCTGTTTCCTGCCTCTTTTCCCCGGTCCTCCATAGCTTTCGTCGCTGGTCATCACAACAGTTATTGAAGGTGGAACAATTAATGCAGACGGTGGTGGTAAAATATCTGCAGTTATTGAGAAGAATATCGGCAGCCTTGACAGCAAGACAGAATTAGGTCAGTCGGATGGGCCATTAATAGAATGCTGAAAATCTAAATTCTATTTCACACAGAAAAATAGGAAGGGCACGTTTTTAAGAAATCTGGGCGGATTAGAGAAAAACGTGTTTGCAGTGAATGGAACGCCTTTCTTCTCATCATAGCAAGGTTGTGGACACTAGTAAAGGGTTTAGAAGAGGCATTTAGAGTGTCAAAAGCAGGGCACACCGGTGTTAGAAGAAACAACTATCTTGGAAGACTTCTCTTGTGCTGGACGTGTGTTCTGGGCAGTGTTAAGTTCGGCTACATCACCTACAGACTGAAAACGAATTGCAATTCCAGTAAATTAGTGTTTGGCTTTCCAAAATTTGTGCATGACTCTTCTGGGAGGAGTTGTTAATTAATTGTGTGAAGGTCGCCTGGGATTCTATATTGCAAGAAGTGTCCCTTTTGAGTGGAAACGTGCCTTTTTGTTGTTGTTGTTCACAGTCTCCAGTCATGGCGTGATGATACCAGATCTGATTGTTCTCTTAGATGCCTGATTTCTGACAGCTGGAGAAATAATGTGAGTCGCTTATATTTTTTGAGTCTGAGTTTAATGTTAAATTTGTTAAGGAGTGTCAGAGAACACTTGTAGATATAAAGGGATAGACAGTACCAGAATCATATAGAAGATGGTGTAATGCATGAATCATCATCAACATGAATCGCAGCCATAGGATGCGGTTAATGGTCTCTCCCTTTGCATTACCATTTTAGTAGTTCAAAGATGAAATGTTTATTTTAAGGATTGGACTCTCTTCTATTTATTTTTGCAATTTCCACATGGAAACAATCCAATGCAGTCCTCACTTCTTGTCGTAGAAGGATATGTGGTTCGTTTGAATTTGTGGGTTCAACAAACCCAAATGAAGGAAACAGTGATAACCAGGGCGTATGCCTACCATCAAAGGTTGACAGTGTGTTTATTGATGGCCATATGAAATTCACTTAACTAAGAGTTTCAATTGAATAGTTAGTGACTGACACCCTATAGAGATTGAGTATGGATGCATGTGCTAGAAACATGTCTATAACAAATGCTATGTAAGCTACATTAAACACCTTCTTACTGGCATATTTATAGCTAGCTCAAGCTGAGAATGGAATACTTTGCAAGAAAGAAACTACTACTGCAAGTTATGCAAATCACTTCCTCCATTTTGGAATATTGATTGCCGGACTGCATAATTTTTGGAACAGAATAGTAGAATACCATAAATATCCATTCCCCCTACTGGTACATTTAATTCAGGAATGTTAATGTCAATTTCTTCTCTCTCCATCTCTAACAATTCCTTTATCCTAGCCACTTCTGCTAGATTGGAAGGACCTATCATCTCCATCTCTTCTCGCATTTTTAACTATCTTAAATATTATGAAAGTTGATTACAGAACAAATGTGTAAAGAAGAATTAAAGAATCAATATCTCAGATCCCAGTTGTAAATACTAGTTGAGTTGCTCCACATCCCACTTTTGTCGGACTGGAAAGACCAATTAACCCCGCCTAGCATAAACAGTCAACACACTGGCTGTATTAAATATTAAGAAATAAAGTTTCCAGGACAATTGTATACAAACATTTCAAACCACTATGGTAAATATAAGGCCAACTACCTCCATCTCTTCATGCATTTTTAACTCTTGTAAATATTAAGAAATATGGCTTCCAGAACACTTTCATACAAAAGGATTAGAGAATCAATGTTTGAAACCATCATTGTAAATATTTGTTGAATTGCTCTGAATCCCACTTCTGCTGGACCAGAAGGGCCAACTATCTAGATCTATTCTTGCCTATTTAAACATCTCAAACATTAAGAAATACAGCTTCAGGAACAACTGCATAGAAAAACATCGAAGGATCAACATTTCAAACGGCTATTGTAAATATTATATGCGTTGCTCTGTGTTTAGGGTTTATGTTGGCAAGGTAATTGGGTTAGATTTTTCAAACACAGAGGACTGGATGAATTACCTACACTACAACCTTTTTGATTGAATGGTAATGGCCATACACAATTTAAATCAGGACTGCATATAGTTTCTATTCAAAACTCACCTGTCTGATAACATAACAGTGCCATCTGTTAGAACTCCCAAAAAATTCTCCTTTACATAATTTATCATTTTAAAATTTTCTTCCTTCAAATCTTATAGCTACATGTAGCAAATGTTAGGTGATTGGAAGGATTTATCAAAGTTTGTGGTGCACTTTGATAAATATTTACTTGGTTTTTTGTTTTTCCTATTTCAAATCCTTCCCACTTTTTTCTTTCTAGATTTTATTCTCAAATATCTGGATCCTCTACAGTGTGCAAGGCATTAATCATAATAAAAAGGACCCCAATGACCTACAACTGTTGTGACTTAAATATGAGATGAGGCAAGATGATGTGGGAATTCAATGTAATTGTGATGAATTCAACCTCTAATTCAGTGGGAGCCTCTTTATTGCTAGGTACATTAAACATGGAACCAGAAAAGGAATGAGATGGCAAGGATGGGTGCGGCAATTTTTTAGTAATATATCAATATATTATTTGACATGACATGCAGCCAATCTTGTGAAAGATGAGGTTTGAGGGGAGTTTTGAGGCGGTTAAGACACCTATGAACTCCACCTAATAGTCAGCAATCTTGGAAAACCTTTATGTGATCCATGCCTGACATATGAAAGAGAGTATTAAAGCATAAAAGAAGGCACACTTTATAGGTGGCCAAACAACATGTTTCCTTTGCCTACAACTCAGAAAACATTGCATTCTATGAGACCACATTCTTTGAGGCATTCCATAAACATTGCATTCAATAAACATTGCATTCCGTGAGACCACATTCTTTGAGGCATTCCATGAGCTTAATCTAGAATGGAATGGGATTTTTTTCTCCCTTTTAGCACTTACATGATTTTGGTAAAGTTCTTAATGGTGGTTTTATTGAGATCCACGACACTCGTATTTGTTTTAGTTTCAATAAGGTTCTTCTCTAATGCTTAAATCTTTTTATTTCATTTTGGTGTTTCTTCATTTTCATCTCTCATTTGCATTTTGAAATTTTATAGAGGTTATTTCTTTCTTTTCTTTTTGATTCATATTTCAAAAATTATACCTACTAGCAATGAAATACATGTTTATCTTTAATGCTTTCTCGGTTTTGGAGAAATTTATATTTCTTTCTTATTCATATTACAAAAATTCAGTGACCAAATAGCAATGAAATAAATGTTTATCTTTAATGCTTTCTTGGTTTTGGAGAAATTTATACCTACTTACCTTTTTGCCAATTAAAAAAGAGGATTTGTAACTTACCGATCTCAACCGCTTTTTCCAAGTTATAACAAACAAATTTAACACAAAAAATGACTAATGATAGTTTTTCTTCTTATGTTAGAAAATAGTTTTGCATGATTTTTCATCTAATTTGTTGTAAATAATGATGAGATTTAAAGGAGATTACTGTTTATTCTGAGAAAAAGAATGTTATATTCTTTTAGTTTTAACTTTTCATAGTTAATGAAAAGTATATTTGTTGCATATTAATAGTGCATTGTATGCTTTTTTTGGTATTTGGGAATTTGAAATAAGGTAGTTGTAAAGTTTGATATAATTACATCTATTTTTTTTATTGTCAATTCATTGCATCAGTTGGTCAACGGAGATTGGCTTTAGGTTTACTTCACTTTTAAGCAACTTCTACCCACTTTATCCTTCTACATCGTTCATAGCACCACACATATTGTGCTACATCTTACGGTAAGTCACTTGCTGCATCTTCACTGTGAAATGAATTTTTTGTTTATTTGGTGGTTTAAATTTATTTTTTTTGTATCGACAAAAGCTCTTAATTATGATATACTTAGATCTACTTTTTGTTTATTGTGCATAAATTGAAACAATAGCTCTTAGGAGATTGGTTCTGGTTTCCCTCAGTTTCAAGCGCCATCTAGTCACTTTATCTCTTTTGCATCATTGCTTGCAGTACACAACTTTTGCAAAATCTTTCAGTCAGTCACTTGCCGATTTTTTTTTTTATGTTACATATTTCTGGTTGTTTTCATATGTGATATTATTGTAAAACATACTGTTAGATCGCTATTTGCTTATTCATGTACAAATTTTCAGAACTTGTGCAATCAATTTTATGTTTTGGATAAGAAACTGCAACAAATTTTATCTGTAATTTTTATTCTGTAGAAGAGCTTCAATATTACAAATAATTTTGTTTACCATGCAAATATATAGTTTGTTTTCAATTTTCATTCTTTCAAATTAAACTTCAGTAATTACTTAAATGCTCGTTTCCATATCAAATTTGTAGGTTCTTTTAAATCTTAAGATCTAACCACATAATACTTTGATAAAGATTGTTTTCAAATATAACACTCCAAGAAAGTCTTATACTATATACCTTGCATAAAATTTAACCCATTTACAAACCATTCATTTCATACACATGTAGATATACTATGCAAGTATATATTATCAAGGATTCGGTTCCCTTCTTTACCTAACACAATCATACAATTAAAAAGCACCTTTATTTTACCTAACACTCACAACTTCCCCGCAGGCACAAAACTTCAACTAGCTTTCATCTTCTCAATGGCAACTCTAACTCCAAATGCCGTTGAAGAAATTCTTGCAGGCATGTTGGATCTTGACCCTTCATTGCAGGTCACATCCATAAATGCTATACAACAAGGCCATTCAACAGATGTTAAATACCGGGTTGAACTCTCTGATGGTGTCCATACCCATCCAACTTTGCTTCCCATCCAGTTCAACAATCTTGTTGTTGAAGAAGCAATGGCAATTGGGTCTATTGTCCACCTTACAGAATATACATCGAAGGCGTTCGAGAAATACACGTACGTCGAACCTTACTCTACTTTTGAATATTGCTCTTACTCGTTGATGTGAATTTTCTAAATCATTTACATCATTCAATTGCAAGGCTATAATTATCAATAGTCTTGAAATGGTCTCCAATGAAGCACCGCTCATTGGCACTCCAACTCCTCTTCTGCAGGCAATAAGTCCTTTGCCATCTACTAGCTCCAAAGGCCCATTTGGTTTACAACAAGATGCAATATCTACCCAAGAACTAACCATACCCACTTCTAAAATACTTCCCATCAAATCTTTGACCCCATACTATAAGCATTGGTCCATTGAGGGTAGAGCATTAACAAAGATTCCAATCCATGAGTTTCACAATGCTAATCGAGAAGGAATTTTTTTTGGTTTTGACCTCATCGACAAGGAAGGCACTGAAATACATGTCACATGCTTCAATGAACTTGTTGATGAGTTCTACAATGTTGTGCAGTCTAATAGTGTATACATTATTTCTAATGGTCGCATACAAGTTGCTAATAAAAAATATAGTAGCTCGTCAAACCCATTTGAAATTTTCCTACACAAATCATCAACAATTACTCCTTCACCATGTGTAGACTCTAAAATCCCCATGCATAGCTTGAATATCAAAAGCATAGATTCTCTACTATCACTGCCTATTAATTCCGTTGTTGATGTTCTTGGCATACTTTTATCTATCTCCCCTACATCAACCATCTGTAAGAGAGATGGGACTGAAACAGTAAAGTGTATTGCAACAATCACAGACATGTCGTGCTTGTCCATTGATGTTACACTTTGAGGTCGTCATTGTGAACTTGAAGGTAAAGAATTATCTACTTTGCCTCTTCTACCAAGTCCTCCAATTATCTTGATCAAATCTGGACGTATAACCTCCTGGTGTGGAAAAGCTCTTGATACTATATTTTCAACTACAATTGTCATAAATCCTAAACTGTTAGAAGCCTCAACGTTGCATGACTGGTATGCCACTGTAGGGAATGAAACACCCTTCTTTTCTCTCTCAATAGATCATATTTCTTCCAACAAGTTTGCAAATCCAGTTGAGATTGCATCAATCAATAGTACGAACTATCCTATAAAAACAAATGTTTGCGTAAAAGCAAAGATATCAAAAGTACACTTGGAAAACTTTTACTACCTCTCTTGTCCTCTTCTGGTGGGAAATAAGAAATGTAAGAAGAAGGTTGTACAAAAGAGCCCTAATAGCTTTCATTTCCCAAAGTGTTCTATTGATGTCCCTCGATGTGATTTTAGCTACATGGTCAAAATGGATTTGGACGATGGCACAGGCGTTCTTGTTAAAGTCACTGCATTCGAAGGACCTGCAAACAGCTTGTTTGGTGTATCCGCTGAAAGTTTTCAACTACTTCTAGCTGAACCTGATGCTGCTCAACACGTGCTAGATCAAGTTCTTGGGCGCCATTTTTCCTTTGAAGTGGCCATCACAATGAATTCCTTTTCAGGGAAAGAAATACAAAGCTTTGTAATTACAGCAATAAAACTTGTCTAATGTTTGCATGTACCTCTTACTTTCCATAAAACTGTATAGTCTTCACTTATGTTGTACAGATTTTGTGCTGTCAATACCACCATTTGCAACCATGTCTTCGTACAATTAGAAATGAATTTAATACAAAGTCTTTTTTGATAGGACAATGTTATGTTCTGCACATGTTTCACAATACAATTTCTTGCTTTTAAAAGCTATATATTGCAATTAATATTTGGTCAATACAAAGGACAATTACTTAAACCATTATTCTCGCTAATTTTAAATGTGTTCTTTAATCATTTTCATTAACTACTGCAAAATAATATTGCATTGTTATGTTCCTCAGCAACCACTACCATGGAAAACCAAGTTGAAAGTATGGAAGCACAACGGTCTCATCGTAATCATCTAAAACGATTATGGTACCAGGCAAATAAGGATTCTATTAATAGACAAAGAAGAGAAAACCGTCAAAGTAACCTTGCAAGCTCCTCCACAACCCCACCTTCTCTTTCCAATAACTCTCCCCCATTGCAGCCATCGATGCCTCAAATATAGTCTGCATTTCACCCCAGCTCACCCTCCCAAAATCTCCATTATCCACTATTTCCTGCAAACTATTACATCGCTAGAAATTTGTTCCGCTCAAAATTGGACAGCCTATCAAACCTATCAACATGCCAGGTATGCATGGAACGATATCTAGGAATAAAAACTAGGCTATTTAATGGTAGTAGTGCTTGTTCAAGATGCATTTTAGAAAAAAATGGCAATCTCTTCTCCAAGTGGAACAACATGGACCCTGGAGAGCAACCTACTTGTTTACAACGCCTATCTCAGATCGAGGAGATGCTTATATCAAGAGTTAGCCCTGTCCTCCAAGTTACTTATGCAAGAGGTGGACAACTAAAATACAGTGGCCACACTATTTTTTTTCCTCAAGATATTACAGTAATTGCAAATTACTTGCCACGCCATATACATGACTTGGATATACTCATAGTTAATAAAACAAATGTTGATTCCCAACAGTACAGTTTTTATGTTTGCAGAGCACATGTTCACGAGGCTTTGCAATATAAGATCTGTTATGACCCCTACTACAAAGATGTCCAATTAGATGAGACCTCTCTCTTATGCTTGCCTATTGCCTCCACTGACATCTCTGACCTTCTAAATTCAACAACCTCAACTTCAGAACCCCCTAATGTTAGCTTCATGGAGACAGATAATACAACCGAAAGGCATTTGCAAGAGAATTTGCAAGCAACAACATCATTTGTTGCAAACCTACCCCCTGCACGTACAAAAGTACAAGAATTGTGAGCCTTGTTGCAGTTGGGGGAAGGACGCCTTACTCCTACTATTGATTGGCCGCCAGTTTCTCTTACGCCCCTCAATGAATACACCACTGAAAGATTATTTGTTATGGCATTCCCCACATTGTTTCCAAAGGGCAGAGCAACATTCAATCAACAAAGTATGAAAGAGGTCAAGCTACATGAATATGCTCTCCATCTTCTTCGATACCATGATAACCGGTTTGGCCAACACCCACAATTTAGATACTTCATACTTAATATTCTTATGCGTCATCGTAGCCAGGCCACAGCTTCTGTATTTGTTCAAAAACACTTTGAAAGTAGACTTCCAATGACAATATATGCCTTGCACCAAAGACTAAAGGACCTCCCTGATGAACATCTTGCAGACCAAGTGATGTGGTTCGGCTCTAAAATTCATGGTACACACCCCTTTTGGACTCTTCGTAAGGGCGAGCTATCTGACATGGTTATTCAAATTGGTTGCCCTACTCTATTCCTCACCCTTAGTGCAGCAGATACTAAATGGCCAGACTTACACAATGCCATGCCATCTACTGCACCAACAAATCCTACTGATGCAGCTCGTTGGAGGATCTACAATATAGTTCAAAACCCACACCTCAGTGCACTTTACATGCATCACCGATTTACTGCATTTCGTGAGGAGGTATTGGAGAAGATTCTTTGCACAAATGACTATTGGTACAGGTAATTACACTCTACACCATTTTTTTTACTTCTTTCATACATTGGTTGCTTTATAACATCTATTGTGTCCAGGTATGAATGGCAACACCGTGGCTCTGCACATGTCCACAGTTTCCTTTGGCTCAAAGATGCACCTGATTTTTCTAAACTACAATGGAATAATCTTGCATCAGTACAAAATGCAATCGACTACATTGACAAATATGTCTCTGCTTGGAACCCGCAACCCCCCCAAATCTCTAATGCAATAGTTCCCAGGTCCACCTTAAACAACCCATGCTTAATGGACACAAGAATGATTATGTTGTCCACCCCTTCACTTGACTACAATGAATTGCTCAATTGCGTTCAACGCCATACATGTTGTACCTTGCAAACATGCTTGCGGCGAAAAGGAGGTACAGTTGAATGCCGCTATAAAGCCCCTTGGACCATGCAACACAAATCATCCCTCTCAAATGAGAGTGGGCAGCCAAAGCACACCCCTACTCGTAATGATGATCGAGTGAATCTTCACAACCCCACAATCCTCTCTATCTGGCGCGCAAATGTAGATTGCCAGCCTATTCTCTCAATAGATGCAGTGCTCAAATATATCACAAAATATGCAGCTAAAGTAGAAACCAAATCTGAAACATATCATACAATGCTTTCTTGTATTTCAACAAATTTTGATCCTGAGAAGCCAACACCAATAGATTTTAGAAAAATGCTTGTTGACAACATTGTCGATCGTGATATTAGTGCTCAAGAAAGTTGCCACCTTTTACTAAAACTACCACTCTGCTTGTGTAGTCGATCATTTGTTTCTTTAAATGTGAACCAAAAAAACTATCAACGCATTCCACTATCAACCACATGTACCTCACCACCCACAAACTACATTGATGCATACATGGCTCATCCTATTAGTCTACAAGCATTGCCATTGATTGAAGTGACTCAAAAATGGAGGTTCAAAACATCCCGTAAAGCAAACCAATGGAAAGAGCGTTCCTCTAAAGCAATTGTTCGAGTCTCCCCTCGCTTCACAAGCATTCCTCCAAAGGACGACCCAAGTTTCCATGACTTCTGTTGGAGTGAACTGGTTCTCTACAAACCTTTTCGTAACATTGCAACTGACCTTGGTTCATCACCAACTGAAATTTTGGCACAGTGGGAGCAAATGGCATTCACTTACCATCCATGGCATGTTCGATGCAATCCACTAGTCACACCCTCCAATTCAAAACCTGTGTCTCCTTCACATGATGCAAAACCCCCACATCAATGCTACCAATCTGAATGGCAAGTCTTGTCAAGTGTTCATCCAGGCTATCCACTCCAATTAGATGCACTTGACATGCTAGGCAACCATGAATTAGACCTTAACCATGACTAGAATACTCATTCCATAAATCCAATAGAAATCTCTATAGCATCCAACTTCATAGACTCCAACCGCACTAGATTTCAAGTCCCCATTCAGCCCTATGTAAATACCCAACATGACCTTTCATTCGAACAAAAAAAAGCCCTACATTTAGTGTTGTCACACCTATACTCCACTACTTACCAACCACCACTCAAAGTAATAGTTCAAGGAACTGCAGGAACTAGAAAGTCGCACCTAATAAAAGAAATCAGGTTTGCACTAAATTGTTCTACTCCACATGGGCAAACATCGTTACTACTTCTCGCACCAACAGGTGTTGTAGCATTCAAGATTGGAGCATCGACAATTCATTCTGCCCTGCGAATTCCCATCAAAGAAATGGCTTCCTTGCAGGGGCAAACACTAGCAAGCTTCCAAGAGAGAAGGCACTTTGTTCGCTACATTTTAATAAATGAAATGAGCTTCATCGGTCCAAAGCTCCTTGAACACATCGACTCTCGCTTACGAGAAGCTTTCCCAGCAAGCAACCACTGCCCTTTTGGAGGCCGCTCAATCTTGCTCTTTGGAGACCTCGGCCAACTACCACCAGTCAAAGACATTCCTATGTACTCTTCTACTTCCTATGGGGGATCACTATGGCGGAGCTTCCAAACTGTTTTTACACTTAACAAAATATTCCGCCAAGCCGGACAAGATCCCACTCAACTTAAATTTCGTGATCTATTGTGTAATTTAAGAAAGGCTAAACCTACTATTGCAGATTGGCAATTGCTCATGTCAAGGTCAACCTCAATGCTAACATCTACAGAACAAACTGGTTTCTTATCATCCGTACATCTTTATGCAACCAATGAAAAGGTTTCACTCCATAATAAGCGTATGTTGTTGTCTCTAGCACAACCCATTGCCATTGCCACTGCAGAACAAATAGGGAGCTCTTTGAACTCAAATCCAGATGATGACCAACTCCAAACTAAGATTCTACTTTGTGTCAACCAAAAGGTTATGCTATCTTGAAATCTGTGGACTGATACAGGCCTTGTTAATGGAGCACTTGGCATAGTGAAACAAATAGTCTATAGGGACAATGAAAAACCAACCCAACTCCCCTTGTTTGTTGTTGTTCGATTCAAGAATTATATTGGGCCTGCCTGGGATACAAACAATCCTAAAGATGTCCCTATCACCCCAATTAGTCGTGGTGGTCGACGCCAAATCCCACTTAAAATGGCTTGGGCCTTAACCATCCACAAATCACAGGGGCTTACACTTCATATGGCCACCATTGACATCGGCAGCATTGACCGTCAAGGCTTGACATTCACAGCAATTTCTAGAGTGACATAACTTTTCGGCCTTCGTATCCACCCTACATTCACTTTTGAAAGATACACACGCATGCAAAAAAGCCCATATGTTGCACGTAGGATCACCGAGGAAGATCGCCTATCAAAACTATCAACCTCAACCACTTCAGATGCTCAAATTTTGTTCAATTAACCAATATGTATAGGTATGTTCACTTTTAACTTTGTCTTTTCTCTTTCCATGTCTAAATTAATAACTGTAGATCAACCTATTCAACATAGACATTATAAACACAAGCATATTTCTATTTTGTAGAGAGTTCTTCTTGGACAACAGCTCAAGTGACATACATGCTATCTTTCTGGATCCTCTACACTATCATAATCACCCAGTTCAAATACTCAAATTCATTTCACTTAAAAAATACTTACAGGTATGTTTTCATAATACTTGGTCCTTTCTCTTCCAAAGCAGACATTCCTTATTGCTTACAAATCTCTTCATTTTCTACTTACAAATCTCCCCTGCCAATTATAAATGGTTGTTTTCATATATGATATTATTGTAATACCCAGTGTTAGATATCGGTTTATATCCCTCATGTAGAGATAGTTTGAACTCAGATGAATGAGATTAATAGCTCTGTTTTTGCTCCTAACCTAAGCTCAAAGCTCTCAAGGTTTTTAACTTTGCACAATCATGTACTAAGTTACTAAGATAGGCAAGAAACTTAAAGTCCATCTCTGGCTCTTAATTAGCAAAGGGCAGGGGTTCTCCAATATCAAGAAATTGTAGATATATACAAAGTTAAGAGTATGGGAGATATGTACTGTCGTGATGCAGATTTTTCTACAATAATAATCATGGTTCCATACAGCTATTTTGCTTTCCTTTTCTTTTTAAAAGAATTAGTCAAAAAAAATAAGAGACAGATATGTACTATCATGATACAGATATTTCTAAAATAATGAGCATGGTTCCATGCAGCTATTTTGCTTTGCTTATCTTTTTAAAAGTGTTACTCAAAAATTTTAAGAGATGTTTTCCTTCTCAAAGATATGGAGTGAAGTTTTACGAGTTTCAGAAAAATCATTACAAATAAAATTCAGAAATAGGAGCTCTAACTTTCTAATTTTAAGTATAAATTTGTGAAATGAATTAGCATTAGTGTTATAACATCCATGTCAAAATAGTTGACATGTATCCAAAATGTGAAAGCATAGGCAATGAACTGTTTGAAAAAATACCTCAAAGATATGCACTCTCCTAAAATGCCATGATTGTATGATATGCAAGCATCTTGTGTCAATTTGGAATATTTGAACTTAGATAGCATGAGATATACATGTTTTTGATTGGGTAAAATTGTCTTCCAGCAAAGAATTCCCATTTCTGGGTTATTTTTGGGATATGTTGCTCCCACAGTATGGATGCATTTCTTTTTAACTCATTTTCTGCGCTTTAGTATGTCTCTTGGGCTACGAACTTGGGCCTTACCTTTGAATGTCGCTTGAGGTAATCTTGTTTGACCTCCTGGTGACTGTAGAAAAATGTAATAAAGCTTTGCCTATAGTCATAGACACCTGGCAAACATAGCCAACGTGGCTATGGATTGAAAATTTAAATATATAGAGTGAGCAACAATTCACTTCAATGATCAAGACCAACCATGATTAATCAAAAAAATTGGATGTGGTACAAGCACCTAGGCATGCTTGATTTTTTATTTGAATTTGAAATTGGAATGCATCTTTGGCTTGATTGGGTCACAAACCAGCAGGAAAGTAGACACATATTATTGGCTATTTTCATATGTGATATTATTGTAATACATAGTGTTAGATCCCTATTTGCTTCTTCACATGCAGATTTTCTTAACTGTGAAATGAATTTTATGTTTATTTGGTGGTTTTAAATTTCTGTTTTTGTTTCAACAAACCTTATCCTCAACAAATTCTTGCTTTAATAATATGTACATCTGTATTGTTGAAATAGATTGCTTTAAGTGGTCTTTTCAGCACTAAATTGTATTTGGAAAAGACTTCAGAATTACCAATAAAAGAAATAGCAAAAATCTAGGCCACGTAGCAAGGTAGTAAAGGACTTCATCTCTGTAAAGAATGCTGAATAGGTACATATTGATTCTTGAGTAACCTTAGCAATCTGCCTTCCTTGTTGACATTTCTGTATGACCATACCTGTGGTAAAAGTATCATGTGAATGTAGTTTAAATACAGAAAGATTTTTCTGTGTAATATCATGCAATCCATGATCCTGCAGCCTTATTTTAAGATAGTTTGGTGATTGGTCATATTGTAGAGGGCTGCAGAAAATTGGAAATGTTTTTTCTACTAAATAATAGCTAGCTTTGCAGCTTGGTTGCAAGGTCAAAGCATGCAGAGTGTGGGGTAAATCTTTTGTGAGAATATTACATGCTTCATTGTTATGCCTGTCAGCTGTAAATAACAAACTCAACTGTTGCTGAAAGTAGGCAAACACAATTGTGGGGAGTGGTTTTTTAAATTTACCAACTACAATTTATATAGTTGGAATTGATCTAAAATTCCCAGCTGTGTTCTAGTTTTTGAATACTATGTGAAGCTTCCTTTATGTTGCAACCATCAAGTTAACTTTATGTGTTTAGTAAATTCTTTAAATTTTTACTTTATGTTTCAGGTGTCTGGAAGTGTAACATAAAATGGTAAAAAGTGGATGATTTGGTGGTTCAGAGAGTATGAGCTTACGTTAGCGATTCCAAAACTTCAGGGACTTTTATACTTACTCTTTCCAATATTGTCTAGCAGGTATTTACTTTCTAACTTTCCAGTGTCTCATCTCATTCAAATATTTAGTTTGTATTTATTTATTTTCATAACCTTTTGCAACATGTTTTATCATAATGGCGCCTTACCTCTTGAACAAAGAATATTCCTAAATGTACCTCATTGCTTAATAAGGATTGCAAAAAATTGTGTAAATTATGAGATTTATAAATGGGAAATGAGCATATTAGTGAGATTGTTGAAATCAAGAATGTAGACAATAGTCAAGACTTTATTGTAGATTTGATAGTTTATACTTAAGTAAACACTCCTTTTAGGTTTGTGATGACGAGGGTAGTAATTTTGTGAGGGTGTTTCTTTCTACGATGTGTAACCATTGTCTTATTTTACCATTCTTTTGTACAAGTTGAATGTATATTTCTTGAAGATTAGGATAACTTAAATGGATTTCATAGCATTAGAAATGCTAACAAAGGATTTTCTCAAACAAATCTGCCATTATATTTTGAGAGAACTTGATTACTGGTATGAAAAAAACTCTTCATAGAGCTATTGCTTCCAAGAAAAAGGCAAGGGATTGACGGGACAAAAGGGAAAGCTTATTTATTATTGAATGTATAGCAACAGTTGTTGAAGCTGTAAATGCAATGGTTACCATAGCTATTTTCACAGACTAAACAATAGAAATCAGATCATCTTCATATGTTAATAAATTCTTATTTACAAAGCTTATGCATTATATGCTAAATATTTCCTTGAAATTTTGTACTCTGCAAAAATACCCTGTACTAATTTTATAAATTGAATTGTAATTCCAAGTAAACCCTCAATTTTGCTGAGTTGAGTTGGTGGTTACAAGCTTTCAAAAGTGAATTTAGTACCTTTGTCTATTGAACAGTTATAGACAGCTTTCCCCATCAACATCATCTATTTCTTTAGTCAGTGAAATTGTCTAGTCATTACCTTGTCGATCTATAATTTGTTCAGAAGCATTTGTGTGTTTCCAAATATTTATTTCATATATTTTTTTGCAAATTTTTTTTGCAGACAATGTTGATCTAGGGACAGCTTGTGGGAAGTATTATCAGGTGTATTGTCTTAGCATTACAGATCAAGGTAAATATTTTTTGACATGAAAAATGGATATATGTCATCATTTTTATCGTATTTTGTACTTTCTCCATCTATTTCCAGGTGATTTTGCTATCATTAAGATAGTACTATCAGATTAGTGAGTGCATAATTGCGATGGTTTTGTCAGGAAATTGTTAATTTTCGTACCTGCCCAAGATGTTGGGGAAGGAGTAGGGAATTGGTGGTAAAAACTTTCAAGTGAGATTCATTTCAGTTTTTCTTTTAGACGACAAGAAACATCAACCTTTCTTTTTAAGTTTAAGTTGTATTCATAACACAAATTTTAAAATATATTTTTTTAGTTTTTTTACCTTGTACGAGGTTCTCTAAAGACAATTGTATAACAATTCTTGACATAATATTTAATAATTTGCAATAGGTTGCAAAACATGCTCTTCTTGCTACGTTAACTTTTTTTTTTTTTGTCTTCTTGCAGATCACTTTAAGAACAACGTTGTTTTCAAAAAAAAAATTCCACTACCCCAAATCTCATTACCAGAGACTTTATTTTCAAAACTGTAATCTTAATGGGGAAGATGCAATATTCAGTCTTTATTTTCTATTTTTTGGGTGTAGTTTAAATTTTACAGCAGGCTTCAAAACTTCTCAACTATGTATTGCTGCACATTTTATATATATTCAGAATATCCTTTATTAATTATTTATTTAAAGATGGTTACTTCGATTGTCATTTCCAACTATCCAAACATAACTCAGATAACTACTTACATATTTAACAATAAAAAAATTCATTACATTGTCTTCGGCGTACCCATTGCAGCCCAAGGTGCGATTGCTAGTTTTTACCTTCCCTTTGCACAATGGCGGAGTCAGGATGGATTTTCACTTTAAATGTTATTTTGGGTTCAAAGTCCCTTCTGAACCCGATTTCGTAGAGCTTTCACTACTTTCACTTTTTTTTAAAAATTCTTGTAAATTTTAACCTTTTAAGTTTTTCCTTTTAAAGATTTTATTTAATTTTTTTAGGATTTTCAAAGGTTATTTCATTTTATGAATTTTTAATCTTTTAAATATAAATTTAAAGGATTTTTATTTCTACTAAGATCTTTCAAATTTAAAGTTTTTTATCAAAAATTTAAAATCCTTTTAATAAAAATAAAAGATTTATTTATTTAAATTTTAAATTTGAAAATTTATTTATTTGAACTTTTATTTATTTATTTTTTAAAATTTATTCATTTCATTTTTATTATTATTTTTAAAGGTTTATTAATTAATTAAATTTAAAGGATTTGGTTATTCTTTTAAACTTTTAATTTAATTAATTTTTTAATTTTTTTTTAATGTTTTTTTAATTCTTTTTTGTGTTTTTATATTTTACTTTTTTTTAAAAAATTTTGAGACTCTAAAAAAAAGACGAACGACGGTAAAATGACATGAGAAGACAAGGACGAAGATGGACAAATGAGACAACGAATGACCAAAACAATGAATGAAAGACAAAGACGAAAAGAAAACGACGCGACAAAAAAAGACGAGGATCGAGATCGAGACCAGAAAAGGAACATGAACCTGAACAACACTTGAAGGCAAAGCAGGGAACCGGGATTGGGATGGAACCAGGAAAATGAACCTTAGAAAGGTTCCTTGTTCCGGTTCCAATCCGATACCCGAACCAAACAAAAAGAACATAAAGGAAATGAAGATCAGAGTCAAAAGGTGTCAAGTGTTGATTCCATCCCGCAACCCAATCCCAACAAAACAAACCAATGAAACGAAAGAAAACTGAGGGGGTCCCCGACTTTGCCAAGCAAAAATTGGGGCGTGTATGCAGGGCATAACACATCCAACCTGTCAGCAAGCTTGAGTGCCACCTAGGATCCCCAATGACAGCTGGACCCCTAGGGTCGCTACCCTTTTTAATTATAGCTTCTTCAACCATCATTAATCCAAGCGTCGGATTTGTTCTTAATTCTTAATTTGTCCTAGGCAAACACTTCTTTTATTTGTTTGGACAGACTAGAGAAGTCCCATAATTTAAAAGCTTCCTATCTCACACCTAAGTTAGCTAAAGCATCTGCAAACCTACTACCCTCCCTAAGTGTATGATGAATTTTATATTGTTTGAAGAATTGTAACATGTTTTTACAGTCATCCAAAAGATCCTTTATTTCACAGGGAGCTTCAACATTGTTATTAAGATAGTCAATAATAAGTTTGGAGTCCCCTTCAATGATCACTTTTTTGTACCTATTATCTCTAAGGTAACCAATTCCAACCCAAGCAGCATACGCTTCAGAAAAATTGTATGTTGTTGTTCCGAGACCTTTGTTGTATCCCACCACATAGATGTCGCTTTCATCCCTAACCGCTCCTCCAGCTCCATCTACTCCTGGATTCCCTTTTGAGCAGTCGTCAAAATTACATTTCACCTATCTAGGATCAGGGGGAATCCAAACAGTACTTCTTCATATAATTTTTTTTTCCCAATTCACATTGTTCAGGTCCTGGGAAATTCCCCATTGCTATTTTATTCCTAACTCTTGATAAGTAGACCCTTTCTTAACTTGGGTATACTTACAACTTTCAATATTTTCCTGAATATATCTCCTTATTCTCATACATAGCTCCTTACTACTCTTAGTTGTATCCCTAAAAACCTTTTGTTTCTCTCTTTCCATAGGCCCCAAACCATAAACAGGGGAACTTGTCACTATAAATCAAGAATTATATTATGGAAGTAGGGGCTAAAGCTCCATCTATCCACAAACATTTTAACAGAGGCAGGGAAGACCCAAACTATCTTAAGACTCTTAAGAAAAAAATTCTAGACCTCTTGAGCATAAGGGCATTGAAAGAAAAAAATGCATGATACTTTCTTCATCTTTATTGCAGAGATAACACCTATTAACCAAGTACCAACCCTTTTTCTTAAGATTATTCATAGTCAGAATTTTCCCATGTATAATTGTCCACCAAAAACAATTAATTTTTGAGATTAAGTTTTTTCTCCATACTTTGGTCTAGTTAAATTCCCCTCGATTGATAGGTTGTTGATCCATAGTCTCATAGGCTGACTTGACAAAGAATCTTCCTGTGGTATTTTTGGTCCAAATCCATTCTTGGTCCAAATCCATTCATCCATCCTATTTCTTGAGAAGAGGTCTGGGCTTCCAATCTAATTCTTCAGTAAGTCCAATGCAACATCCCAATTTGGCTATCTTCCACCCCTTAGAACAACATTATTCAAACTCTTTAAAGTCAATCCATTTGGGTCTTAGGCCTTCCCAGTCTAAGTAGCTAGAGATATTTTTTCTAGTACTTCTTTTTAGTCTGATTTTTATTTGTTGCATGTCTTCAGTAGTTGATAAAGGGGCATTTATAGACCAAACATCCTCCCATAAATCAGTATTCAACCCATTTCCAACCCTAAATTTTTCTCCTTTATGCAGAATTCCTCTGATTTTTAGCAGATTGTTCCAAAAGATAGATCCATAGGGAAGCTCCTTCTTCCTGAGAAAACAGCTAGATTCCTTATTGTTTAAGTATTTGGCTCTAATAATCTATACCCAATATTTTTCCCCTTCCAATAGAAACCGCCCCAGTTTAACCACCAATGGTTTATTGAACTTTTTTAATCTATGAAAGACCTCCTTCCCTCTTTGGGGTACACATAATTTCCCACCCAATGAGATCCATTCTTTTCCTTTCTTCCACACTTTACCATAAGAATATCCTTTGAATAGCTTCAATTTTTTCTACTATGTAGGCAGGGATATTGAATATAGAAAGGTTATAAACAGGTATATTTTGAAGAGAAGCCTTTAAGAGTTGAATCTTGCTAGTAAAACTCGGTAGTTTTCCCTTTCAGCTAGCCAGTTTCTTTTGAATTTTCTCCACAATATAATTCTAATAGTTGTTGTTAGGTTTTTGAGAAATTAGAGGTAGCCCCAAGTAAGTAGCAAGAAAATCCACCTCTTGACATCCAAGGATATTTTTAACTTTGTCCTTTACATCCTAACCGGTATGAACTTGTAATGTTGTAAGAGGTTGGTGCCTCAAAAAGATTGGGCTAGTTCTCAATCAAGTGTGCAATGTACCTTGAGGTTGGTGCCCCAAAACATTGTCTTTGGTGTGTAGTTTACTGAGAGGTTGAAGACTCAAAACATTTTTGTGGGTTTTAGTGTACCTATAAGTGGGTGCTTACAAAATATATGTAATATCTTTGATTGCGAGGTTGGATTTGAACAATAGACTCAAGCAACTATTCTCAACGTGGTTTTTCCCATAGTGGGTTTTCCATGTATATTTGGGGTCTTCTTAAATGTGTGTGGTGTTCTATGTGATCTTTAATCTTATCTATTATTTTAATGTGGTGAAAAATTTTATACACTAATTCACCCCCTCTTCATGTATTGGTGTTCTTTCAACACTTCTTGTGCACCACTCGGATCTACCTTAAGCGGTTAAGCTTCTTCTAGGAACCACAAATTTGATACTAATTATTAGATGCATAGGAAAATTAAGAGGGGGTGAAACAATTGTTTAAAAAATTAAATCCCTCAAACACTAGATTTACGTGGAAAAAAATGATGAAAATTAGCTCATATATATATGAATTACAACACTAAATACAATCAAGCTCACTACTCAAAAAAATGAAAGCATCATTGCTAGAAAGACTCACTATCCAGAAGAAAGAAGAATAGAAGAAGACTTTTACAAAGAGATTCACTATCTCAAGGCAACAGGATAAATCCACCACTACAAATTTATGCCATTCGCAACCTTTGGTTCACTACCTCTAACAACTTTAAGCACACTGAAATGTAGACACCTTCTTCTCACTGCATCCAGATTCTAGAATTCATAAGCATTTAATCTCACACTTAGATCACCACACTCGATCACTTTCACACACCATACATTCCACACAACCTTCATCTTACATTTATACCATCCGTGGCCTAAACAATCTCAATTAGGTAGGCCTTAATGAAACGTATGCACCTCAAACGTGCAACACCAAAATAGGTCAACACCAAACACTTTTGTGGTGGAAATAAGTGAAGACAGACCACACCAAGGGTTAACTAGGAACTAAATCTATATCAACATGCTTCTCAACACTTGCACAAATAACAAACATCCTTTGCAATTAGCACTAGCATGGCAGGTTGGTCAAACCTGAACTAACACTAAAAAGCGACCATAAACATGCCTCTCTAGGTCTAGAAACATCTCACAAACCTACATAGTAATACTCCACAACATCTAAGAATATTTCACATCATTAAAATATTCAACACCATTGGTGCAACCACCTGAAACTAAAGAACACTTTTATTTTGTGCAACCAGACACATTGGCACAAACATACAACTTGATAACCAGCCTTGTGGAACACCTCAACATCTGAAACCTCAAGTAAAATTAGATATAGACAATATAAGCACATTCCCATATCTACAAGAAAAGAAACTTCACTACGGAGAAATGTAGAGAAATTTCATTTCTCCTAGACAACCTTCTTCATAGATAGACATATTATCAAACATAAATTCTACTACCACACAATCCAAAACCTGAAACTCTAGATATAACACCTCTGATCATCACATCCAAATCACACAAGCATATCTTCAATCATGAAGAAATGTAGAGCACAACACTGAACACACCTTTGTCACTCTACACACTCTTTTATTCAAATTTTCTCAAAAGCACTTGGAAACCAAGTGAACCAAATGCAAATGCAACACTTATTCTTCCATGCATCAATTACAACACCATTGTAACATAGTGTAACACACACCAACAATATCCCTAACCAACTCAGGCTTCCAAAAAACTCTGCAACTATACTGGAAGTTGATAGCAATGACAACACCATCAATATTTATTCATTTTTAGTTATTTTATAGTGGTTTGCACATGCTAGATCCTAAGTTATTCTAATGATCCTAACACTCACAAGTTGTACGTGTTGAAACCCTCTAAAGCTATAAATATTATTTGAGAACACATTCAAAGAGTCAATCTTTGTGTTTGTCAATCTAGTTTTCATAGTCATCTTGGTGCAAAGATTATTCTAGGGTATCAAATTTGTCAGTTCATTCTCATTCAATTTATGCATTATATAAGCTATATCTAATGATATCTCATTGTAGAAAATTTATATAACCCAGTTGTAGACATGTAAAAATGACCTAACATATATCACATATAGGACTAAACTACATTTTTCCATTACTAGAATCACTTTCATTATCACTATTATATTTCATCTCATTAACATCATTAATCCCCTTTTTAACATCATTTACATCATTAGCCCTATTTTCTTCTATTAATTGAATAATCTTTAATTATTTAATTAATTCACTATGTCATCATCTAATTTAACGTTATTCCTCCTAATTAATTAAATAAATGTAAATTATTTAACTATATCACTAACACTACTTATTCGTCTAAATTAATTAAATTGTTATCATTAATGATTTAATTAAACCACTTTCCCTTCTCTAAATTTGAATAATTAAATCTGATGCAGGGGCATCCGAAAGATTCAAAGAACATTGAGTTACATAGGTGGTTGGTGATGCAGTGAAGTTCAATATGATGGCTAGCTACGTATATTGAGGATAACGAGTTGTGGATTAAAGGGTTTGTTGTCGAGCATGTCTAGTTTATCCACCAAAAGTTTCAGAGGTTCGCATGAAGATTTGATCAAGTTATGAGTTTTTGTGTCCTAATAGTTGTTCAGTTGCTTTAGTTGGTGTTACTGAAGGAAGATGATGGGATTCTAATCTGAGTTATTGTGGATCTTCAAAGGTGATTCATGGATGTTTCTAGATCATGATCTAGCTATGTTGTTGGTTTGCATTGTTTGTTGTGCTCACGATTGGTGATTTTCCTTCTCGGAGTTCATGTTTTCCTGTTCTTGGCCGACAAGGTGATTGTAATGTGTTGTGGATCTTTGAGGCTAATTGTTTAAGGTGTTTTGTGTTCGAGGCATGTTTTTTTGGGACCCTACTATGTTTGGGCTGACCTTGGTTGATACGCATTGATAATTGCTTATGGATTTGGGTTGATAGTTTGTACACTTTTTATATATTATTGGGCCGACATGTAGTTGATGTTATCCTTGGATGCGGATATATAAGACCGATTATTTTGAGGAGATTGATAATGAAAAGGGGAAGCAAGAAGATATATGCGTGAGATGTGCAAATTTATGTGTACGAACAATGTTCTAATATTTTGAAGGAAAAGATGAAGTGTGAAGAATAGTAGTCATGAAGCATGGTGATGAGGTGTTATGATTCGGTAAGATCAGCAGAGCAGATAAATCTTGAAGCAGAAGGAAGAATTGATGAAATATTGTTATTATATGAATTTTTTGTAATTCCTGGGCTGTGACCTAGCACCTATAATGATCGAGTGGCATATGTAATGTGTTTTGAGATCATAATATAATGAGGAGTGAACTTTGAAGGCTGGGTTTTTCCCTTTAAGGGTTTTCCCAGGATAATTCTTGTGTCATGTGTTCTTGCATATCTATTATCTTTATGTTGATTATTTGTTATCTTTTTTTGCATATCTATAAGATCTGAGTGTTAATTGGTTAATTTGTGAGGTTGGACAATCCCTCACCAGACCCTCCTACCTTGGATTGCGTCAATTAGTATCAGAGCTAGTTGAAGATCTGGTTGTGAATTCATCATAACAGGTTGCAAATCTATGAGTAGGTTGTGAATCTGTTGGTTGGTTGCAAATCTATTTCAAAGTAAGTTGAAGAGTTGGTTTATCAGAACTGGTGGTAGAGTAGGTTGAAGAGCTCATTGTGAATCGGTTGCAAGATGGGGAATATTAGGAAAAGAACAAAGAAGGAAAAAGAGAACCTGATATGTGAAAGGGATACCTTGGAGGAAGAATTGTGCGAACTCAGGAAGTGTAATTCAGAATTGATGGAGAGGATGAAAGAACTAGGAAAAGACAAGTATGATGCTCTTGAAGAAGAACTAGAAATTGAAAGAAGGAGAAATGAAGAACTGGAAGCAGAACTGGATAAGTTTGAAGAAGGATTCATGTTGTTTAATGAGTTGGATAAGAAGAGCAGAGATCTGGAGGAAAGTTTGAAAGAGTTGAACAAGGAGAATAGTTTGCAAAAGAAGGAAATATATGGCTTGAAGGAACATGTTAATCAGTTGGAGCAATCACTTATAGCATGCCAGAAGGAGAATGAGAATTTGATATCTAAGATTGAACTTTGTGATGTTTCTTGTGATACTAATGATTTGTGTGATGTTGTAGAAGGTGAAGTTGAAGATAACAATGTAACTAAGCCTATAATTATTGGAGATGGTATTGCTTTCAAAATCATGCAGAGAATGGGATACGATGGAAAAGGACTAGGAAAGCATTAGCAAGGAATGACATAACCTATTGTACCAGTAAGGAGAGTAAGAAGTGAAGGCCTTAGATATGACAGAAGTAAGTATGTTGTTACAAGTTCAAACAATTCGAATTAGGGAAGAAAAAGTATGTATTGTTCACATTGTAATATGCATGGACATGAAAAGGAATTTTGTTGGGATCTATATCCTTGTAAGTTTTGTGGACTAAGGAATCATTCTTAGAAGATGTGTTGGAATAAAATTAGAGGGAGAAATCCTAGGAAATATTGTATACAAAATAAATTATGGATGGATTGATGGATCAAAATGGAATTATGTTGCTCATAAGTTCATAAAGTTTTATAGATTGAAGCATTCATATATTAAGGGAAAGGAGGGATCGAGATGTAGGGAAAGAAGACCTTATACAGATCAAAACAAGGACAATTATTCAAACTATAGAGGGAGAATTGACAAGAGTCATAATACTTATCACAATGAAGGGTACCAAAGGAGTGAAAGAGGATTTGCTAGAGAAGGAACCTGTTTTCCGGTTTGGAGGAAGAAAGAATCAAGCACTAAATTTCATCAAAAACCTAATACCAGAGAAGCTAATGAAAGAGAAACAATAAAGGATGTAAAGATAGTATGTGTATATGAAGAAGAACCTGTTGATACATAATTAGTTTATCTAGAGGAAGGGGACCCTTTGGAGGAATCAGATTAAGCAACGATCTTAAGGAGACTTGTGAAAGTAGTGAACCAGTGTGAAGCATAACCAGAAAAGGGGAGTCTACATTGCAGGGGTAGAGAATAGAATAGGAACAATATATGCAGAGAAGAAAATATATTTTGAGGTGTGTAAAGGAAATGCATAGATCAGAAAGTGTTCTAGAGGAAATTTGGAAATGATATTGATGATTCAAGGAAGTCATATGATTGTTCCAAAGGATGTAAGTATGTGTTAAATTTTATTTGATTGAAGCATACAATGAAGGACCTAAGGAAACTTGTAGGGTGGGCTTGCTCAAATCGTCAACCAGTGAGGCAGTGCAAGGCTTGCAAGTAGATCGTCGAATCCATATTACATTTGAGGCAGTTTTACAGGGTGGACTTGAACAGAATGCCGACCTTAAAGTAGTTGCAAGTACCTGCTATCTTTAATTGATTGAGGTAGACATTTATCTTGAGGCAACTTGTGAATGTGGCTTACTTAGACCGCTGACCATTGAGGCAGTGCAAGGCTTGCAGGTAGATCGCCGAATCCAGATGACATTTGAGGCAGTTTTGCAGGGTGGACTTGAACAGACCCCAACCTTGAGGTAGTTGCAAATACCTGCTAATTTTTAATTGATTGAGACAGGCATTGATCTTGAGGAAACTTGTAGAGATGGCTTGCTCAAACCACTGACCATTGAGGAAATGCAAGGCTTGCAGGTAGATCGTCGAATCCAAATTACACCTGAGGCAGTTTTGCAGGGTGGACTTGAATAGACCGTTGACCTTGAGGCAGTTGCAAGTACCTATGAACAGGTCGTCAAAGCAATTCAAGGAGATAACATTGATTTTGACATAGCTTAGCCTAAATTGAAGAGGCTCGCCTATCAAATAACCTCGAGAGTCAGATGTAGGGGCATCCAAAAGATTCAAAGAATATTTAGTTACAGAGGTAGTTGGTGATGCAATGAAGTTCAGTATGATAGCTAGCTCAATATATTGAGGATAAGGAGTTGCATATTAAAGGGTTTGTTGTTGAGAATGTCTATTTTATCCATTGGAAGTTTTAGAGGTTTGCATGAAGATTTGATCAAGTTATGATTTTTTGTGTTCTAACAATTGTTCAGTTGCTTTAGTTGGTGTTCCTGAAGAAAGATGATGTGATTCTAGTAATCTGAGTTGTTGTGGATCCTTAGTGGTGATTTGTGGATATTTCTAGATCGTGGTCTATCTATATTGTTGGTTTGCATTGTTTGTTGTGCTCGCAATTGGTGATTTTCCTTCTGGGAGTTCATGTTTTCTTGTTCTTGGCTGATAGGGTGATTGTAACGTGTTGTGGATCTTTGAGGCTAATTGTTTAAGGTGTTTTATGTTCGAGGCATGTTGTTTTGGGTCCCTACTATGTTTGGGCCAACCTTGGTTGATGCACATTGATAATTGCTTATGGATTTGGGTCGACAGTTTGTACACTTTTTGTATATTGTTGGGCTAACATGTAGTTGATATTATCCTTGGATGCGGATATATAAGACCGATTGTTTTGAGGAGATTGATAATGAAAAATGGAAGAAGGAAGATATATGTGTGAGATGTGTGAAGTTTTGTATGCGAAAAATGTTCTAATCTTTTGAAGGTAGAGATGAAGTGTGAAGAACAATAGTCATGAAGCATGGTGATGAGGTGTTTTGATCCGGTAAGATCAGCAGAGTAGAGAAATCTTGAAGAAAAAGGAAGAATCGATGAAAGATTGTTATTATATGATTTTTTTGTAATTCCTAAGGTATGCCTCTGTAAATCTTGAGTGGCATATGTAATGTGTTTTGAGATCATAATATAATGAGGAGTGAAATTTGAAGGCTGGGTTTTTCCCTTTGAGGGTTTTCCCAGGATAATGTTGCAAGTACCTGCTAACTTTAATTGATTGAGGAAACTTGCAGAGAAGGCTTTCTCAAACTGTCGACCAGTGAGGTAGTACAAGGCTTGCAGGTAGATCACCAAATCCAAATTACATTTGAGGCAGTTTTGTAGGGTGGACTTGAACAGACCGCCGACCTTGAGGCAGTTGCAAGTACTTGCTAACTTTTAATTGATTGAGGTAGACATTGATCTTGAGGAAACTTGCGGAGAAGACTTTCTCATACCGCTGACCATTGAGGCAGTGCAAGGCTTGTAGGTAGATCACCGAATCCAAATTACACTTGAGGCAATTTTTCAGGGTGGACTTGAATAGATCATCGACCGTGAGGCAGTTGCAAGTACCTATGAATAGATTGCCGAACCAACTCAAGGAGACAACATTTATTTTGACATAACTTATCACAAACTGAAGAGGATCACTTTTCAAATAATCCCTCTAGTCTAATGCAGGGGCATCTGAAATATTCAAAGAACATTTAGTAATAGAGGTGGTTGGTGATGCAGTGAAGTTCAGTATGATGACTAGCTCGGTATATTAAGGATAAGGAGTTGTAGATTAAAGGGCTTGTTTTCGATCATGTCTAGTTTATCCACCAGAAGTTTTAGAGGTTTGCATGAAGATTTTATCAAGTTATGAGTTTTTGTGTTCTAACAGCTGTTCGGTTGCTTTAGTTGGTATTCCTAAACGAAGATGATGTGATTCTAGCAATCTGAGTTGTTGTGGATATTCACTGGTGATTCATGGATGTTTCTAGATTGTGATCTAGCTATGTTTTTGGTTTGCATTTTTTTTGTGCTCGTGATTGGTGATTTTCCTTCTCGAAGTTCATGTTTTAATGTTCTTGGTCGACATGGTGATTGTAACGTGTTGTGGATTTTCGAGGCTAATTGTTTAAGGTGTTTTGTGTTTGAGGCATGTTGTTTTGGGTCCCTACTATGTTTGGGTCGACCTTGGTTGATGCACATTGATAATTTCTTATGGATTTGGGATGACAGTTTGTACACTTTTATATATTGTTGGACCGACATGTAGTTGATGTTATCCTTGGATGTGGATATATAAGACCAATTGTTTTGAGGAGATTGATAATGAAAAAGGGAAACAGGAAGATATATGTGCAAGATGTGTGAAGTTTTGTGTGTGAACAATGTTCTAATATTTTGAAGGCAGAGATGAAGTGTCAAGAACAATAGTCATGAAACACGGTGATGAGGTGTTCTAATCCGGTAAGATCGACAAAGCAAAGAAATCTTGAAGCAAAAGGAAGAATCGATGAAAGATTGTTATTATATGAATTTTTTTTAATTCTTGGGCTACAATCTATAAATCCCGAGTGGCATATGTAATGTGTTTTGAGATCATAATATAATGAGGATTGAACTTTGAAGGTTGGATTTTTCCCTTTGAGGGTTTTCCTAGGATAATTCTTGTGTCATGTGTTCTTGCATATCTGTTATATTTATGTTGATTATCTGTTATCTTCCATTGCATATCTATAAGATCTGAGTGTTAGTTGTTTAAGTTGTGAGGTTGGGAAGTCCCTCACTGGACCCTCCTACCTTGGACTACATCAAAATCAATTATTCAAAATCATTCAACATGGTCAACAAATAAATATATCTTTATTTGTTAAAGTCAAAAGCAACTTGCATGTTCATTTCCAATATTAATTAATTATTTATCCTCACCACTTTTTGATTGAGTAAATCATGACCACTAATTTCTCACTCTAATTGGTTAACTAACCCATCCATTTCCTCACTCAACCCGACTTTCTCAATCCCACTGAACACTCAATCTAACTTCTTCAATCCAACCAATCATTCCAATCTAATCCCACTGATTATCTAATTAAAATCCTTAATTGGATCAATCAAAGAATTTATATTTCCTCTCAACGGTTCTCAATCATTGATCGTGATCTTTCATTTTTGCATCTCGACCGTTCATCTTAAACCTAAAAATCTATAAAACAACCTTCTTCCTTCTAAAACATGATCAGAGAATCTAGAGAATTTGTGTGAATAGGTTGTGCTGAATTGACTATTGAATTCTTAAGAGAAAATTCTTACATCTTTTATCACCATTAATATACCTTTTGAAGCTTTTGCACAACAATGGATGCTTTGTATTGATCCAAGCAATCCGACATCAATATGAATACACTTCGACATGGAATGGTAATATTGTAATTTGTGAATTCATATTATGTTCTCTTTCATGATTACATTTCTCGATACATTGCTTTATAATTTCATTTCATGAGTAGGTTGGAATTTATCTTTGTTTTGATCTCATTTATTTGATTTCATTGTTGCTTCCTTATGCTTATTTTTCCCCTTACATTAATTGGCATGCCCAATGGGACCTAGGTCCTTAACACTAATATTTTTGTAAGGTTTTGTGAGCAGTTACAGGTTCCAAAATGTTGACATATTTTGAAAGATAAGTTATTGCTATCTTGCACGCGGAAGTCCTAGAATCTAAATGTAGCTTTCATTTTATTTTTATTGCGGTCTTACTAAATCCAACCGCTATCTTCCTAAACCTAACCGCTATTGTTAGAAAGGTTGCTATATTGTTTGTTCAATGTTGCAAGATTCTAAGGGACCTAACATTTATAGAGTCACTTTTTTCCTAAACATAGCTACTACTATACTTTTTTCTTGCCACTGTCGTTTAAAGGAACCGTAGTTGTTCTAGTGAAAAGGTCACTATTAAAGGTAACAGGTCTACTACTATTCTATTTTTTGTTTTGACTTCAATTTGCAATTTTTTTTTGTATTTTCAATCTACCTAACCCTGACCACTAATTGTGTGTTGTGCTTGTGAGATTTTTTAACATTGTTGGTGTAGCCCTTGTAGGGTTATGGCATGTTTTCATGTGAACAACTAATGGTTTTATTGTAGACTTGATGAACGGTCCAAGGCCTTCAAATTTTCAAAGCATTTTTTTTGGTTAAAACATTTACATTTGGTGCTCATGAAAATAACCTACAAATCTCACACTTCAATTTGGTGTACTTAAAATTGATTTCACATTTCATTTTGGTGTACCTAAAAAATAACCCACAAATCTCACACTTCATTTTGGTGCATTTAAAATTGAACAATAAACTTTCACACTTCATTTTGGTGTACTTATAGTTGATTTCACATTTCATTTTGGTGTGCCTAAAAAGAACCTACAAATCTCACACTTCGTGTTAGTGCAATAAAAATGAACAAGACAAATCAAATGTTTTCATTTTGGTGCTATTAAAATGAACTCATTTTTAGTTGGTGTTATTAAAACAAACTCATTTTCTATTGGTGCAATAAAAATGAATAACACAACTTGAAACGTTTACTTTGGTGCATTACAAAATTGGTTACAATATTCATGTTTCAATTCGGTGCATAAAATTGAACAAAATCATCTTTTCTAATTGCAAATTGATTATGGAATTTCTTGCTTGAAGTCTCAAATGTTTTAAACTTGGTGCATCTAAAAAATAAATTGTTATCTTTAGACACTTCATTTTTGGGCTTAAAATAAAATTACTATAAATTGTCTACTATGTTCACCATGTTTGGTAAGCCAAGTGCGTATCCTCTTCCCCTACATCTTTTGACGATCTTGGGTGACGAGAAACACTTTGGGATTTTTTCATTTTTTGTGGTCAACCAATTTTTAGGACAAGGGCCTACTAATGAGATACATCCCATAATGGAGAGCTCATATAAGTGACTCTAAAAGCACATTTACCAATAGGCTATATAAAGTTTTCAAAATTGAAAGAAAGTAGCTTATATCTGGGTGAGAATAGCATACCATGCCTCATCCTCGTCTAAACATAATGAGTTGGGAAGGAACAACTAAAGACTTTAGTGGAATATGTTTGATCTATACGTCATAGTGTTCACGGTTGTCATTAAAGACCTCATTTTAGAAGCCTATCTAGCTTCTTGAAACATCCTTCAAAGTAGTGCATGGGAATAACACTATTCCCAGAAGTTACTTACCACATCAGGTCTATAGTTGAGGCATACAACATTAAGAGAAGGGACTCTTTTGCTTAGAGTATCAAGACAATGCATTTCCTTGATATATCCTATTTTTTCCCTCTATAGATTTGATTCAATCACTCCTTCAAGGGTGAGGTAAGCCTACAAAGAAGAGTGTACCTTTTATTCCTTAAGATGTGTTGACTGATAATCTACAAGCTATATCATTGGATCTCAAATTTTTTGTTGTATACATCACTTTCAATCAAATCAGATCAAACAAACATCTCAAACTTGTAAACTTATGCAACGAATTATTATCAAGAAACTAGAAATTTTTGAAACAAAGCTGCTACAATCATTTTTGTCACTTTTTTTCCAAAAGATTGTTGCACTCATCCTACCTTTTCACCACTTTCATGAAAAGGACCGCTATTGTCCTCTCTATTTTACTAGTCACATATTTAAACAAAGAGCACTTTTGCTCAAATTGCCACAGATGTTTTGTAAAAGGAACCACTACTGTCAAAAAAATTATGGCTACTATCCTGAACAAAAACCATTATTGTCCTATATTATGGTGCATATCAGAATTGGTCCAAAATTGGTTAATCCAACATCCTTTGAAACACAAACAATCAGACCTACAATAAATCATATCAACATCTTTTCATATCCATCAGCAAATCAAAATATCAACCTAGTTTCAAGACACAAATCAAACACAACAACTTGGATTATCCTCTTGCTATAATTTTCTAGGATATTAACATCAACCTTTTCTTGCAACCTCAAAGCTAGTTCAAGTAGAGTATCAAAATATCAGTCCAAGTTTTGTACACCTTGTGTCCTAAGATTAGTGTCATATCAAAACATCCAACAAAATCACTCATACTTTTATCCTAGGGTCTTGAGCATCAAACATACAATCCATAGCAAACCATCAACAACTTTTGACCAAAACATTTTCACACATCATATTTTTATGTCATTTTTAGCAAAAATCTCAAAAAAAAACACCATCCCATTTTCATAAACTAGTTATCACAAAACTTACCAAGGTCTTGAGCTTGTTTATGATAGTTGTGAGATATCAACACAAAAAGAGAATGAAAGCCAACAAGAGTAGTTATAGTGCACCAATTACCAATACCACTAATGAGGAACCTCGATCATGGGGTTATGATCCAAACAAAATATCAACTCCTCAAGGGTAACCCATTTTTAAAGCTAAACAAAATCAACCACCTAGTGAGGATGAAATACTTCTTGGACATCAAGAAAGAATTGATAGACAAAACGATACCCCTAGTTCTCAAAATTACATCATAGAAGAATATGATAGTGAGGAGGAACTCATCGACGAAAAAATCTTAGAATACTCCCAAGACCCTAAGATGTAGAAACTTATGGACAAAATTCTTTGGAAGAACAAAAACTTATTTTTCCTTACACTAGCACAAAGTGGTGCCAAACTACCCATAGGCTTTAATGTGGGCGTTCTTAAGGATCCTAATCTCATTCCATTAGGAAATCAAACAATGGTAAGGTAGATACCAAAACCAACAATGGATCCCAAGATACCACCTTTGTTCTCGCAAACAACAATCAATCTAAACCATAACCTATGGATAACCCATTATATAGGGAATCATCACAAATTGAGCAAGCAGTGGTAGCTCAACAATATCAAGGAAATTAAACTAAAACATGCCACAATACAACACTATGCAGAACATGGGAAGCCTTCCAAAAGGACCGCCACAAAATGTATTTGACCAACAAGGTAACATACCATCACAAGGACGATACATTCTGCAACAAACATCATATTATGTCTCTTCTAATAAAACCCAATATCAACAAGGGCAATCACAACAAAATATCCAATATCAAGGTGTACCCCAAACACACTACCAAGGTACTCCTCAAATTCCACAACATCAAGGTGTACCCAAAACACACTACCAAGGTACTCCTCAAATTCCACAACATCAAGGTGTACCCCAAATGCACTACCAAGGTACTCCTCAAATTCCACTACATCAAGGTGTACCCCAAACACACTACCAAGGTACTCAAAATCAACAACATCAAGGTATAACCCAAACACATCACCAAGGTGTTCCTCAAAATCCACAACATCAAGGTGTAGACAAAATGCACTACCAAGGTACTCCTCAAAATCAACAACATCAAGGTATACCCCAAATGCACCATCAAGGTATTCCTCAAGATCAACATCAAGGTGTACCCCAAACACACTATCAAGGTACTCCTCAAATTCAACAACAAAAAGGTGTACCCCAAGTGTATCATCAAGATATTCCTCAAGATCAACATCAAGGTATACCTAAAATGCACTACCAAGGTACTCCTCGAATTCCACAACAACAAGGTATACCCCAAACACACTATCAAGGTACTCCTCAAAATACACAACACCAAGGTGTAACCCAAACACACTACCAAGATATTCCTCATAATCCACAACACCAAGGTATACCCCAAACACATCATAGTATTCCACAAACCCAAACTCAAACTCTTATTTTACAACAACAAAGTGTACCTCAAACACAATACCACAGTATCCCTCAAAATCAATATCGAGGAGTTCCACACAATCAATACCAAGGAGTACCTCAAAATCAATATCAGGGTGTACCACAAACTCAACATACCTACAACACACAACAAGGACTCAATCTTCCTTGCACACAACATGGTCATCAAGGTCCCATACCCACACAACATCACATTTATGACCAAACAAATGGCATAGGACAACAAAGCTACAACACATAAAATCTTCAATCAAGCGCACCAACTAATGACATAAGCATGCAAATACAAACCCTCAACCAAAGAATATTGGAAATCCAAATTTGAAAGCCAAATAAGAGCTATGCTCTACAAGATATATGTCCATATCTCTTTGATCAAAACTTATCTATGATACCTTTCCCCAAGAGCTATGAAATAGAAAAATTTGAGAAATATAGGGGAAAAGGGGATCCAATAGAGCACGCACATAAATTCTCAATAGCTTTCATGGATCTACAACACAATGATACTTTTTTAATGATGATTTTTCACGAAGTCTCGATAGGGACACTATCGAGTGGTTCTCTTGTCTACCACCTAGTATCAAAACATTCGATGAGTTGTCAAACAAATTCATCAATCATTTCTCATATAACATAAAGTAGGATATAATGATCCCCGATCTCTACAAAATTAAACAAAGCCAAGGGGAGTCATTTGCTTTGTATCTACAAAGATAGAGACACAAAGCTAGCAAATGTAAATGGCATGTTCCTGAGAAACAACTTGTATACATCTTTGTCTCTAATATACACACAAACATTAACTACCAACTCACCGTGTTGTGCCCTAGTAACTTTGAGGAGACTATTGAAAAGGGTTTTCTCATCGAAAGAGCTATCATAGAAATGGGAGTAATTAAACTCTACAACCCCAAGGACCAAGATTCTAGTTCAAATGACAAACCAAAAATATGGAAAAAGAACAAAAACATAACCAATGACAGAGTGGTTGATGCTAAAGTTGTATGAAACATACAACCTCCCAATGGCCCACAAAATAATGTTCTAACAACACAACAAAGCTATACTCCAAAAAATGCACCAAACAACCAACTCAATTATCCTCAAAAAAACCAACCCAATAACCAACAACCAAATCAAGAACAGGATAATCAAAGGTGGCCGCCAAGGCAATATGACCAACCTAGAAGAAAAATCAGTCATTGGGAGAACCCCTTGAGGTAACTATGCGTAAATTGGTCCAAACAAACCTTATCAATATTAATGAAAAAACAAGCTATGATGAGCCAAAATTCAAACCCCCTTGGTATAATTAGAATGACCAATGTGAATTTCACAAGATCAAGGGTCATACCACCAACAATTGCATGAGGCTCAAAAACATTGTGCAAGACTTAATAGAAAAAGGAGAGGTCAACATAGAACATCGTCCTAGAAATAAAGACTTAAAAATCTACAAGGATCCAATCCCCAACCATTCTAGGGGAAATGACAAGGGTAAAGGGAAAGATTACCATAAAGCCAACTTCGCCTACGACGAATTCTTAGGAATCATCTCTTATGTCGATCATACCATCAATGTTATAACCATACTAGGAAAAGATATTGAGTGTAATGTAACTACACAAAGAGGGAGAGTCACAATACAAGGAGCCCCACCCCAAGAAAAAGCAACAATTAATCCATTAAATAACTACATCATTGTGGAACAATTAAAGAAAACTCTTGCATTAATCTTCATCCTTGAGCTTTTGAAGTTGTCACCAACTACACAAAGAAATATTGGAGAAAGCTCTTGTCAAAATGTCAATCCCTAATGACCTTAACATTGATTTGTTTCAAGCCATGGTTGGTAGCATCACCTCCACCCATCACTTGATCTTTTTTGAGAAAGACCTTCCACAAAGATATTTCCATAATCAAGCTCTTTATCTAGAAGTTTGTGTCCATAAACACAAGATCAAGAGAGTATTGATATCAGATAGATAATGGTGCAGGCTTAAACATTTGTACCCTAAAATTAGTAAAACAACTGGGATATTCTGATGACATAATATACAAAAAAAAAGTATCACCATAAGGGCTTATGATGATAAACTCAGAAGGAACAATCAGACTTCCCATTCAAATAGGACCAATGATAGAAAAGACAACATGCCAAGTATTGGATCTTAAGCTACCCTACAACCTTCCCTTGGGATGACCATGGATCCATGCCTTAAAAGCAGTCCCTTCAACATTCCATCAGTGCTTAAGATTTCCTCAAAAATATGTGGAAGTTACAATATATGTCAACCCCGAACCTTTTCATTACTGCACAAACTTGGAGGAGAAGTACACAAAGATTCTTCTGTAACTGAGGGTATTTTCCTAGGTTGTTAGCAGATTGAATGCAACATGAAATCCCAAAGTAAATAATGGAGTGCAAAGGAATAAATGAAAAATGAATGAAACAATCTCACCCAAGGTCTTCGTTATCCATGGTTGACCTCCATTACAGCTCCTAACTTGCTGAAAAGTATGAGGTTGCCCTCATATTTGATTATTAATTTGTATGGTGTACGAAACGTCGCAAATTCCATTTTTTGTGACGCAATTAACACCATAGAAATTAACATAGCAACACTAGAGAATCCAAAATATAAGGTTGTATTTTTTGTAGGTACAAGTGTACGCAACGTCGCAAATGCCATTTTTTGCGATGCAAATGCTCTGTTGCGCCGCATCTGCCTTCGCAAACAACACAAGCGCTCTATCACAACGCATCTGACCCATCGATCGATGCATATGATTTCACACACCACATTTGACATAAACCGAGCTACATTCACTTTACTGAGCCACATTCGCCATTCAAAATGATGCATCTACCGTAGTGAGCCGCATTCGCTTTGTTGCGACGCAATCGACTGGTAAAGAATTATTTTCTATTTTTTCCAAATTTCTTACTTTTTTTTGTTTCAATAGATTACAGATTTCTGGGATTAGTAATCTGTGTTTGACAACATGTGCCAAGCTAGATTCTAGCCCCTTTATTTGTCTATTTTTACAATTCTAATCAATCAAACAAACAAATTGCATTACACTCATGAGTTAAAATGAACATTCATACATTTTCATTGGGCTAAAAAGAACACAACTATGCATGTTCACTCATTGGATTAAAAAGAACATTCATGCATTTTCATTGGGTTAAAATGAACTCTTGATTGTCTCATACTACAAACGGTTAAAATTAACCCTTGCTTGATCACACTACAAATGGTTAAAATGAACATGTGTTTGAGGTGTTTTGTGATTTAGTAATGACCTCCGTAGTGTGTATGTAATTCTCTTGCGCCTTGTGCGAGCTAGAGAAACAAAAACACTAACGAGTTGGTTACTTAATCACCCATTCATATTTCACTTTGGGATTAAAAAGAACAATCATGCTAGTGTGAGAAAAGTACATTGCATGTGTTCTCTCTTTTTTTATACAAAAAAAGATTGATCGAACTATGAATGTACTTCCTCGCTATTGTTTATCTTTAGAGGGCCTGTTTGGTGGGAAAAAGTAATCACCCCAGGGAATGACCCAACTGATAACACGCTAAATCCAAGCGACTTCCATATGGTTCTTGAGGAAAGTTTGAGAATCACGAGGACTGTTCGGACAAGAAGGGCAGCAATGGTCTCTTGCCACATGGATGGTCCCCCACGAACAAAATGGCCGCATTAAAACCCTTGTTCTAGTAAGGCCAAAATCTATTTTCTATTCTTTGGTGCAACAATTGTCGTTGTGAAGGCATCTGATGAGCCCAATTTTTGGCACATCTAGATCATACTTTTGCAAACATTTTTATGCTTTTTCATTATGTTAAAACAAACATTTAGTGTTGATTATGGGATAAAACACAAACTTTTTATGCTTAATGTAATAAGTATATTACACTAAGTCTTCCATGGTTATTACTTTAAATGTTTTATTAGTTTGATGAATGCCTTAGTAAACCTTGTGTGTTGACAAACCTCCTGCAGCCTCTACTGTTGAACTTCTTGCAGCCATGCCTGGAATAATGTTTTCTTTCGATTAATGCTTAAATAGATGTATAAATAAAATGATGAATCATCTTAAATTTTGAACGTGTTGAGCTAACTCTCTACCTCAGGAATAGCCGGTAGGATATTTTGCAGGTACCACGATTGGAGGAAGGAATTCAATTTCCCACTCGCAAGTAAAGACCAAATCAATGAAGACCGGTTCAGCTGCTGAAGAATAGGAAGTCAGTTTCAACTCATCTGCCATACAAGAGGAGTGTCTCAGAAATATAGCTCAGGCATCTTAATGGTGCATAAATCTAGGATGATGGCACTTTAAGACTGATAAATTGATTTGACTCGGTTCTTTCATTTCTATCCACCGCTTTGCTAAATTAGTTGAATGTAATAAAGACCTCTCGATTTAAGGGAAGGTTAGTTAGCAATTAGATTTATTTTTCAATAAATATCCCATTCTCCCTCAGAGAATGGGTTGGAAGATTGTTGTGTAAACATATACTTACTTTCAGAAATACAGTCAAAAGAGAGATTGCGTGCTATGTATTGTTTTACCTTGAATCAATAAATTTTATGAAGATTATGTACTTTTGGCATTACCTAAGGGGGCCCACTTAGGGAATTTCCTATACTTTCATTTTGTAAGTTAGGATAGCTGAATTTTCTTTCATAGAAGTTAATGTGTTTGTTCCTGCAACTGGCAGAAATATAGAGTTGCCGATTGTTCTTGCAGCCACTAGATGCAGAGTATTTTATCTTTTAGTTTTTCATTTCCAAAGCAAGTTATTTAGTAAAGTTATCCCAGTAGTTATAATTCTAGTATAAAGCATCTTAGGAAATCATGCATGTCTGAAAAGGTGATTAGTGCATATATTGTGCTGACCCATTTCAATTTTACATCCTTGGGTTGATAATTAAATGAGGTTCTTTAGCAAATTATGGCTCTTGGTTGTGATGTTCAATCCCTAAGTAGAGGAATCCGTGCTCCTAGTTATTAAGTTGATTAAAGAACACTACATTTATGGTGTCGTTGTCGAGGATGGTGTCAAACTAAAGACCTATTACGGGCATGCTAGTAGGTAGCTTAAAATTTTATTCCTAGAGTTTAGATCAAAATTCACTATTCTAGCATTTTTCCATAGTTTAGATTTACTTCTTACTGTATGCTTAGAAGAAGAGATCAATTTGGAAGATTCCTTCCTAGAAGTTTAGATATCCAAGAAAATGACCGAGAGATTGACCCATAAATTGTCCCAGAAGAATTATATTTGGATGTTGGTCAGGACCTAGTCACTTCATCTTCTTCTTCCTCAGAGATCAGTTTGAACCTGTTTGATGAGCCTGATAACCTTGATTTACTCACAGCACAATTGAATAACCTGCACACTTTCAATAACTAGCACCCCCATAATAATCCACTTGCCCTTGTCATCTACCAGCCAGGAGCTAACCCAAGACCACCACCAAGGATGGCAAGGCCTACTTTTCCATTTCCACTCCCTGAGTTGCATGACAATAATAATCTCAAAAATATGCTTGCTTTGTTGCTTCCAAAATTCTATGGCCTTATTACAGAGGGCCCTCATACCTTCTTGTTTGAGTTTGACATCCTATGTAGGAGTTATGATTATACTACTGAAGCCCATAAGATGAAATTGTTTCCTTCTACTTTAAAAGAGTCATCCTTAAGATGGTTCATGGGATTAGGAGGCAATGCAGCGACCACTTGGGATGAATTGAAGGAGTTGTTCTTAGGAAAGTATAAAGAATATTGTAGAGGAAATGATATGAGAGGAGATGACATCTTCAAGATGTCACAAAAGGAGGATGAAACCTTGGAGGACTATGTATCCAAGTTTTTGTTTAGTGTGCAGAAAAATACTCAGCACTAGCTAAATGAGGAGTCTAAAAAACTTCTCTTTCTAAGAGGAGTCAATGATACTTGCATGGAAGCACTAGACCTCATGGCTGGAGGAGATATCACCCAAAGTAATTGGGATGACATTAAGAAGATATGTCTCAATTACTCTAGGGAAAATGTGAAGAAAGGCAGGGGGTTCTGACCCTCTATTGCAAAAGGAAGTGGTTCAAGCGTATCAAAAGGAGAACTCTCTAATCTTTTGTCCAACTTTAAGCAAGATATTATAAATGATGTAGCTACTCAGGTGGACACCATGCAAGCTAGAAGGAAGAAAGAAGAATCTGATGCAATGATGACTGAATATTGCCCTCACTGCAGACAGAGGAAGAGGGACTGCAGATGCAAAGCAGTGGCCAATTTGGAGGTGCAACATCTTCCTACTGAGTTCAAAACCATTGAAGGAGAGGAAGATGTGTTCTTTGTTGCTTAGCGCAGGCCATGGGCCCCAAGACAAGGTATGTCTTAGGACCCCTTGCAAAATTTTGGTTCATATAATAATCAGTGGCAGAACCAGTACCCTCCAAGCTATGGGCCATATTCTCAACCTCAATGGAATAATCCTTGGCCAAATGCTCAACAAAACCATTGGCAACCCCCACAAGGAAACTGACAGTCACCATAGCAAAATCAGTGGCAACCTCCACAGGGGAATTGGCAACAGTCTAACCAATGGAGAGGAGGCCAGCAATGGTCAAATTCACCCACTGGTTTCTTACAGCAACCCCAGCAGCAGTCAATTATGCCACCTCATGTAGCCAATCAAAGCCAGAATCCAAAGCCAACCCAACTGCCTGCTCAAGCAGCACCCAATCCAAATAACCAGCCTCAGTAGCAGCAGTAGCAACAATTTTATTTTGCTGATCCTAATAATCAGCCTACCTATGCTCTCAACCTGAATAATATCAACTTACGTTCAGGAACTGTGTTACCCACACCATCTCCTCCTATAATCTCAGAATTTCCATCTGAGGAGATTGAGTAGGAAGAAGATGCCAATGGCCTAGTCCAACCCAATGAGCCAATACAGACTCCATCATTACCTAAGGTATCCAATACACTATCACCTCCTTTCCCACAAAGGCTGGAAGGTGAAATTGTGAAAAAGAAAGAAGAGCCTACCTTTGACATTCTTGACGAACTAAAGCACATATGTGTAAAAATTCTTTTGTTTCAAGCAATTAAGGAAGTACCTATTTACAATAAGGCCATCAAAGAAGCATGTCTAAAGAAGCTGGGTAGGAAGAAGAAAGACCCTCAGACTGTTCATGTTTTAGGCCAATTCTCTGATTTGATGCTAGGGAAGCTTACCATCCCAAAATATTCAGACCCTGGCAGCCCTGTTGTTAAAATTAATATTAATGGGGTTCAAATTAAGAATGCTTTAGTAGATCTTGGAGCTGCTATCAATGTCATGACCAAAGACCTTGTGCCTAAACTGATTATTTCTGACTTGAGACCTACACCTACAGTCTTGCAACTTGTTGATAGTTCAACTGCCAAACCTGATGGAGTAGTGAAAGACATAGTTGTCACCCTAGATTCGTGGGAATTTTTATGATTTTGTCTCCAAAAGCATTATTAGGAGGTTATCCTGTAATTCTAGGAAGGTCATGGTTAGCTACTGCGGATGCTTATATTAGATGTAGGACTGGTAACATGACAATATCTGATGAGTATAACACAAAGAAGCTTACCCTATATTCTCCAGCCCAACCTCAACTTGAGTCTGGACAAGTTGTTTAGCCTGATTTGGGAGAAGACAAGGAAGTGAACTCCATGGCCAATTTAATGATGATTACCAGAGAACCTTTCATTGCACAACAAGAAGAAGAAAATATACTATCCAATATCCTACTGAATAAATATGGTACCGAATATCCTCATTATGAAAAAAATCCATGCTCTTTGCAGACTATTCTTTCTCCGCCTACATCAGCTCATTATCCTGCAGCAACTGACAGTTTGCATACATTACTACCCCATGAAGTAGACATGCCTTTTATGTTTGAAGTATCCATGCTTGAATTTACTTCCCAAGTAGAAGTAGCTGCAGGGAAAACCTTGAATATCAACAATAAACTTATGAGCAAGCAGCAAGAATCAATGGTCAAAATTCTCACTACCCATAAACCTGCTTTTGCCTGGGATTATAGTGACATGAAAGGACTTGATCCAAAGCTATGTACACACCAAATTTTCATCAACAGTGAGTTCAAACCTGTTAGACAGCCCTAGAGAAGAATCAACCCAGCCTTGAAAGGAATTGTTAAAGAGGAATTGTAGAAGATGTTGAATGCTGGCTTTATCTACTCAATATCAAATAGTCAATGGGTCTCCCCACTGGTTATCATTCCTAAGAAAGGAGGAAAATGGAGGGTGTGTGTAGATTATAGGGAGCTCAACTCTGCAACAAAGAAATATTACTTTCCTCTTCCCTTCATTGATCAAGTACTGGTTAATTTATCAGGGAAAAACTATTTCTCTTTCCTTGATGGCTTCAGTGGATACAATCAAATCAAGATTGCTCTAGAGGATCAGGAAAAGACTAATTTTACATGCCCTTGGGGGACATTTTCCTACTATGTTTTTCCTTTCGGTCTCTGCAATGCACCTGCAACTTTCCAGAGAGCTGTAATAAGTATTTTCTCAGATATCTCATATGATTGCATGGAGATATACATGGATGATTTTACTATTTATGGTGCAACATTTGAGGAAGCGCAGGACAACTTGAAGAAGGTACTATAGAGGTGTGAAGATCATAACATGTCACTAAATAGTCAGAAGTGCTTCATGATGATGCAAGAGGGAATAGTACTTGGTCACTATATTTCTGTTGTAGGGATACAGGTTGATCCTTCTAAAATTGAGGTTATCTCTAATCTCCCCTTTCCTACCAAGCAAAAGGAACTGAGAAACTTTTTGGGACATGTTGGATACTATAGAAGATTCATCAAAGATTTCAGTCAAATAGTAGCCCCTCTATACAGTTTGTTGAAGAAAGATGCAGATTTTGCCTAGATAGAGGAATGTGAAAGAGCATTCTTTGATCTGAAAATTGCCCTTACACAAGCACCTATGTTGAAAGGACCTGAGTGGTCACTTCCATTCAATATTCATACTGATGCATCAGATTATGCCATTGGTGTTGTCTTAGGACAAAAGGTGGTTCAACTGAACATGCACTGTATTACATCAGCAAGAACTTGTAGGTTGTTGAGCTCAACTATACTGTTATAGAAAAATAAATGTTAGCAATCATTTATGCTCTCAATAAATTCAGGCATTATATAGCAGGCTATCAAATATTTGTCCACACCGATCATGCAGCAATCAAGTATCTTATGAACAAAAGCTCAATAACTAGAAGACTGGCAAGGTGGTTGTTGCTCATGCAGGAATTTGACATTACAATTGTGGACAAGCTAGGTAAAGCCAATGTGGTTGCCGATTTCCTATCTAGGATTCAAAGACAAGATAACTCTACACTTATTGAGGATTCCTTTCCTAATGAGCATTTGTTTGCAATCAAGGTTATTCACCCATGATATGCGGATATAGAAAATTATCTTGCTGTAGGAAGAACTCCTCCTCAATTCTCTCCTAAAGAAAAGCAATTATTGGTAGAGAAAAGTTTTAACTTTTCCTGGATTGCAGATTGCATGTTTTATACAGGGCTAGATCAAGTTATGAGGAGATGCGTACGAAAGGAAGATACTCATGATATACTGCATGCAAGTCATGATGAGCCGTGTGGTGGGCATTTTGCTGCAAAAAGGACAGCAATGAAAATCTTAAATACTGGTTATTATTGGCCAACTCTGCATAGAGATGCAGCCAAATACACCAGGAGATGTGATAGATGCCAAAGGATGGGAAGGCCAACCAGATCATATGAGATGCCTCTGTTTCCACAAGTGGTTGTTACTCCCTTTGACAAATGGGGACTGGATTTTGTAGGACCAATTGATCCACCTTCAAATGGTAAGTCATATATCCTTGTATGCACAGATTATGTGAAAAAGTGGGTAGAAGCTAAACCTATGAAGCATGCTAGGGATAATAAAGAAGAAAAATTCCTCTATGAGGAAATATTCACCAGATTTGGTGTTCCTAGGGAAATAGTGACAGATCAGGGGGCACAATTTACCTTTACTCTAATTACAGCCTTAGTCAATGAATATAACATAAGGCACAGGAAATCAACTCCTTATCATCCACAGGCTAATGGCCAAGTGGAGACCACCAACAGGGATATAGAGGCCATTCTGACTAAGACTGTAGATTTGCATAGAAAAGACTGGGCTGCAAGATTACCCGAAGCTATATGGGCCTACTGAACTACATGGAAGGCTGCTACAAGATATACACCCTTTGAAATGGTGTATGATAAAACAGTTGTGATGCTAATAGAGTTCGAACATAAGACTCTAAGAAAAGCATTGGAAATGGACATGGACTTAACAACTACACAAAAGGAAAGAGTCATGCAGCTCAATGCCTTGGATGAACTCTAGAAGAATGCCCTGCACCACACTGAGATAATACAAAATCAGAGAATAAAATGGCATGATAAGTACATTAAAGAAAAGAAATTCAAAGCAGGAGATTGGGCTCTGTTATATGACTCACGGTATAAGGACAATTAAGGCAAACTGCAAACTAGATGGTTGGGTTCGTATGAGATAGAGGAAGTATTCACAAATGGTGTTGTATAATTGAGGACCATTGATGAGGTCTGATTCAAGCTATTAGTCAATGGGCATCGTCTCAAGCTCTACTATAAGCCCATTCACAGGGAAGAATTTATGAGCCAGTTTGAGTTTGTGCAGGAAACAGTTGATCATGTAGCCAAAGGGATAGAGTTATCACTCAATTCCCTAGGCCATGCATAAAAGTACATAAAATTTTCATAATAAAGGGATCATCCACTTGGATCCCCATTCCATTCGTAATCCATCCACTCATACTCTTCCTTCCACCTCATCCACCTGTCATTCTCCATACCATCCACGTTTCTACAGATCACATTTTTCAATGAAGAAGTGAAGTCACATCAGGTAATTACGGCAGTTCCATTCAGGTGAGTTCCACTTCACTTTAAGATTGCTTAGTTGTTTTATTTATTACATTTATTTCGCTATTAATTAATGCAAACTATATTCCTATATGGTTGTCATCCCTTTCGGCCTTTCCGCACAATTGGGCACATTTTTCCATTTTATATCTGTGTGCCACATCATTTTTTCTGCCTCCAAAAGGCCTTGTCACGTCCATTATCACTGTCATTTCGGCATGAGCTCTGGATATTTGGAAATCTCTAGTTAATGAACTAAACACCATACCTCCTGCAATAATGAACCTAAATATATTTGACTTATCTATGATTACTTTCTCCTTCAAAGAAATTGAATGTTTGAATTATTTTTCCTATATTTTTTGTATCTTTTGAAGAGGGGTTCAAAAGTTTCGGTTGAGGGGAGGATAGTGTTGTAGAGTTGGGTTGTAGGAAGTTCTGGTTGTGTGAATTTTTAAACAAAATCCAGGCGATCATCACCTATAGAGATAGATTTTAGAAAACTAAGGAGATGGGAGGTCAGCCGATTCGACATGAGCCTGCAGATCATAACATCTTGCTACAGGATGTGCTGCATGTGTCGCCATTCAGACAATATGGGTGGCTTAATTACTTCTTGAAGCTTGAAACATTTGATGTAGATGTTGTAGAGGAATTTACAAGGACATTTCAAGAAGGAGAAGCAAAAGTTAGAGGTATAACAGTGAATGCATCAATTGACAGAATTTTTGAGATAACGGGCTTACTTCAAGTCGAAGAAATATTTCCTCGAGGGAGAGATGCAAAGAGCACCAGGGCAGAGTTTACTCGGCTGAATGACCCTCCACTATGGGTAGATAAGAAAGGTGCACAAAGGTTGAGTTTTTTGTAGGACTGGGTGTCACGGGCGGGATACATAATCAAATACTTAACCTGTGAAGGTAGGTTTTCAGTCCTGCATTCTCATCACTTTAAAATTTTGTCTCATTTACACCATGGATTGTTGATGAATGTTCCCGACTTCCTTTAAAAAAATTTATCAAATAGTGCTACTGAATTTAGAAAGGGTAGGGTTAACTCCATATCCCACCACTACCTTATTAAATTACTTGTTGAAAAATTTGTTCAAGATACATCAAGGATGACTTGGGAGGAGTTCATTGTCGATTTTAATCCCAAAATTCAAAATGTGGGACCTAGAGGGGAACCTCTTACCTTCAAACAACGAACCTCCCAATCCATTGGCCAGACCTCTGCCGCTATGTCCCCTACTCAGGAATCATCTAATTCACAAGATGACATTCCTCTTTCTGAAAAATCCCCTATCAAAAATCTTGAGTCTTCTTCCAATATTAAGAAAGGGAAGTCACCCATTGTGGCAACCCCTAAGCCTGCAAAAAGGAAACAAAAATAAAACCTCTTCGTTCCTGCGACAAAGCCCTCAAAGAAGCGTAAGACAATTTCTACTCCCATAAGAAGGAGTTCTAGACTCTAGAACCAAGAAGCTCAACAATCACTTGATGCTACTCTTGCCGAACCACCAACCTCAGAACCTTCCAGTCATATACTAGAAGTGGAGAGATCTATTGTTGTGGAGACCGTAGGTACACCTGAAGGAGCGGGCCTGGATGAATTGGCTGCCATTACATAGCAGATATAGGAAAGTATGGCAGGAAAGCTACATGAAGAGGTGGGAAATATTGGGAAGGAAGAGGTAACAGTTGTGATTCCATTAGAGGAAGAGGGTGACAACATTGGCATGATTGATGAGATTTCTGCTACCCAGGAAGATCAGGAAGGTTGGCAATAGCCAGGTAATTTAGGATAGGAAAACTCTAAACCATCAAATAATACAGAGGTAATGGGAGAAGAGGAACAAAGAAAGGTGGATATAACTGAAGAAATATAGGGATCACCTGCAGTAAGCTATAATCATAGACCTCCTCTCCATGTCACAAATTTTGCTACAGGGATGGCATGTTTTGAAGAACTCCAGCATCAACAGACTACTTCTGCACTTGAAATTGAAAGATTACAAAGAATAATCCAGAACAAGAATCTGAAATTTGCTAACTTAAATGACACTCTCAACCAGGTGGTAGAGCTTGTTCCACGTCTGATGCAGTGTCGAGCACCTTCGCCTATTTATGCAATGTATCTCAGAGAGTTGTATTTGAACTTTCAACTTATTAGAATCTGGAAAGGTAAAAGTCCTTCATTAGATACCCTTGAAGAATTTTATGAGGCATATAGAGATTCACCTCTACACATCAGGAATCTCCTGTGTGAATTTTATCTGCATAATTTGGCCATACCCCAGGATAAAGATTGGAACCCCTTATGTTATGTTGGCGATATTCATATCAGCGCTTTGATCTCCTGGATCACCAATGAGATAAGCAGGGGGAACAATTTGATAGTCATCTGCATGATGAAGTCAATATGTCATTATTAGTGAGGAATGAATCAAAGAATGGAATGGGTGTCTAATTTGATTGGAAGAAATTGTGGAGAGATGAAAGAGCCAGGCCATTGATTGAGCCTTTGAGGCAAGAAATATTTTCTTAGTATTCCCAGGTAATAAACAATGATCTTGGTGTTGCAAATCTGCACATTCAAACAAGATGGGAACATCTTCCATTCCAATTAAAAAGAGCAGAACCACACGCTCCTAATACCTTGTATGCAGCAACCAGAAGAGCAGAGAGATACATGAGGAATGTCAGGACAAAAAGGGAGAATTGGTTGCCATTGGTTATGCAACCACCTATTCTCCTATGGCCATTACTATCTATGCAGGGGGACAACAACATATATAACAGGAGTTCTAAGGATAACAGATGGAAAAGGCTGGAGGCAATGCGAGCTCACTTCTGGAGTTTCCAGCATGGAGAGTGTGGACAGCAGCAAAATGTTGATTTAAGAGAATTTTTTAGGAGAAGAAATTCTAGATTTACTGAAGGGTTCAACAAATAGTCGGTTGAGGGGAATGATGAGCCCAATTTTTGGCACATCTAGATCATACTTTTGCAAACACTTTTATGCTTTTTCATTATGCTAAAACAAACATTTGGTGCTGATTATGGGATAAAACACAAAAAAAATATGCTTAATGTAATAAGTATATTACACTAAGTCTTCCATGGTTATTACTTTAAATGTTTTATTAGTTTGATGAATGCCTTAGTAAACCTTGTGTGTTGAAAAACCTCCTGTAGCCTCTACTGTTGAACTTCCTACAGCCACGCCTAGAATAATGTTTGCTTTAGATTAATGCTTAAATAGATGTATAAATAAAATGATGAATCGTCTTAAATGTTGAACGTGTTGAGCTAACTCTCTACCTCGAGAATAGCTGGTAGGATATTTTGCAGGTACCATGATTGGAGGAAGGAATTCAATTTCCCACTCGCAAGTAAAAGACCAAATCAATGAAGACCGGTTCAGCTGCTGAAGAATAGGAAGTCAGTTTCAACTCATCCGCCATACAAGAGGAGTGTCTCAGAAATCTAGCTCAGGCATCTTAATGGCGCATAAATCCAGGATGATGGCACTTTAAGACTGATAAACTGATTTGACTTAGTTCTTTCATTTCTATCCATCGCTTTGCTAAATTAGTTGAATGTAATAAAGACCTCCCGATTTATAAGGGAAGGTTAGTTAGCAGTTAGATTTAGTTTTCAATAAATAGCCCATTCTCCCTCAAAGAATGGGTTGGAAGATTGTTGTGTAAACACATACTTACTTTCAGAAATACAGTCAAAAGAGAGATTGTGTGTTATGTATTGTTTTACCTTGAATCAATAAAGTTTATGAAGTTTTTCGCCTAATCTATTGTCTAATTTTGGCATTACCTAAGGGGGCCCACTTAGGGAATTGCCTATACTTTCATTCTATAAGTTAGGATAGCTACATTTTCTTTCATAGAATTTAATGTGTATGTTCCTACAGCTGGCAGAAACACAGAGCTACCAACTGTTCCCGTAGCCACTAGATGCAGAGTAGTTTATCTTTCAGTTTTTCATTTCCAAAGCAATTTATTCAGTAAAGTTATCCCAGTAGTTATAATTCTAGTATAAAGCATCTTAGGAAATCATGCATGTCTGAAAAGGTGATTAGTGCATATATTGTGTTGACCCATTTCAATTTTACGTCCTCGGGTTGATAATTAAATGAGGTTCTTTAGCATATTATGGCTCTTGGTTGTGATGTTCAATCCCTAAGTAGAGGAATTCATGTTCCTAGTTATTAAGCTGATTAAAGAACACTACAACATCCACATTTTTGCAGTTTTTAGTAGAGATGATCAACCTACCATGGAAGTTTCATGGGGGTTGGAAGCTAAGTTGCCCTAAGAAGTGAGTGCACTGTAAGGGGGAGCCTATGGGGCCAAGCTTCTGAATTCATCCGCTAAGAATATGCGGTTGGAGTAAAATCCACGTGGAATCCAAAAGAATACAATCTTTTCAGCCATGGGGATTGTACATGTTTTCTACGTGTTTGTTTACAAATTTTCCAAGACAATGTGTTTTCCAAGTGTCTTAAGACAAAATGAACAAATCAACATCCTCTTCAAATCTGAAATAACACTTAAAACTGAAACACATTTTGCAATCTGCAAATTTTTTTTGCTACAAACAAAACTTTGTGACACATCTACTATATTGAACCGCAAGTGCTGACTCGTGAGCCACAATCACTCTATTGCACTGCATTTGCAACCTTAAACGCCACATTTTCCTATCATACGCCGCATTTTCTATATCAAACACCACAACTGGTCTATCGAACCGCATCTGCCTTTTGAAATTCTGCAATCACCTATCTTGTGATGCATTTTCTCTGTTGTAATGCATTTGTTGTGATGCATTTTCCTGTAACCTAAAATTTCATTCATTGTCAGAAACCCAAGGCTCAACTTTTCCACACAAGATTCCAGACATCTTTTCTCTATTGCTTTTTTCCACAACCAGCTAGGAATTTCTCAACTTCCATCATCCTTGCATTATAGGTTGCATTCTTAGGTTACCATAGGATTCCATTACATTTCTCTAATTTTATTCTTAGGCTTTACCATCATTCGAGGTACTCATTTTGTATATTTTAGGAGAATATTTCTTACCATTCTTTGTCAAACCTTTGCATTCAAGAGTAGGTTATCATTGGACTTGACCAAACCATTTTCTTTAGTCATTACCTTTTGTGAACCATTTCCCACTCATTAGTATAGTGTGTAAATTTCACTTTGTCCTCCTTAGTCCTTTTTACAAGTCCATTGAAATTCCAAAATTGAGACATTTCCAAAACATTGTATGGTTAAGTAAATCATCTCCTTGCATACATTGTAGTCTACTTAGTTTAGTCTCCTCTGCATTCATCATTCGATAAGCATTCCTTATTCCAAAAACCAAAAACATAGTGTCATTATGTTTGCATATTTAGGTCATCCTTCACCATTCCCAAAGTTGAGCAAAAATTTTATGGTTGAAACTAGATTACAAAGAAAAATAAGACTCATGGATTCTTTTGGTCAAGACACCAAACTTTACAACTTCTCCAATGACATGAAAATAAATACTTTCCCTAACGACATGAATGCAAATACCAACATAGGGAATTCTCTCATTAATCCATTAAGTGAGATGCCCATGCCATCCTCTTCACGCAATCCTTTTGAACAATTCATCCACAGAGATTCCAATGGGAGGGTCTTTGAAGAAGACATACAAGTTGCTGCCCAAAATCCAGAAGTGGCCTCCTTTGTGGAAGATTTCGTTTTAAATAATTTAGCCAGATATCTGGCTATGCTCCTTGAACAAGGGGCTAGATTGCCAAAAGGATTTGACCTCAACATTATAAGAGCAACATCTCCTGATCTTACCAATCAAACAAGCCAATCATATGATACAAACAATGTCTCCATGGAAGCCACCACACAAAATTTCATCAACACCATTAATGCTAACTCCCTTGGTGCAGCTACCACCCATACTACAACAAATACATCCAATTTTCCCAACACAACATCTATTGGGGGATAATCAACCCAAATAAACACCACATCACATTCCATCCCTCAACAAACATCCATAGTTTCCTCACAAACTATTGGATAAACCTTGGGGATTTCATTTAGCACAATAGGCACCAACACAACAAACCTCTTTAGAGCTTCATCTAGCTCCATGGGTACATCAACAAACCTCTTACTTGATTCCTCTAATACAATGGAAACAAACTCATCAAACCCATTTGGGAGGAATAAACGAAGATTTTTCATTCAAGGAACTCAATCGAATGTCCCAAATTCATCACTGGTCAACACCAACATCCCCTTGGGACAAAAAATCAACATTCCACAAGGCCACAATTATTTATTTGGGCAAGTCAATCAAGGCACCCAATATAAAACTCCATTTGGGCAACAACATACTCAAGGCCAGTAGGACCCCCAAATTCAATCCAACATGGTTGGATCTAACTTCATAACTTATGCTTCTCAAGTCCATACACAACAACACATACCTCATCAAAACATTCATTTCCAACAACCACCAAATCAGAACACCCAATTTTCTCACCAACAATAAATTCCAAATCAACACATCTCATCACAACAGGTGGGCACTCAATCCATACCTATCACCAACATGTGTGATGCTACCAACAACCCAATCGTGGAGGCTCTCACACTCAAACTTGTTTCTCTCCAAACATAGGTGGAAACCTTGCAACAATGAAACAAAAAGTCTTACATGTCATATGACCTATGTCCATATTCGTTTGACACAACCTTGTATATGCAACCATTTCCTCTCGGATATGTGTTGCCACATTTCCATAAATACAAAGGCAAGAAAATCACATTGAACATATATGAGAATTCACTACCAGTTGCATGGAGATTGCCTATGAACACACCTACTTAATGAGACTCTTTTCTAGGAGTCTTGTAGGGCATGCACTGGAGTGGTTCGTACAATTGGCTAAAGGAATCAAATCATGGGATGAATTGGCAAACAATTTTGTTGAAAACTACACCTATAACATTGACATGGACATTGACATTGCCTCCTTATGCAGACTCACCCAGGAGGATGCAAGAGAGACCTTTATCCCATTCTTCCAAACATGGAGAAATCTAGCAAGTTGATGTCCTGTGGAGATACCTAAAATAGAAAAAGTCACAATGTTTTTACAGAATCTCCTCGACCCGCTAAGATATGGATTACAAGTCCATTGTTGCACCACCTTTACTGATCTTGTTGAAAAAGGTGTCCAACCTGAAAAATCCTTACTTGCCAAAGGAAAAATTAAGTATGGCAAAAAAATCAACACTACCACAAACACCAACCCAAGTGCTTCCAATGACAAAAACAAATATTGGGTTAAAAATAAACACATCACCAATGATGGCATGGTTAATGTGAAAATAGTCAACACAACAGGTCATGTACTCATAATAGTTCAAACTCAAAATGCACATGTGACTGAACCAACACCAGCTACTAATTCCATTCAAAACAATCTTGTCTAATTGAACCAAACGCAACCTCATTAGACAAAGCAATTCCCAAAATGTACATACACCCCTTTGGGTGAACCCATTGAAGTTGTCCTAAAGAAACTCATCCAAAATGGTGTCGTAACTTTGGAAGAACCTAAACCATATGATTCTGGTCAGTTTAAGCCATCATGGTGGGATGATAATTCATTATGTGACTACCACAGTGTTAAAGGATAGAAAAATTCCTCTTGTCGCCAACTCATAAATCTTGTCCAAGATCTTATTGAAAACTGCACCATTGAGTTGGGAGGTCAACCATTTGCATCTAATGTGGAGCATACAATCCATAAGAACCCACTGTAGGACCATGGTTCAGGTAACCCCTCCTCGTTTGGCACAAAGAATAATAAGAATCAAGCCAATTACGCCCATGCCGCCTACAACTATTTTTGTGGTACTATCATTAATAATCTTCACGTTGTAGATGAAGACAAATGTGTCAATACCATTACTATCAAAAAGAACTTAGAATGCAATGTCACCACATGCAAAGGAAAGTTCACCATCCCATGCCCTTCTTCTCGTCAACCCAAAATTACCATACCAGGCTCGTCTATCAAGAATTTAATCCCCAATCCAGAGTTCAACCTTATCGAGCAATTAAATAAGATCGCTGCCCAAATTTCCAACCTAGAATTACTCCGCATTTCACCAGCACATAAGGCCATATTAGATAAAGTCTTGCAAGATTCCTTCATCCCCAACCATATTAATGTCAATAATTTTGAAACTATGGTTAGATATTTGACTTCGCCTCACCACATTACCTTTTCAAATCTTGACTACTCCTCACCCAAGCCATCTCATAACGACACCCTACATATTGAGGTCTTCGTCCATAAGCATAAGGTTAGACGAGTCCTAGTAGATGGTAGAGCAGGATTGAACATATTCTCTCTAAAATTGGTTAAGGCTCTTTGCTTCTCTGATGCCTATGTAGATGCTACCAAGAGTATTGTGATAAAAGCATATGATGACGAGGAGCGCTCTTCTAAAGAAATCATCACACTTCAATTTGTGTGGGACCAATTATCATATATACAACATGTCAAGTCCTGGATCATGATATACATTACAATATCTTACTTGGTCGCCCATGGATTCATGCTCTAAAGGCCATTCCTTCCACATACCACCAATGCCTAAGTTCCCTTTTGATGGAACCGAAATTACTATCCCAGGAGATCCTGATCCATTTCAATATTGTACCAACTTGAGAGCTACTGTTGAGCATCAAGTTCCTATCAATCGAGAGGCTTCAACATCCATTTCTTCTAAATACATCAATCCATCCACACTTACCAAGTCATCCATATCCACTCTGTCCACTTCCGCCACACCATCCTCCTCGGCTTCCATACAAAGTACTAAATTTAAGATCCAGGACATGGGTTGTGGAGAATTCAAATTGAATATGGCTTATTGTATCACCACGATACCTAAGCCACCTAAAGTCTATGGACAACCTTGTTTCATAGTGGAACCTAAGACAACTTTCAAGGTTCCTCTAAAAAGGGTCTTCACACTATGAGGAGACATGAGTGATGAAGCCATTATTGACATAGTTGATTGGATCTACAAGGACCCAGAAGGATTACCCCCACTACCAATACATTTCTACGACAAAGGCTATGACATATTTAAAGCACACGGTTTTGATGGAACTAGTGGGCTTGGACCAAACAACAATGGAAGGAGAGAGCCTATCATCATTCCTAAGAGACCAAAATATATAGGGCTAGGGTTTGAGCAATAGGAAATTGACGATCGACGTACCCATGTACTTGTAGGTAAGGACGTAATGGCTCCTGAAAGTGTCAAGACATGCGAAGACTCCCCTACCAAAACTGACTCTCATGAATGGGAATGGGGATCTACTAGAACCCTGAGTGACTATGATATTGATGAACTATTCCTAGAACCCGACCAACTCCCTTTTGAGGAAAGATTCAGCCAAATGTACAACATTGACCCTATAGATCATCATTCTAAACATAAATAATGGGTAAGCATCCCTTGGGACCCAAATGAGCATAAACTATTGTCGGTAACAGTTTTTATCATCCCACTCCATTCCCGAGCCCACCCAAAAGCCTGAGATTTATGAACATGCTGAATATGCCTCTGAATTACCTTCCATTGATCGTGATATTGATCCATTTGTCCCAAATTATGAACAAGAGCATAACTCATCTAACTTCAAAGATGGTACTTGGATCGAATCTGACTGGGAAAGTGAAGATGATAAATTTTCCTTCACACTTGAGGCTTCCATTTGCATGCTTTTCACATCCTCATTTACCAACACTGATGATGGGATTTCCCTTGTCTACCCACAACTCATTGACTAGGACCAACAAGACCCGCCCACCATGGATATCTTTCAGAATGATGAGGCCATTGCAGATTTAATGGGACTCCGTGAGGGCATACCAAGTGGTGTTCACAAGGAAAGATTCTCTATTGATCTACATTGTGCAACATACTTCGAGGAGACTGTGCAATCCTCCAATCGCAAAAATATAAAAAATAAAACAAAAAAAGACATGTCTTTAGGTGAGAACCGCAAGGCACCTTCTGACAATTCAATAGTAAAAATAAAGGACATATCTGAAGGTGAAAACCTCTCTGAGGCGCCTAAGGATGGAGGATTGGACTTTATTCCCTTAACATAGGAAAAATCAGCAATGCTTATTGAAGACACCATAGAAATTAACATAGCTACACTAGATAATCCCAAAATGGTTCTCTTTGCCGCATCATTGACAGAAAGAGAAAAACTTGAATTCAAACAATTCTTCTCAGATAGAACAGTTAAATTCACATGGTCATATGCTGACATGCCAGGGTTGGACCCTACGTTAGTATTACACCATCTAACTTTGATTCCAGGTATTAAACCAATCAAGCAGAAATTACGAAAAATGCATCTGCAGATTGTGCTACTTGTGAAGGCTAAACTGAAAAAGTTATTGGATGTTGGATTCATATGATTAATAGATTATGTAGACTACATTTCCAACCTTGTCCCTATCACCAAGCCCAATGGAAAGATCCACATTTGTATAGATTTTAGATATTTAAATAAGGCATGTACAAAAGACGATTTCCCATTACCAAACATAGACATTATCGTTTATCTCATTGCGAGATACAAGATTTTGTCACTCATGGATGGTTTCTCGAGCTACAATCATATACGCATCACCCCCAAGGATCAACACGAAATGAAATTCACATGCCCATGGGGAACATACTGTTGGAATGTCAAGCCTTTCGGCTTAAAGAATGCAGGTGCCACATACCAGAGAGCAATGGCAACAATATTCCATGATCTCATGCATACTTTAATGGAATATTATGTGGATGACCTCTTGGAAAAATCTTTGACACAGAAAGATCATGTCAGATTCCTAGACAAAAAATTTAGGCGGCTAGAAGAATACAAGATTCGTTTGAACCCAAAGAAATGTGTTTTTGGGGTTACTTCAGGCAAACTATTGGGCTACATAGTTTCATGAAGAGGCATAGAAGTGGACTCTACAAAAGTAAAATCAATCTTAAACATGCCTCCACCAAAAGGAATCAGTGAGCTAAGGACACTACAGGTCAAATTATAGTCCATTAGACACTTTATTGCTCAACTAGCAAACAAATGTCAGCCATTTCAGTACCATTTGTGCAAAAGTATCCCCTTTGTGTGGACAGATAAATGCTAAACGACCTTCCAAAAAATCAAAGAATATTTATTGACACATCTTGTCCTCATGCCTCCCATTGAAGGCAAACCATTAATCTTGTATGTCTCTGCAACCACCAATGCACTAGGGGCATTATTGGCACAAAATGACTATGAAGAAAAAGAAAGAGCCATATACTACATCAGTCGCACACTGATCCAATATGAACTCAATTACACATCCATGGAACATGCATGTCTCGCAGTTGTCTTTGCAGCCCAAAAATTAAAAAATTACATGTTGAATCACCGAACACAATTGGTAGCAAAGATTGATCCACTAAAGTATCTTCTAAGTCGGGCAACATTGACAGGTCGATTGGAAAAATGGGTCATGATTTTGAGTGAATACGACATATAATATGTTGAGCACAAGGCAATAAAATGACATGTAATAGCTAGCAAACTTGCAGATGCACCCATCCAAGGCACTCATCCATTGATAACTCATTTTCCCGATGAGTTTATCTTTCATGCAGAACCTACATCACCTTGGAAACTATATTTTGACGCGTCTCACACGGGTCACGGGTCAGGAACTGGTATCTTTCTCATCACACCGCAAGGGGATTCCATTCCTAAGGCATTCTGGATCACCATCCCTTGTACTAATAATATTGTAGAATACGAAGCACTGGTCATAGGGCTTAAAATGGCAATAAAATGGAAAATTTGAACATTGCTAGTATTCAGGGATTCTCAATTAGTTATCACAAGTGAATGATGATTATGAAAAAAAGGATGAAAATTTGTTGCCCTAGAAGCGAATGGTGGATAGCTTTATGACCTATTTTAAATTGATTTCCTTTGAACAAATCCCTAGGGCACAAAATAAGGTCGTTGATGCAATGGAAACTATTGGATCTCTCTTGGACATCCCCAAAAATGTGTCACAATTCAACTTCTTAGTGGAACAATTGTTGATTCCTACATATGATGTTCCAGAGTCAGAGATGGTTTGTGAACTTGTTGGTCCCAACTCACCTTTGTATCAGGACATTTATGATTATATTAAGTCCCAGACCCTTCCAACCAACTTATCCAATAATCAACACAAATCCTTCATCTGATACACCATCGTCAATGACACCCTTTACCGTCGTAGCTTTGACAACACCCTTCTTTGTTGTCTCGACACTGATGAAGCTCACACAACTTTACATGAGGTACATGAGGGTATATATGGATTTCATTTGAGTGGCCCAACTCTAGCTAGGAAAGTCACCAGACTGGGGTATTATTGGCCAACACTAGAAAAATATGCTCTTCATTTTGTTAGAACATGTCAGAAATGCTAGGTACACAGTGACCTAATCCATGCACTTGCATAGGAGTTGAGATCGATCACTTCTCCATGGCGCTTCACACAATGGGGACTCGACCTCATGGGAAAAATTCATCCATCCTCCTCCAATGGCCATAAGTTCATCATTACCACCACTGAGTACTTCATTAAGTGGATTGAAGCCGTCCCCCTCACTTACATCATCGGTAAGCAGATTTCAAAATTTATCCTTAATTACATCATCTATCGGTATGGTGTTCCACAGTCCATCATCATAGATAATGGTCGTTCGTTCAAAAATCAATACATTTGTGAACTCTGTGAGCGATTCCACATCCAACACCATTTATCCACACCATATTATCCACAAGGCAACAGTCAAGCTGAGGCATCAAATAAAATAATTTGTTGCATTCTTAAGAAGACTGTCAATGAAACTGGCTGAGATTGGCATTTACAACTCAATCTTGCCTTGTGGGCCTATCGTACCAGCATCCGCACACCCATTGGAGTCACTCCATTTTCCTTGGTCTACGAATCTGAAGTTATATTGCCCATCGAGGTCAAAATTCCTTCTCTACGAGTCTCCTTGAAGGGAATGATCGATGATGAAGAATACAGACAGTCTCGCCTGCATGAACTAGAAATTCTACAAGAAAGAAGACAAAATTCCTTGAACCACTTATAGGCATATCAAAATTGTCTCTGCAAGAGCTATAACAAAAGAGTGATGGTCAAAAAATTTGAAATTGGTGACTTGGTCTTCATGCAAAATCCAAGAAATCAGGTTGATTGTGAGAAGCCTGGAAAGTTTGAGCCTAATTGGCTCAGTCCTTATATCATTACTGCAGCATTCGATTTGGGATCATATCAGTTAGCCACACCTGATGGAGAACAATTGACATAACCCATCAACAACCTGCATCTACAAAAGTTTTATACATAGCATTAGAGAGCTTGGTTGAAACTTTAAAAATATAAAAAAAATTGAAAAATAAAGAAAAAATCGTCACCTTGATGAAAACCTGGCAAACAAGCGTCTTGGTGACACCAAAAAAATCAAAAAATGACAAAAAATAGTAAAAAGAAACAAATTCATCCAATAGTGAAAACCTGGCAAACAAGCGCTTTGGATAAGTACCATGGTGAAAACTTGGTAAATAGGTGCCATGCGTAGTCAATCGTTTCTCTGCCATCTTCTATTACTCCAATCGACCTTCATCCACTTTGCATATTCATGACATTTTCCATCAGTCCTATCATTTCCGTCCATGGCTAGCAGTGGTTGACATCACGCCTTGCATATCCTTGCCTTTTATCCTGCGTATGCCCTTTTCCATGTCATTCTACTTAGGTAATCCTTGATCAACCTGGGGGCAAGACCTTTATCATGCGACTGCAGTGGGTATCACACATGGTCCTGACATTTGTAAAAAGTCTTGAAAAAATTCATAAAAATTAGAAAAAGTCATAAAAATTAAAAAAGTCTTGAAAAAAGTCATAAAAATCAGAAAAAGTCTTGAAAAAAAAAGTCATAAAAATTGTAAAAAGTGTTGAAAAAAGTCCTAAAAATCAAAAAATGTCCCGAAGAAAACACAAAAATAGTTGAAAAGCGTCGAAAGTCTCAAAAACAAAGTCAAGTTTGTCTCGTCATTCCAAGCCAATCACGTCAGTCGGTCTTTGTCCTGGTCTGAACTATGTTGTCTCTGCACATTTGCTATGTAGGCAAGATTCATCTTTGAATCCCCGAGACATTAGGTCTGTCCTTTTAGGTTTGTCAAAATAAAATGATGACTCAATATTATGTCCTTCTGGCAAAGTCATTGGTCATGTCAAACTACGAGGTCTCTAAGAGCACAACGTAGGCAAGGCCATCAAACAATGAGCCCCCAAGGCCACACTAGGTCAGTCCATTAGGGTTCATGACACTGCACTTTCACACACATTGAATTTTTTTAAGTCAATCAAATCATTCCTCAATCCTAGATGGGAAATCTATCAACAAACTTCAAACAATCTTTTTAATCAACATTTCAATCAAGCTTTGCATTCCAATGCTGGCATGTGGACAAAATCTATCATCTAGTTAAATTCTATCACGGAAAATTAACCTATCAAAATCTTGGTCCTTCTTCAAATATATCTTTTTGAGGAACAACTCTTGTCATCTATTTCATGCTTTTGGATGTATCCTTCCTAAGCATTGTCATCATCATTTGGAATGTAGATGGATTCTCCTGACTCTGAGAATCGACCATCTTGACATCAACATCATTCAGGATGTGTCCTTCCCGAATCTGACATCACTCGACATTTGGCAACCTAGACTTCATCAACCTTGGTAGTTCGACATCAAAACATGACATTTTAAACACTTGACATTTTGTTCACTTAGAAAACATTGGGCAAACATTATCTGTCTTTTTTATGGTTATCATGATATTAGTTCCTTACGTCAAAGGAGCCACGACATACCATGATAATCATCCTTGTCCTTTTGATCATCTTGCTACTAGTTTCTCGAGGATGTCCTGACTTCAGGATTTAGAGGAGAAACGAAGTAGTATGATGGTTGTCTTGTCTTTTATTGGATATCATGTGGCTAGTTTCTCGAGGATGTCCTGGCATTAGGATTTAGAGAAGCAACGACGTTTCATGACTAGTCTTTTTTGTTTGCGGTTGGTTATGACAAAATAACTGGGAACAAGTATGTTCCTTGTATGAGTCATGATCATCCTTTTCTATGAATTTTTGTCCTATGTGATGGTTCGAACTTGCACACTATTGATCTATGTCATATCATAGTGTTTGTTGGCCATTAACATTTCTCCCAATGATGATTAAGAGCTATAACTACTATAGTACTATGGTAATTGTTGAAGGATTCTTATTTTCTACACTAGCATGCATATCTTTCTCTACACTAACATCCACCTTCGTCTTCCCTTCTCCCATCCTCTGATGATTTCCTGTGACGTACAAAAACATAGGTGCATTTCATTATCACATTTCACATTTGCATACATCAAAATTCCATAATAATATTCACACTGCATGACATATGAATTATCATTTACATCCATCCATCTTGCATACATAAAACCATCATTAACATATAGACATCATATCCATCATTTTCATTAACATATAGGAATCATATCATCATACATGAACATATCCATAATTGCATTCATAACCATAAAGCACGATATCCATACATCTCAAAATACATAAATGCATCCATCTCAACATATAGAATATCATTATCATCACCATATAAAATAGGACAATCATGACATATAAGGATAAAATCATCATAATTAATGCATAACATCACATCACATAAAATAAATCATACAACATCATAACGCATAGCATCATAAAACAAATCATGTAGTCTGCATCAAGATCATCTCATATATATCTCAAAAAGAATCAATGTCACAAGATAGAATCTGGAGGAATCCAAAAAATGGAGCTCGTAGGCTCGAAAGTCAACATATACAATGTCTCATAGAAATAAAGAAATATGAACCCTAAGTTGTGCCCTCTCTGTCTGGTGGAGGTGAACCATGAGGTGACTGATGTTGACTCATCAGCTCAACTGTAACCTAAATGGGAAAAGTGATTGGAGCCTCACTTTGAGATCCTGAGGGGTCGATGAGGGGAGGTTGGCTCTGCTCTGTTTGGTGAACTGAAGATACCGATTTGTGGCTATGACTCGATCTATGGTTGTGACCTAAAGAATTCCTTTGAGAGTGATGTGATTTGTGACCTGATGATTGCTTGAATGAGGTGGACCCGCCTGCACTGGTGTGACTACTGCTATGTGATTTTTTGCTGCTATGAGTCTGGGTACCACTACCTATCCTGTTATATGATCTAGATAATCCAGGGTCTCGTCTCTCAAGTGGCACAAGTTTCTCATACAGTAACCTATATCGCCCTCTACTCTCACTCATCCTGGCCAACTCGCTGGCCATGTCCCCTGTCGGCCTTGTGCAAACTCTGTAACCCATCTCTCAGCCTCTTGTTGTCGAATCATGACCTGGTCTCTCTCAACCCACACCACCTCTAACTCTGTTGATAATGCCTTGTTCTGGTACAAGGCTACATCCAGTCTACTCTGAAGGTCAGCCACCCTTTGTTCTGTGGTGGCATTTGCAGGTGAAATCAATGGCCTATCCCCCTGCTCCTCCCCATCAATCATCTGCTCTCTCAGCCTCCTCTCCACCTCAACAACCCTCTGGTTTGTGGTCATAGAGAATCAAAAATTAAAATAAGTCACTTCAACATTCCATTAGTGCTTAAGATTTCCTCATAAAGATGTGGAAGTTACAATATATGTCGTCCCTGAACCTTTTCATTACTACACAAACTTGGAGGAGAAGTACACAAAGATTCTTCAAAATACCTAGCAACGACATATCTTTCCACTCTTTTTCATATGTTGACCCATCATCATTAGCTTCATCCTCCATACATCTCCATCTACTGAGCCACCAAAATATGATCTCAAGATCCAAGTGCTTGACAAGGGCTATAGAGAATACCATTTCAACCAATCCTTTTGTATTGGAATGCTTCCCCCAACACCATAAACTTATGGAGGACTGAGAGAGATCAAGCATGTTCAGGATGTTACAATGGAAGTCAAACCCACCATTTTCACCAAGTGGGGAGACATGCAGGATGAAGAAGTGTTTGAAGAAGACCTATCTTCATGGATTTACAAAGCAGAAGGATGGGAGAAACAACTACCTCCCCTTCCTATTGATAAAAAAAAGGATATCAGATAGCAAAAAACATGGGGTTTACTGGAAAAGGTGGCCTTGGTCTACATGAACAAGGTATAAGATAACCAATCATCATAGAGAAGCGCAAGAAGAATCTTAAACTAGGTTATGGCTCATTAGACATTATTACCCCAAGCACTGAAAGCACCTCTTATGAGGAAAGTGCTCCTTCTAGCGTTGTTGAGACATCAGATGATTATGATCATATAGATGATGAATTGTACATCCAAAACCTATTTGGAAACCTTAACATACATACCATCACTACTAAACCTACATCTGAAGATTACCACACTGAAACAAATTCCAATGAATATGAATGGGATTCTTGTGCCTTTAGTGAGTATAACTTAGATACCCTATGGAACCTTGGTAACACTGATACCTCTAGCCTATCTACAACTTCCATAAGCTTTGTTGATACCAATGATAAAATACCCTTTCTTTACTCATAGTTAATAGAATGGGATCAACAACATCACACACCTATTTTGGACTCATTCCAAAATAATGAAGCTATTAAGGAGTTCATGGGACTTTGAATTGATATACCATGAGGAGATCATAAGTTTGGCTTTGTAATGGATCTTGAACAAGGAGCATAATTTTGAGGGGAGATTGTGTCCTCTAGTCACAAAAATAAACTAAAAAAATAAAAAATAAAAAAGAGATCCCCTAGGGAAAACCACAATGTGGCTCTATCAAATCAAGAAAAGAGAAAAAAAAAAAAAAAGGATTTATCTGAGGGTGAAAACCTCTTTGAGGCACTTGAAGATGGAGGATTCAATCTCCCCATAACTTAATAAAAATAAAAATCAACACTCTTGGTTGAAGTTTCAAAACCTATCAACGTTGGCATAATGGAGACATCAAAAACAACATATTATACAACTTCCTTGGATCCTGAGTAAAAGGTCAACTTCTCAGCATTCATTAATGAATGTAAAATCAACTTTACCTAGACATATGCAAACATGTCGGGGTTGGATCCATTTTTAGTAGTACATCACTTAATATTGTTCCTTGGAGCTATACCCATCAAATAAAAGCTACGCAAGATGCACCCACAAATAGCACTCTTGTTCAAAGTAGAGCTTCAGAAACTACTAGATGTGGTATTCATCATACCCATCGACTATCTTGAATGCGTATCCAACCTTCTACCAGTGTTGAAACCCACTTGGGGCAATGGATCTGCATAGACTTTAGGGATCTCAACAAGGCATGCCCTAAGGATGGCATCCCCCTACCCAACATTGACATGATTGTGGATCTAACTATGGGGCATGAAATTCTTTCACTGATGGATGGTTTCTCTAGGTACAATCAAATAAATATAGCCCCTGAAGATCAATACAAAACAAATTTCACGTGTGCATGGGGAACTTTTTGTTGGAATGTCATTCCATTCAATTTGAAGAATGCAAGAGAAACATACCAAAGGGCAATGACCACTATATTCTATGATACCATGGAGGACTATGTGGATGACATATTAGCAAAATCGATCAAAAGAAAAGGCCATCTAGCTAACCTAGCCAAGGCATTTGAAAAACTAGAGGAATACAACCTGCATCTCAATCCAAAGAAGTGTGTATTTGGCGTGACATCTAGGAAATTTTTGGGTTACATTATATCTAGAAGAGGCATCGAGGTGGATCCTACCAAGGTTGAAGCTATCCTAGAAATTCCTCCTCCAAAAACATTGAAGCAGCTATGTAGCCTACAGAGCAAGCTTCAATCCATCAAAAGATTCATCACACAGTATATAAATGCCATCCATTCACACATCTGCTATATAACAACATAACATTCAAATGGGATGGAAGGTGTGACCAAGATTTTCAACAAGTAAAGGATTTTCTCACTCCCCTAATATTGATGCCTCCAATTCAGGATGAGGCAATTATTTTGTATGTATCTACAACAATGACAACTTTAGGAGCTCTATTAGTGTAACTGGATGACTAAAACAAGGAAAGAGCAGTATATTGTATCAGTTGAACCCTAGTGGGCTATGAATTTAACTATACACCCATAGAAAGAAAATGTCTATTTATTGTCTTCACAACAAAAAATCTTAGACACTACATATTAAATAGACAAATTAAGCTGATATCAAAAGTGGATCCCTTAAAGTATCTCTTGGAAAAGGCAACTCTTACAGGAAGAATCACTAAGTGGGTCTTGATACTTAGTGAATTTGACATAGAATACATCGACAAAAAATCCATAAAGGGGCAATTAATATCATATCAGTTAACAGATGGACCTATGGAAGATCATCAACATTTAATATTAGAATTTCCATATGAGATCATACTTCTAACTGATTAATCAAGTCGTTGGACCTTGTACTTAATGAATCACACACTCAACATGGCTCGGGGGTTGGTATCTATTTTTTACACCTTAGGGAGATAGTATGCCCAAAGCTTATAGGATTTTCTTTCCATGTACCAACAACATATTTGAATATGAAGCACTCATCACTGGACTGAAGATGGTCATATAAAGGAAATAAAGGAACTAGAATTCTATGGTGACTCCCAGCTAGTCATAAGGCAGATAAATGATGAATACTAGATGAAGGAGGACAATCTCATGTCATATAAAATAATGGTGGACAAATTCAAGCAATACTTTGTGTTCATCACCTTTGAGCAAGTTCCAAAAATCAATAACAAAGCAACTGATGATATGGAAACAATAGGTTCACTCCTTGACATACCCCAAAACATTCCCAAATACGAATTCCTCGTGGAGCAACTACTTATACCAACAATTGATATCCTAGAATCATAACTCGTATGTGATGTTGTTGGTCCTGACTCGCCTTGGTACCAAGACATGTTTGCCTATATCCAGCATGGGATCATACCCCTTCACTTAATGATAAATAAAAAGAAAACCTTTATCTACAGAACTTCTCAATTCACCATCCTAGGAAATAGCCTATATCATCAAAGTCTAGATGGTATGTTACTCTGATGTCTCAACATGAAAGAAGCACAAACCACCTTACAAGAAGTGCACAAAGGTGATTGTGGGTCTCACTCTAATTGACCTAATATAGAAAATAAGTTGTTGAGAATAGGGTATTATTGGCCCTCAACCGAGCAAGAATCCATTAATTACTCAAGGAAGTGTCACCAAAGTCAACAATACAGTGATCTTGTACACACACCAACACAGAAGCTACAACCTATAACTACACCATGGCCTTTCTCACAATGGGGACTTGAATTGATATGAAAGATATCTCTTGCTTCATCCAATAGGCATAAATTCATCATAACTGCAATATAATACTTTACAAAGTGGATAGAATCTATTATGTTAACTTACATCATAGGGAAACAAATATCCAAGTTTATGAGTGAATTATTTGATTTGTTGATATGGAATACTGCAAACTATCATAATAGATAATGGAACTCCATTTAAAAACTAATATGTGTATGAGGTTTGCTCAATGTTCTCTATCCAACACCGATTTTAAAACCCATACTATCCCTAAGGAAACAGTTAGGACGAAGCATCCAATAAGACTATCTTGAAAATCCTAAAGAAGACTGTTAATGACGTTGACCATGACTGTCATTTGTAGCTAAACCCAAACTTATGGGCTTATCAAACCAGCATTCACACACCCACATATGTGACACCTTTTTCCCTGGTCTATGGATTTGAAGCAATCCTACCTATTGAAGTTGAGATCCCATCATTGCGAGTATCCTTGAAAGACATGGTCAATAATGAGGAATATTGGGTATCTAGACCTAATGAGATAGAACACCTAGATGAAAGATGTTTGAGCACGTTAAACCATCTCCAGGTTTATCAGAATTGGCTCAAGCAAAGCTATAACAAGAAGATAAAGAATATAAGCTTTCAAGTTGGTGATTTGGTACTGAAAGAAAATAAGAAGATCCAACTAAATCGGGATGGGAAGGGTAAGTTTGAACCGAACAGGTTAGGTCCTTTTATCATAATAACAAGCTATGACTCCGGAGCATATCAATTGGATACTCCTAAAGGAGAAAATTTAGGTGAACCTCTGAATAGCAACCATCTCAAAAAAAATTACACTTGAGTGCATCAAAATATCCCAAGCAAAAAAGCTTAAAACAAGAAAACAATAAAAATAAAACATCTTTTAAGTGAAAACCACCTTGTGTGCTTCTACGACTGGCACCATAGTGAAAACTTGGTAAACATGTGCTATGTTTGAATAAGTCCTGCATCTTTATCTATCAACACTATTTGTCGCATCCACCCCATTTAGTCCATAATAAAAATATGTATCCAACCATGGCTCGATAACTGATCAAATGTTGAACCTTGTTGTATCATCTTATTCTAAACTGGGGGAAACCTCCTGAAACTGGTAGCGGATTGGATCCTTGTTCATCCCATCATTGGTGAAAACTATAAAAAATATAAAAAAATCTAGAAAACAAACAAAATCCAAAACAAAGTTGAAAACAACAAAATCCAAAAAAAAAACATTGTAGGTCATCTCCAGACGAGCCACATTGAGTCAAAATAAGAAAACTATGAGCCTCTTCATGTATAACATAGGCAAGGCCATCATTTATGAACCCCTGAGGCCCTATGTTAGCCCCCCAAAACAAAAACAAAAATCGAATATCTTATCAAAATCCAAAAACATCTGTAAAAAGTCAAAAAACTCCAAAATCAGTGTTACTAAATACAATCAAACTACAATGTCTCTGCATTCATCATGTAGGAAATGCCATCCTTGATGAGCCCCCGAGGCACTAGGTTAGTCCCTTTAGGTCGGGCCCTATTTGTCTCTAAATCTTTCAAAAACAACAAAAACAACATCAAATAATTCAAAAAATCTCAAAGGTCCTAGATATCCATTGTCACCCACCCTAAATAAACTTTCCATTTATAATAAACAAACGTTGCCTTCAACCTTTGACAAACGCAACCAATAAGAAAAAAAAAACATCAAATCAAAACTTCCAAGGTAAAGATTGAAACGACTAAATCATTATTAGGTAGAAACAATGCCTAAGAATTAACAACCCCGCCTTTTAGAAAATCATTATCAAGAATCCTAATGTGAGTCCTAATGGATAAAACGTTCCTAAAATAGACATAAGCAATGGATTACATGATGAAACATCAAAACATCTATGTAAGGTGATACAAGAACATTGTTTATCTTTTTTTTTTATCTTATCTTATTGTCACATTCACAGGATCTCTCAAAGATGTTCATAAGGATTTAGAGAAGAAGGAATGGGACATTGATCATCAATTTTTGTTTATTTTGTTAGATATTTTTGTGATACTACCACGATGAATACTTTCTTTGTTTTTTGTGTGGAATTCATTTTGGGGTAATTCATGTAGTGGTTTCATGTTAAGTACTTCATACCTCTCTATGTAACTAATTTGAAATGTTGTAAACCTTCTCACGCATACACTCTAACAGGGTTTTTGTATGTCTGGTGTGAGCAAAAATACTCTTTTTTTGTCGAGTCAAAGTCCACGCAATGGATACAATTCCACCTTGGTCATCAATATCTCGGTGCATTGTGTCAGTTTGCTACATCAATAAGGATTGCTAAAATTACAAAGTCTCTATGAAAGAAAAAGTAAACTCATCAATGACTAACAACATCAATTTTATTCTAAAAATCCAACTAACACTTCTTCTAACTAACAACTCCATCTTGCATCACAATAACATTAGTACCACATTCATCTCGCATCCAAAAACTCATCAATGCATATCATGACCATCATAAAATAAAATATCATACATCATCATCCATACATCCATGCCATATAAAGGCATCAGAAAAGTACAAAAAATCATGAACATATAAATCATAAATCATCCATACAAATTATCATCTATAAACATCTCATAACACATATATGATGCATCAAAATGGTATATCTCACATATATCATCAAAAATGGGAATGACATATACATCATCAAACATCACATGTGATATCAAAATATACAAAATATATATACGAGGCCTCAAATGGGTCGATGAATGTATATGAAAAATAACATATCTACATAGAGTCTCTGATACAATAAATAATATCTTGAAAACATCAGCCTTGTTGATCCTTGTGTCGCCAAAAATTGTATACCTTTGAAGAAAAGGACAATTTTGTGCCTAATTTGGTCCTACTTTAGACACCCTTGCATCAATCACCCTCCTGAAACAACATTTATAGGCCCCTTCTGAGACTCGTTATCTTTGACTTTGAGGCCTATTTCACCTCAGGAATCATACAAGTCCCAACAAACAGCATCAAAATCAATCAAATATCATAAATCCCACCTCAAAAACCCCTTGTGGGACTAAGTTGCCAAATGTGGCGACTTAGTCCCTTTTAGGGTTATTTACATTTTTGAGCGAGAAAATATTCGACTTGATAAAAATTCCCGATGGGTGTCAGCCTCTTAGGTCAAAACGCCTGGCAATTAGGTATTGTTGCTTAAAAATACACATTTTTAGGTCATTTTAAGGATCTTTTAGTCATCTTTTAGTCATTTTTCACAAGCAAACTCAAGAATCAAGTATTGAACATCTTCCAAAAGAAGATTCATTTCTCTTTCTACAAAAAAATTGAAGCTTAGGGCAACAAACTAGGGTTTTTTTAGGTCTTCAAGCTCACTTCTCACTCAAGATCTCACATTGCAAAGGATTTATCATGGATGTCTATGGAGAATCATGGAGAAATCTAGGTTGAGGAGATGCAACTAGCCATCAAATCACACCTAGATACTTGTTTTCAAAGTGATTCCATCTTCCATTTTCTCTCTATCTTCAAATTTAAGGTTTGTATCTCATTTGCATTCATTTTTAATGTTGTAGGTTTTCTTGGATTGAAGTCTTGCATCATTCAAATCTCATTTATACATCTTATTCTAGCACATTAGAATAGGATTTTTCCTTACTTCAGATTTTCCTAGTTCTAGACACACTTATGGCTAGGGTTTATGCAAATTGTTTTATCTCTTTCAAAGTTTAAATACTAACTAGGGGTTTTACCAAGGAAAACCCCACATTAGAAACCAAAATATATTATGTTTTGTAGGTGATTTTATGGATCTGAACCCAGATTTTGGTGAAAAAATAGATTCCAGACTATAGGCTTATGATTCCACTTTCAAATTTCTTGAAAGGCTAAAATGGACTAAGCCACCGATAGTGGTGACTTAGTTCCACTGCATGATTCTATTAGGGATTTTGGAATATTTGGGTACCCAATTGGCTGGAACGTAGCCTTGGGCAGTTTACCAGGACTGGGACTAAGTCGCCCAATCTAGCATAAGTTTCCCAACTGGCATAAAAATTAGATTTTCTAGATTTTTAGAGGCTCCTGCAATCCCCACTTTAGTCCTCATCAATTTCTAGGTGCACTTGTTTTAGCTATTTTGTTATCTTGCCTTCTATATTATTTGTTCTATCCTTTTTGCATAACATCGTATGTTTGCAAAAAATGTATATTTCATTAGCTTGTACTCAATAGTTAGTTTCATTTATCAGATTATTTCATTTAGAATACTACATATAGGAATCTCAATCACATTCAACCCCTGATATTGAATGAAACCCAAGTTTTAGGTGCGTGAAAGAGACCCCCATCCTTCTAGGTGAAAACCTTAGAAAGCCCTGGGGAACCCTCCTTCCAACCCAAAATTTGCGGTTTATTTTGGTGAACCTACATTTAGAAACATCTTACTTCTAATTTAGCCTGCATTTGCATCATAGGAGCCTCTTCTATTAGCATTTCATTATTTAAAGTTGCCTCCTACGGTTTTATACTTTGCATTAGTGAAAAAGTTTCATTTTTGCATCGTTATTCCCTTGCATGATAGAGAAATTATGCATATACACTTTAGATCTGCACTTTACAGTCCATAATACATCCATTTTCATCAAAAAACTCATAAAAATGTCAAAAATACCTGTCCAAGTACTAATTCGCCACCTTGGGCGACTTAGTCCTAATGCTCATTTTGCATCAATGATTTCTGCATTTAGTTTCCAGTTTCTAAAGTTTCTATTTTCTCCAGTTACCTCTCTATTTGTACATTCAGTTACTTCCCATTATATGGTTATAATTAGCATAAGAATTTTTCACTTTGATGGCATTTATGAATAGCATTAGATCTTTTCAAGTTTCATTTTCAACATTAGTTCCTAGTTCATTTAAAGCAAATTCATTAGAATATGATGACACAACCTTACAAACATCACATGAAACAATGCACACACTTCTTCACTATAGGAAAACCATATCATCTAAACCTTTTAGTAGTGATGACTTAGATAAATTAGATGAAGCTCTACAGGGCTTCCTCTCACTAAGTTCACCCACTAAGGTTTTTGATGACAAACCCAAACCAACCACTGATAACCTATCTCCCAAACCTTTTAGCTGTGATGATATGGGTATGTTAGATGATGCTCTTCAAGACTTCATCTCACCTAACTCATCCACTAAGTTTTTTTGCGAGCAACCTCAAACAAAAGATGTCAATGTAATTCAACCTCAGCTTGTTCTCTACCCACCTTCCCATAAACCTCAAACTCCATCTAAACCTGAATTTACCCTTTACCCACCCAAGCACAATGTTGTTTCTCATACTCACTACATTAGAAATAACCCACACCCCCAACAAGCCACCTCAACACCCATACCATTACCCAATCCCATCTTACCTGTGGCTCCTCGTTTAAACACACAACTTAGGGAGTACGATCTCGTTGAACAACTTAAGAATACTCCTGCTAAGATATCCCTTTGAGATATTCTCCAACACTCTCCCACCTATCATTTTGTGCTTCAAACAACATTGCAACAAATAGTGGTACCTCCTGGTACAAATTCTAATGATGTGGCAGCTCTAATACAAGAAATGAATACAATAAATGTAGATATTACCTTCTACCAACATGAGCTCCCTCCATTAGAATTATGAAAGCAAAATGAATCCTTTATGATAATAGCCCAATATAATCAGATAGGCATCAAATGGACCCTCATTTACAATGGATCTACCCTTAATGTTTGCAGTGCAAAGCTTCTTGATAGGTTACGTGTGGATAGGTCACAAATTAAATCTAGCTCCTTATCCATTAGAGTATTTTACAATGTTACAAATCAACAGCTTGGTGTCATTACTTTACCTATTACCATCAGAATGGTTATGTTGCAAAATCCTATTCATTTCATGCCCTGTGACCTTTCCTATAATCTCCTCTTGGGAAGCTCATGTATCCATGAGATGCATGTGGTACCCTCAACCCTTCATCACAAAATGAAATATTTCTATAATAAAAAAGTTTATCAAATTGACATAGATCGCGAGCTTGAAAGTTGCTTGCAACTTGAAAAAGGAACAATAAGTCCTCTCGACACATTAATTCCCATCTCCAACATATAACCTCTTGAGAAGAAACACCAAGACGAAGAATCAAAGTCTAACTTACTTGGTGATGATTGGGGATCATTAGAATTCACACCTTCATTTATGGGTGAGTACATCATCACCAGAAAAGAGGATGAAAAACAAGAACAACCAACAATCCTCTCCACCCAGAATGAAGAAAAACCATCCCACATCTCTACCTCATCTCCTTTGAAAGAAAATGCAACGTATACAACAAATTTTGATGAGATAGATTACCAACAACCACCTAACCCACAATAAATGGAAAGACTTTATGGATGAGGTTACAATCTTGTGAAACGATTAGGATACAATGGTAAATTATGTGGCAAGCATGAACAAGACATTTGAGTTCCCATTGAACCTAATATACAGGAGATTAAAAGTAGTTTAGGGTTTTCCTTTTCTAAAACTGCAAAGGCAAATCAACGACCATCACTCAACATCAACACTGTCACATGTGCACCAAGAATCAATCTTACACTCAAACATCCTGAATTCCTTGCTATGGATTCCCCTTTGAAACACCTATTAGGAGTGTCGGATAAGACTTCTATCTCCATGAGAAATGCCTCTTATGCTATGATAAGTTGTGAGCTCAATGTTATGGACATTAATGAAACTCCCACAAGCATGGAACCATATGATCCAGAATTTCCTAAGTCAAATGCACTCCCCTTGGGGGATACTATTGACATACCAATGGACATATATGATAAAGACAAAATCATTAAAATTGGGAAGTGCCTTGATGATGAAGAACAAGAGGATCTTGCAACCTTTCTTCACACTTTTCCTAAACTTTTTGCTTGGAAATATTCCGATATGTCGAGCATAGATCCGAAGATAGTTACTCATAACATTGTTCTTGCTGAAAATTCTAAGCCTGTTCACCAAAGGATACGAAAGATGAACCCTAAGATAGCCTTGCATGTTAAGGGAGAACTTGAAAAACTCCTCAATTCAGGTTTCATTCGACCTATCGATTATTCTCCTTGGATATCAAACATTGTCATAGTTGCTAAACCTGATAATCGTGTTAAGATATGCAAGGATTTTTGAGACTTGAACAAAGCCTCTTTAAAGGATTATTTTCCTCTTCCTAATATTGACATGATCGTGGATTCAACTGGTCGACATGCTTTGTTGTCTTTCATGGACAGATTTTCTAGATATAATCAAATCTTCATCAACCCACAATCTCAGTACAAGATAGCCTTTATGTCCGCTTGGAGGACATTTTGTTGGGTTATGATCCTTTTGGATTAAAGAACGCAGGCGCTACTTATCAACAAGCAATGAAATTAATATTTCATTATTACATACATAAAATCTTAGAGGATTATGTTGATGACATTCTAGCTAGATCCTTAACGCGACAAGATAATGTGAATGTTCTTCAACAAATCTTTGAGTGAATGCATAAATATAAAATGCACTTAAATCCAAAAAAGTGTGTCTTTGGAGTAGATAATGATAAACTTTTAGGGTTTACCATATCTCACAAAGGCATTGAGGTGGACTCAAAGAAAATTTATGCTATAATTAACATGCCACCTCCTCGCAACATCTCCCAATTGTGCACATTACAAGGAAGGATTCAAGCCATCCGTCATTTTGTCGCCTCCTTAGCTAATTGCACATTACCTTTTACACACCTCCTCAAAAAGGATATGAATTTTGATTGGAATAATGATTATAATAAGGCCTTCAAGAGTTTGAAATAATATCTTGCAACTCCGCCTGTTTTACAACCTTCTATACCAAACAAACCATTCATCCTTTATATCGCCTCTTCTTCCCATGCTCTTGTTGCATTGTTGGCTCAACAAGATGACAATGGTAAAGAGCATCCTATTTATTACATCAGCCAAACTCTCATAAATTATGAAACACACTACATAATAATCAAAAAAACAATGTTTGGCTCTTGTATTCGCTACCAATAAGTTGCGACATTACTTCCTAAATGCAGAAATACAAGTGATGACCAAATTTGATCCTCTCAAATGTATTTTCAATAAAATGAACCTTTTAGGACATCTTGCTAAATGGGTAATGTTGTTGACCAAGTTTGACCTTAAGTTTGGTTCCCAAAAAGAAATCAAAGGCCAAGCCTTAACCAATCATTTAGTCGATGCTCCTTCTCCTTTAGTGTTACCTACCAATGACTCTTTTACTACATGGGAATTGTACTTTGATGGATCCAAGTGTTGAACAGGCTCTGGTGCTATAATTATACTAATTTTTCTCGCAGGAAATCCTATTCCCTTGTCGTATTGCCTAAATTTCCTGTGTACGAATAACATAGTTGAGTACAAAGCATTAATTGCTAGATTGCATGTTGCTTTAGTCATGACAATCAAAGATATTAAGATCTATGGTGATTCGCAATTGGTGATCAAACAAATCAATGGTATCTATCAAACCAAACATGATAAATTATCACAATATAAGGATCTTGTACTAACCTTGTTAGATAAATTTGAATCATTCACCATTGATAACTGTTGATGGTGTTTTCTGCACAGGAACAACTCAGACAGAATATGATATCCTATCTCTCTTGAAAGGTAAATCTCTATGGAAAAGAGATAACCCCAAGGTCTCTAATGTCAGGTCTTGACAATGCAGTAAACAACTCAATGATAAATGTGAAAATGTTGGTAATCACAATGGGACCTTACTACGAGCAAAACTGGATTTTGAATCTTATCAAATATAGACACTTAGATGGTACTTTGAAACTTGATTGGAACCCGAATAATAAAGAAACAGCAAAAGATAAAGGTTTCAGAGATAATCATAAAACGACTTCTAACCCTAAGATCGAAAATGCAAAAGGATAAAATGCTTAAAAATGGACCGATCTCTCATAAACTATTCTCTGCTTGACCTAGATGAATCTACAATTCCACAGAAATAGTGCAATCTTCTAAGGTATTGAAAGATTTTCAAATCATAAACATTCATTCAGTCAATCCTACAGCAATTGAGATGAATGTTCACAATTGAACTAAGCACAAATATAAGTCCAGGCTAAATTTGCAAAGCAGCTAACAATCAGCTAACTGCAAAAAGTATGGACTAGAGATCGCTGCAAAAATTCCAAACATGAAACCCTAAGCATTATCAAATCATTTAACCATAAACATTAAGTAATTTGAAAGATAGAATAACAAGAACCATGCCAGATGAGATTACAGAAGATAGATACCAAACACAATATCCTTCTTATATTAAATCATCCAAAAATAGCAGCAATTCCAGTTCTCTATTACAACATTTGCTTGAATATAAACCCTAATATGCTCTAATACCACTTGATCTACTTATCCTTATATCTCTATTTCTTAATCTCCTATCTATATCGAAATGAGGCAACATGCCCGCTTTTATAGAGAATACACAAGATAGGTCGGCCCAAATGATAATTTACAATAAAATATGACCTACAAGAGGTCGGCCTCAAAGACTAAATTTGAACACATGAAATGTGCCATTGGCACCAATTTCATCTAAAACTGCCAAGATATCAAAAGGGTCGGCCCAATACATGGGAATTAAATGGGAAGCACAAATATCAAAGTAACTCTATATAATCACTTCCCATCCTTATCTTTAGCTTTATCTTCCTCATCATGTACGACCAACGGGACCTTATCCAGCTCAACAACAGGTGGCACAGGAAAAACCCTAATCTTTCTCTCAAGAGTTTTAATATCTTCTCTTGCCTGCCTAACTGTATTATCCCACTCGGCCTTGTTGATCAAATACCTGTCAATGACTGCAATGTAAGTTGCAGCATCATCTAACTGATGTTTGGTCATTGGCCCTTTGCTGACTAGAGAATACACATCTCTCCACCATTCTCTAAGTTGATCCAAACTGAGATGCTTTGGAGAAAACTTCTTCCTCCCAGTCATGACCTCAAAGAATGAAATGCACTTCTCATGAACACCAGTCAGAGCATCCTCAATTTGCCTTGCCCGTTTGTGAATCTTTTTCAAGGTCCTCTGCCTTATTTGCAAGATTTCAAACAACTCCCAAGGTTTAGAAACCCTTGGAAAAAGAAGAATCTTGCATTGCACTAATCTGTCCTCAGTGAACCCCATGATGGTTGTAATCTTTTGTAGCAAGAGGTTAGTATCCACATTATCTTGTGCCAATGCAGTCTTTAACCAATCAATCAATTTTATTGCATCCCCTCCAGTGGATAATATGCCCTTAATGGCCTCATCTCACTTAGCTTGGACACCTTGCAACCAAGTAACCGTAGCATGTGAAGTACCTTTCATCTTCTCTAACTCAGAAATTGTCTCCCAAGGTAGGAATCCTGCAGTAGAAGAGGAGGAGCCAATAGCTTGCAAGGTTTCATTAAATCCTGCAAGTATTTCCTTAGTTTTTCATTCTCCTTCTCTAGCTCATGCCTAGTTTGTACTGCCTTTTTCAATCTCCCCACAATAACTGCACTGGAACCCTCATACTCCTTAATATCCTGCTCAACAGTAGCATGTCCCAAGTCAACAGTCTGCACATTATCCCTCTCTTTGTTTGGAGCAGGGGTAGCAATATGGGCCACCCGATTACCTGATCCATCCCTCTCAATCCGGGATACAACCCTCGCCTTCTTTTTAACCCTTTGCTTTTCTACATTAACCATGAGGGCATCCCAATTAGGAGGAGCATCCTCCACTATTACCATTTTGCTCTTTAATTCTCTTTCAAGCCAGTCTGGAATAGTAGATTCAGCAAGCACTGTGTCTCGCTTACCCTGTTCTTTCTCCTACTGGTGGTTAGTTACATCTTTTTCAACACTTGGACTTTTGGGAACATCCACTGTTGGGTTCACTTCTGGTCGTACCTGCTCTTCCATAACAACCTCCACTGGTGAGGGAGCCCTAGCTAGTATTTCCTCCTCCTTCTGAGGAGACTTGTCCATTTGTTCTCTTACAGGAGAATCTGCATGTGCCACTAAGGGAGATTGAACCACCTTATCTATTTCCGCCTCTGCATTAAAGAGATCTCCTTCTTGGAACTCTTCCTCACCCAAATTCTTAGGACTTTCACCTTGTTTTAATTCTCCCCTTACACTACTAGCATCTTGAGGAATGGAAGGACCAACCTGTTCAACAATAGGGATATTTACTGAAACACTCTCTTGGGCTACAGTATCTCTTGGGGAAGGAGTCCTTGATCTCCTCATATAGACTTGTGTCTTTTCCCCTGAACTCTCCACCTCTACTTTTGGTGGCTCAACCTTCTTATCAGCCTTAGGAACTCCCTCTACCTTCTGGGATGTCCTTTTGATTCTTCTCTTCTTCATTAGTGCATGAACACTCTCTACTTCCTCCTCTTCTTCCTGATTCTTTTCAACTTCTTTCCTAGAGGCATGCTTCCTCTTTTTTGGCAACAGGCTTCCTCTGTTTGCCCAGCTCTGCAGCCTTCTCAGCTTGAACATCTCTTACTTGAATTCTGACAGGAGAGTCCACCTTCTCCTTGCCCCTTTGATCTGGTTCAAGCGAAGCCTTGGAATCAGAATGAGACTCTAAGTCTCCCATCAGGTCATAGGTGCATGGAACGCCCTCGCTCTCTAGCTCCAACATCTTGTGCTTCAACCACATCTTGGTAAATTTGATCACAGGGGCCATAACTTGATCCAAGTCAGTCTTTTCCTCTTCTAACCAGTCAACTTCTCCCACTGGTTTATCTTTCACTACCTCATACACGTGACCTTGGATCACATTACCATCTTCCTTTACCTGATCTGGGATAAATCTTACATTGTATAATCTCACCAAATCCACTGGTAACCTGGAAAATCTCTTCTTTCTTACCTCAAACTCATCGGCAAGGTTAACCCAATAGTCCTCAATGTGAGCCTTATGGCTATAATCTCTATTGGCCTTCTTATGTGCCTCGCCAGTGATATCAAACCTTGCTCTCTTAGTGTGGAAAGGGAGTCCAAAAGTACCCATCTCCTCCTCGGTAGCATGAGCAGACTGAATGGAAGGACAAACCTCACCCATTCCAATCTTTAGAGGGAAATCATTCCCAAACCCTGTCTTGTGCATTTCTCCTTTCACAACATTGTCAAAATCACAGATTTGTCTCACTACCTCTAACAACACAAGATGATCTGTAGGATACCTAGGGAGTCTGTAGGGTGCCCTCTAAAAACCGTCAATTCTAATATATGAGAAGGTTAGGAATTGGATAAACCATGCTCCATACCTTCTTATCAACTCTTTTGCCTTATCTGAGATTCTCACATGCTCTGCACCCTGGAGCAGTCTGGTAATATACATTGTAAAGGCATCATTTGACCTCCGATAGCTTCCCCCAGTCAAGTGCAATTGTGGATATACCTCATAAATAGCATCCTGCCCAAAGACACCTCTAGTGCTCAATCCCTTGTATGGATGAAGTCTGGCCAATGAATACACTAGGTAAGAGGTCATGGTGAAGGTCTTGGTCTGCAAGACATTACACAACTGATGATGGGTTTCAGTACTGATAACACTTGCCCAATGATAATCAATTCCTTGCTCCATCCTAGCAATCACATTAAACATCCATGTCTCAAACACACCTGCACTCTTCAATCCCACCAACCTGCTGAGAAGAGTGATAGCATTATAGTACTCCTTCTTGAACTTGAGCCTGGATAGTTGCTTGGGCAACTTAGAGAAATGAGACTTAGGCTTCTCTAGCCAAGAGTTAATCACCTATTATGACTTGACTATGTTTTCTTCATAATACTTTCTAATATTGTTTATGTCAAAACCTACCACATGGAACCTGTCAGGCATGTAAAAGGTTGTAGCAATTGACACAGGACTGAAACCAACAAGAATTCTTCCTTGAGGACCCACTATCCTTTGTTTTCCTCTATCATAATTCTTAGCACATTCCAATACCAATTCATAACACTGTACTGCAGGAGGGAAACCTGCCACATGAGCCAATCCAGATCGTACCATCCCTTTTGCCAATAGAGGAGGGTTTGGTGCTGACATCTCAGCCTTGAATTCTTCATAATCCCACATGCCTACATTTGTATCCATGATCCCTGACCAAATTGAGGTCAGCTTGCTATCAAGAATTTTGCTCTTGATATCCAACTTAACATTCTCTGCATCCGAAATAGCAGAAGCCTTTGCACCAGGATCGGTTGCCTTTCCCTTGCCTCGACCAGCAACATTTTGTCCTGATCCTGCCTGTAAACACATAAAATCAATCATAATTAGATCCACAAGAAGCAATAAGTGCAAAAGATCATTATCTCAAAGTTCGGGATTTAGCTCCCCTCGCAGATTCTGCACTGGGAAGGATTTTCGGAAAAATCCGGACCAGGTGGATTCCAAACATACAAAATCCCACTACATCATTTAAATCATCAATTTAATCAAGAAAAAGCATTGAGAACACTTAGCATAAGTTCCTTAAATCAATCAAATGTATTATCAAGAAACCCACCATCCATAACCATTAAATTCAGCATTTCCCCAAAACACCCGGAAGAATCCGCCGGAGATGGATTATGGCGAGATTAACAATAGTTACAACTAACTTGGGGAAAATGAAGGGACACGGATTATTTGGGAAAATCCAAATGGAACAGATTTTGGCAAAATCCAGATATAACAGTATCAAAGCTCGAAATCGGTAAAACGACCTGACCGCAGACCTCGGAAAAATCTCGATGGAACGGATTTTGGCAAAACCAAATGAAATCCGATAGAAAGTGGTAAACGAAGAGGAGATAGAAAATTCGGGGAAATTCAGGGGAAGCAGAATTTCGCGAAGACCTCAAAAACCTGAACCTATCTACATCCTTAGTACTTTTACCAAACTAATTCAAATCACTCTGAATCTATGCTAGAATTCCGAAGCCAACTCAACCTAGGACCCTGATGGATAAACGTGAACTAAAGACACTCTTCACAAAATTTTGAAGAGGACTGGCCATGCCCTAGGTTAAAAACCCTAAATGTTCGCCATGAAAGCACAAATGACTTGCTCATACCAAAAATGGAGAGTACGGAACCACAGCAAGCCAACACCCAAAATAAGCAACACCAGACTAAAATGTGCACACATGATCAATAAAAGCGGACTGGTGTGCCAAATAAAACCTCAAAAACACCCAACGAAGACACGCATCCAAAACCAGAAAAGCCACGAAGGACTCCCCGAGCAAACAAAGAAAAGCCATGGAAATCAACAAAGAAAAAGGGGGCACATCTACATACCATGGAAACGCAAAGGTTGAAATTGGTGAAGTCGAGATATAACCGCTGGATGCAAACCGAATACAACCCGCGCACAAGAAATTCCAATACACAATTCGAATGGCCTCAAAAACCAGGTATCCAGCGAACACCAAGAACTTCAAGACACAAGCTCAAATGAAAACAAACGCACCAACTCAAATGATCAATAATTTCTCAAATAATCAATATATCAAAGCCCAAAGACCTCCGCACAAGCACCATTAATACACTTGACAAGACAGCCGCAACCACAAAAGACCTTTGGGGATTCGACACTGCCACGGATTCGGGGATTCGACACCACCCCGGATTTCAGGGAAATCCGGGATGTGCGGATTTTCCCGAAAGCAGTGCAAAAAGGTAGCAATTCAGACATTAAGGGGAAAACCGGGAGAATCTGGCCCAGGCGGATTTTCCCGAAAATAGTGAAAAACCCGAGATAAAGCTAAAACTTTAGATTTTCAACATGGTTCAAAAGAATGCCACTTCAATTGGCAAATTTGGACATTAAAGCACAAACCTAAGCAAGCAAAACCTCCAGAAAGAAGGACCAAAACACAAAAAAGCCAAAAAAAAGGGTCCCCACATTTAGTGGGGCGTGTGTGCAAAAACTGCACAACAATAACATCCCCCAAAAAGATAATCGGCACACAAATGCAATGGCTAGTGCGGCTTCTCTTATATCTCCTTAAGATCCTTCTGAAAAGGTCATGTTTACCATCCATCCCATCATGAAACCCTCCATCAATGATAAACCTGATGATGTCCTTCCAACATTCTTGGGTAATTCGTGTGAATGGTATGACGCCATATATAACTATTTAAAAGATGGTACCATTCCTGAGCCTACAACCACAAACACCCGCATCCACCTAAAAAAGCTAGCCACTAAGTACATAATCCTTGCTGATATATTGTATAGAATATCCTTTGATGGAATTCTCTTATGATGTCTCAAGGATTTTGAAACTCATATCACCCTCGAACAAGCCCATTCCAACACTTGTGGAGGTCATTTTGGAGGAAAATCCTTAGTGCAAAAACTCCTTCGTATGGGTTACTACTGGACATATATGAAAAAATATTGTTATGCATATGTTAAGCGATGTCACAAATGCCAAGAACATAGAAATTTGATTCATGCTCCTACTTCTGAGCTCCATTCCCAAATCCCTATTTGGTCGTTCTCCGTATGGGGATTGGATCTAATTGGAAAAAATTCACCACCCTCTTCTACTGGACATACATTTATCATTACTTCCACTGATTATTTCACCAAATGGGTAGAATTTATTTCTCTTTGATCTACAACCGCTGATGTGATATGTCGTTTCTTATTGGAACACATCATTGCTCACTTTGGACTTCCTTCTACATTAGTTTCAGACAATGGAACACCATTTAATAATGATGTGAACAAGTTCCTAGAGACCTTTCATATTCAACGTCACTTTTCAACACCTTACTACCCATAATCTAATGGGCAAGTTGAAAGCACTAATAAAATCCTTGTTCAAATCCTCAAGAAAACTATTAATCTAAACCAAAAAGATTGGCGTACTCAATTGCAATATGTGTTATGGGCTTATCGCACCAGTGTTCGCTCCTCTACAAAAAATACACCTTTCAACCTTGTTTATGGTATCGAGGCTATCATACCTTTGGAGTTAGAAATCCCCACATTAAGGATTGATCTCCAAGGCCTTGTCAATAATGACACCTATGTGCAACAATGATTACATTAACTTGAAATGCTTGATGAACAACACATTGATGCTCTCGAGCATCTTCAAGCTTACACTAAACAATTACAATGCAACCATGAGACTGGTGTCATTCCTCAGAAATTCAACAAGGGTGACTTAGTTTTACATGAAAATCAATGGAACACTACTGTCAATTACGCTAAAAAAGGCAAATTCATCCCTAATTGGTTAGGACCCTATGTGGTCAATACAAATTATGGATTTGGCACCTACACCTTAATAGAGAGAGATGACACTCCTCTTAAAGACCTTATTAATGCCACGCATTTACGTCGGTATTATGTCTAATCCCATTTTGAATGGTATGAATTATAAAGTAGTGTTGTTAGAGCTATAGAACTATATCCTATATGCTTTCTCATTGCTTCGTTCTTGAAAAATCATTATGTATGTGTCTTGAACACTAAAGTAATTATTTAATTCATTTTATAATTGCTTTAGGTTTTATACTATTCACATTTCCTCTTGTGTGTTATGTTGCTTTAAAATCATAAGTGCATAACATATTTAATCTTCGTGTTGTATCTAAAATAAGCTCTAATAAGTTTTAATTAGATCTCATAATTTTTTTTTAAATCATGTAGACATTAATTAAATACTTAGAAAGGCTATTTAATTAATCACATTGTCATTTAACATTCACATATTATTACAAACCATATAACATCAAAATGCTTATATATATATATATATATAAAGTTTTTATGTACATGTCATCAAAATATACAATGTCACTAAGGACTGTGATTACCAGATCCCTTGAGATCTGGTACTTACATTGCATCAGTAGTCAGATGTCAGGAGAAGGTTGTGTGTGATTATGATCGTGATCCAGCAAATCTGATCGCAAACTCTAACCCCTCCATCCGCACAAGATTCACCCGATGCTCTCTTGTTATGTGATCCCTCTTTGTCTATACTTGTGTCACCTCTCTCTCTAGTCTCTCAACCTCTGCTAGATTCCTCGATGTATGTGCCTGGGATGTAGTCCTAGCTAGTTGTCTCCTCAAGCTCTCATACATTGCCTATAGTCTCGTGAAGGGTGTGACTCTAGATCTTGCTCCATAATAGGTGGGGGCACATAATCCGATTCCATCTCCTCCTCATCAATAGACGTTGGCATTATCTTTGCAGCCATCTAATGGTAGAGATCTCGCCAATCCTCTGTGAGCCCTGTGAGATAAAAACAAAACATAATCAGTACCCATCATGATATATGTATGAATAAAGGTAATACACAAAAGCACAAAGTACATGCATAAAATTAAATATCATCACCTATACCTCCAGTAGGTTGAGCAATATCAACCTCATCCTATGCAGGGGGCATGGATGTTGTGCTAGCCTCTCCTCAACTGTGTGTATCGGTGTCTATTGTTGTCGTTGCGCGGGATCTAGTCATATGAATGGGTGAGGTCTCTGCCCACTCATGTTGATCCTCAATTGTTTCCTCATCACTCTCACTCAAGGGTGGCTCCTCATCCTCATCCTCCTCCTGGTCCTCATCCTCATCCTCCTCCTCTCCCTCTTGTCCATCATAATCTGGATTTTCATCCTCATCATACTCTTCATCAATAATGTCGGTAAATATGTTCACAGCCCTATAGCATGTCTCCTCGGCTCTATCCTCTCTCTCATCTCCCTCATCTGGAAATGGTCTTGCATCTCCTATGGGCTCATCAATCAAAAACACAGGAGTTGGTTGTGATACTATCCACCGCTCCTCATGATCCCATGTGGCAACGACGTCGTTTGTATCAGAGACCAGTGCTTGATCGTGATCAAAATAATCAAAGTCACTCTAGATGACATTGTCTAGAGTGAACCATGTTGTATCACCAGGTCTCTTAGCACTTCGCACTGATCTCCTAAAATATGACCGTGTTAGGGTTAGAAGGCAGATATCTAACAAGTTAAATGCAAATTTGATCAATAAAATAGAGAAATAAAACACATAGGAAATTATAGCAGAAACAAGACAATACAAATAATTTAACGTTGTTCACCCAATCTGGGCTACATCCACAAAACTACAGCCATCCAATGATTTTATTATCCAGTGCAAAAAAATTACAATATTGCAAATAATTCCATGCTACAACTCTCCATCCCAACCACTTATAACAAGCTTTTAGAAGCTTCCAGAAATTAGGGTTTACAAAGTCGGATTTTTTCCTACATGAAGAGTGTATAGTATAGCA
>CM021106.1:295580759-295945598 GCA_007115665.2 Sequoiadendron giganteum
GAAATCTTTGCAACACCTTTTCAACATAATCAGCCTGAGATAAAAACAATTTCCTATTTTTTCTATCTCTTGTAATCTTCATACCAAGGATTTGTTTTACTGCCCCCAAATCCTTCATAGAAAATGAATTTGTTAACTGTTGTTTTAACTCCTTTATGTGATCCCTGTTAGACCCCGCTACAAGCATATCATCAACATATAAACATAAAATAATGTAGCTATCTTCACCTAACATCTTAAAATAAACACAATGTTCTGAATTACACCTGTTGTAGCCTTACTTAGCCATAAAACTATCAAATTTAAGATACCATTGCCGAGGTGCTTACTTCAAGCCATATAAACTTTTCTTCAATATGCACACAAGTTTCTCCTTGCCTTTGATCTCAAATCCTTGTGGTGTGGCTGCTCCATATATATTTCCTCTTCCAAATCACTATGGAGAAAGGTTGTTTTAACATCAAGCTATTCTAAATTCAAATCTTCAACAACCACAATACTTAAAACGGTATGAATAGAAGTCATTTTAACAACTGGAGAAAATATTTCATCAAAATCAATACCCTTTTTCTATGCAAATCCCTTTACAACTAATATGGCTTTAAATATTTGCTTACCTTCATCCTCCTCTTTTAGTCTGTAAACCCATTTGTTTGGTAAAGCCTTTTTACCTTCAGGAAACTTGCATAATTCCCAAGTCTGATTTTTCAACAAGGAGTCCATTTCTTCTTCCATTCCATGCTCCCACTGAACCTTGGTATCCACCTGCATAGCTTCATGATAACATTCTGGTTCACCAACATCAGTTAATAAAATAGAATACAAAGAGGGAGAAAATCTTTTTGGAGGTCTACTTATCCTTGAAGATCGCATAACATTCACTGGAGTTTGTGGTATTTCTTGTTGTTGTTGTTGTGGAGCATGAGGAACCATTGGAACATTGTTGTTTGTAATATCATCCAACACTGCATAATCCTTTTTTGTCTTCTCATGTTGCTGCAATAGATCATTGTACAACACTTTCTCATTGAATATGGCATCCCTGCTTCTCACAATTTTCTTATTTTCAAAATACCAAAGCCTATAACCAAATTTATCAATGTCATATCCAAAAAATATACATTTCTTTGATTTTGCATCAAGCTTGGTTCTATTTTCAGAATCTACATGTGCAAATGCTTCACAACCAAAGGTTTTGAGAAAATAATAACTCACCTTCTTACCTATCCATGCTTCCTCTGGAATACCACAACCCAAAGGATTAGAGGGTCCTCTATTAATTAAATAAACAACAGTGTTTACAACCTCTACCCACATGTTTAAAGGAATCCCAACATGCAATCTCATAGTTCGTGCACGCTCCATCATTGTTCTATTCATGCACTCAGCCACTCCATTTTCTTGTGGATTCCTTGGAACCATTTTCTGCCTACGAATACCATTAGAGGAACAATAATCTTCAAACTCTTTGTTGCAAGCTTCACCACCATTATCAGATTTGAGACATTTTAGCTTTTTACCTGTCTCATTCTCAACCAAGCTTCTCCATTTTGTAAAAGTTTCAAATACATCAGATTTCTACCTAAGGAGATAAATCCACACCTTCCTAGTTGCATCATCAATGAATGTAATGTAATACTGAGAGCCACTGAGAGAAGATACCTGAGCTGGTCCCCATACATCTGTATGCACAAGCTCCAATTTCTCATTTTTCTTTTGTTTCCCATCCTTGAGAAAACTAACTCTTTTTTTTTTTCCATACACACAACTTTCACATAAATCGATATTAACACATTTTAGACTTGGTAAAACGTTCTTAAAATTAAGCACTTTCATACCTTTTGCACTCATATGCCCAAGTCTATTATGCCATAGTTTTTATTCAAAATCCACAAAAACTATCTGATTTTCTGCCTGTTGAACTGTAGCAATTGTTCCTGAACATTGATTTTTATATGCAATAGCTAAAGTAGAAGGAACAGTATGACCTGTACAAAAATATAAGGTGCCTAATTTCACACCTTTTGCTACCACTAAGGCACCTTTTGTAACCTTCCATTTTTTTATAACTAAATGTAACAACACAACCTTCATCATCTAGTTGCCATGCAAAAATTAAATTTCTTTTTAACTTTGGAACGTGTCTTACCTCATGTAGTAGCCAATGATTCCCATTTTGCAACTTAATCTTGATTCTTCCCTTTCCAAAAGTCTGACAGGTTTCGTTATCTCCCAAATAAACCAGCCCAAAATCCCCTTGGACATAATCATTCTTTTTACTCTTTCTCATACTCATGTAAGCACATTTGTACTTTTACTATCTTAGACCTATTAAAGTGTTTTTCATTTAAAACAACATAACAGGTACTAGTAAACTCCGTTTTTGATGTCATTTGTTGCGTTAGAATCGTATTTTCACACCCTACAACATCACTCACCTATCATTATGCAGTATGGTATTTGGAAATGCCCTCCGATATGTGTGTTCTCATTCAATGTGGCTAGATTGCTACCTTGATTCCACCTCTGTAAAGCAAGCATAATCAAGGGGGGGCATACATCTACCCTCGAATTTGATTTCTAGGAATTAGATAAGAGGATTTTTGGACTACTAATGAGTTTGTGGTGTAGGATGATGTTCCTAATGTTGTGGTTTTGCAAGAAACTACACTGGGGGATTCATTCTCCCACCTTTGAATGAGTATCCTTTTATGAAAACAAAGTGAATAGTTTAGAGTCTTTTAGCTTACATATGCACGTAGAGTCATATGGGTGCTAAAGTGGGGGCTAAATGTGTCGCCAAAAATTGTATACCTTTGAAGAAAAGGACAATTTTGTGCCTAATTTGGTCCTACTTTAGACACCCTTACATCAATCACCCTCCTAAAACAACATTATAGGCCCCTAAGACTCGTTATATTTGACTTTGAGGCCTATTTCACCTAAGGAATCATACAAGTCCCAAAAAACAACATCAAAATCACTCAAATATCATAAATTCCACCTCAAAAACCCTTGGTTCCCTTTAAGGGTTATTTGCATTTTTTAGCGGGAAAATGTTCGACTTGCTAAAAATTCATGATGGGTGTCAGCCTCTTAGATCAAAATAACCGACAATTAGGTATTTTTGCTTATAAATACATGTTTTTAGGTCATTTTGAGGATATTTTAGTCATCTTTTAGTCATCTTTTAGTCATTTTTCACAAGCAAAATCAAGAATCAAGTGTTGAACATCTTCCAAAAGAAGATTCATTTCTCTTTCTACAGCAAAGTTGAAGCTTAGGGCAGCAAACTAGGGTTTTTTCAAGTCTTCAAGCTCACTTCTCACTCAAGATCTCACATTGCAAAGGATTGATCATGAATGTCTATGGAGAATCATGGAGAAATCTAGGTTGAGGAGATGCAACTAGCCATCAAATCACACCTAAAGACATGTTTTCAAAGTGATTCCATCTTCCATTTTCTCTCTATCTTCAGACTTAAGGTTTGCATCCCATTTGAATTCATTTGTAACATTGTAGGGTTTCTTGGATTGAATTCTTGCATCATTCATATCTCATTATACATCTTATTCTAGCACATCAGAATAGGGTTTTGCCTTACTTTAGATTTTCCTAGTTCTAGACACGCTTAGGGCTAGGGTTTATGCAAATTTATTATCTCTTTTAAAGTTTAAATACCAAATAGGGGTTTGACCAAGGCAAACCCCACATTAGAAACCAAAATATATTTTGTTTTGCAGTACAAATTTGAACCCAAATTTTGGTGAAAAAATAGATTGCAAACTATAGGCTTTTGATAACAGTTTCAGATTTCCCAAAAGGCTGAAATGGACTAAGTCACCAATAGTGGTGACTTAGTCCCACTGCATGATTCCGTCAGGGATTTTGTTATATTTGGGTACCCAGTTGGTTGGAACGGAGCCCTGAGCAGTTTTCCAGGACTAGGACTAAGTCACCCAGTCTAGCATAAGTGTCCTAGCTAGTATAAAAATTAGATTTTCAGAGGCTCCTACAATCCCCACTTCAGTCCTCATCAATTTCTAAGTTCACTTGTTTTAGCTATTATGTTATCTTTCCTTCTATAGTCTTTGTTCTATCCTTTTTAAATAACATCAGGTGTTTGCAAACAATGTATATTTAATTAGCTTGTACACAATAGTTAGTTTCATTTATTAGATTATTTCATTTAAAATGTACTTCATATAGGCATCTCAATTACATTCAATCCCTAATATTGAATGAAACCCAATTTTTAGGTATGTGAAAGAGACCCCAATCCTTTTTTTTTAGGTGAAAACCCTAGAAAGCCTTGGGGAACCCTCCTTCCAACCCAAAATTTGTGGTTCAATTCTATCTCGGAGGAGGCTACTCCCCATCATGATTGGACACATGTTGACTATTTGCAAGAGATGACTAAGGATGCATGATCCGTAGAGATGGTTGTGGTTGTCTGATAGACGGAATGTCAGACTCTCCACCTATGGCGGTGCTCAGCTTGCCATAGCAAGGACGTCTTTGTCCTCTAGGTATAAATGCCTCATATAAAGTTTGATAATAAGTGCTCTCTCTCATGAGTTGATCTCTCTCGGCCTCATATTGAGCCAAGGAAATAGCAGAAGCCAAGGTAATCTCTTCAGTCAACCTCTATTGCCTCTTGGTAGCTAACTCCTACCTCAGTGAATCTCTCTCCTAACAAAGAGCATCCCACTCTACAGTAACTACAACAACTTTTGCCTCTATGCCCTATTATTGATCAATCTTGATATCTCTCTCTATGACCTTGGCATCCCTATCCATTGTCAACTACACTATTTGATCAACCATGTCCCCCTGTGGGAGGGCCCTAAGGTGCTTATGGTCCCTACTACTATTTCCCATCATGTCATCCTAGTCATAATGTTGATCCTGATCACCATCACCTCAGGCTCTATCAAGCTTCTCTACTACAATTCACAGCCTATGTCGGTCACCCCTCCTCCTGATAACACCAACCACCCTCTAAACTTGACCTATCACTGGCCTAGTGCCAGTAGGATCTGTAAACCATAAACGTTGTTGATGGTCTCACCACTAATCACAATCTCTAGTAGTACCTAGGTTTGGAGGACCAACTATCTATCCCTATCCAAACAAAGCAAGTGCTCAAAACTTTGCAACTGATGCAGTGGAAGATGTTTTTGGCCCCTAAACCCTAACCTCTCAGGTTCTCTTCCCAAAGCATGCATGGTAATCATCAAAAAATTTGGTCTATCTCTCTTTGAATTGTCGGAGAACCCTATCAGGTAGGTACCTCTCAAGGATAATATCAACATGACCTATGAGCCATCATGTTAGTCTATAATAAGGCAAGTGCTCCATGTCATTTGTCCAAGGCTCATAGGCTAGCCATGGCCTCGAGATAAACTCAGTCATATCACTAAATATGCATTTCCAATAAGATAACCTACTTGGCTAGGTGTAATGCAAGAAATCATAATATCTATAAGCAAAGGCATCATGGGAATCCCATTGAAGTATATCATTTGACCTAGTCACTATGATCCTCTCCTAGACCCACACATGCAGATGAGTCATGCCTACTGAGATAGAATTACTGCCTTGATATACAACCTCATGCATGTCTCTATAAAAATACACCAAAACACATGGGCCCCAAGCATAGTCTTCTTGTGCTCCATCATCTGCTCTATACAGATGCCCCAGCTAATAGGAAATCCCATACCTTTGTAATCATGCATTAGAGGCTCGATAATCAATCCAACCAACACCATAGACAAAGGATTAGCACCGTCGACAAAGGGAGTCCAGTCAATATCTGAATCCACTACCTGTCGCACACCAAGTACTTGCTGCATGGAAAGGGTACCTTGTCTGACATCATAGGTGACCCACTCATTACGAATGGGATCCTCTGAATCCTCCAAACATCCTCAAGGGTAATCATCACCTCGTTAGTGGGAAGATGGGAGGACGACATCTCATAATGCCATCTCTTAACCAATGCGGTCATCATCGCCCTATGAAATCTGATCTCAAACATATAAAAGATATGTCAAAGACCAAAAACTTCAAGGAAGTCTCTCTCAACCTCTTAAAAACTGGCAATCAAATTGAACAACTGTCATGACCATCACTCTGGAATATAATAGTTTGAGAACTATTTGCAAACATTCAACCCACAACATAAAAAAAATTGCTATAAAAAACAAATCACGAACTTAAAACTGCAAACAAACTAGTTAAAATAATATTTGTTAACTTCCTCTGCGCATGGTGGATTCTTCCATGGGGGTACCCCATGGTCCCCCTATGTCCCCTCCTGACCCGAGCCTCTCCTTATCACATGCGGATTCATGTCCCTCAGGGGCCACTCCTGATGGGTCAGCGCCTTTGTCTTCAGGTCTTTCAGAGACACTTGTGATTCTGGTTGTATTTGCTGAAATTGTGTCGGCGGTGGAGATTCTTCCAAAAAATTTAGGTTGGAAGGATGTGTTGACCAATGGAAAATTGAACTCTTCTCATGTTCCTCCTCTTTTAGAGGAAGTTACTGCTTCTAGGATGGATTTTTCTATTCCTGATTTTGTCAGTGATAGGATTCTCTCCTACATGGATAATGTGGTTGTGGGTCATTTCATGTCCTTCCATCCTTTTATGGATATGGTTTGGAAGTGGGTTGCCGCTAAATGGCACCTCAAGGGGAGTGTGTAGATCTGTGCTATGGCGGGTGGCCTCTTCCTTTTCAATTTTATGGCTTCAGAGGATTTGGTGATGATCCTATCCTCTGGGCCCTGGGTGTATGGGAAGCATAGCCTGGCTTTATGTTGCTAGAAACCGGGTTTTGACCCTATTGTGAATCTAAACAAATTGGCCCCAATCTAGGTTTGGTTGCCTGGATTACCTTTAGAATATTGGGATAAAACCATCTTCAAGAGCATTGGGGACTCTATGGGATAATTTATCACTTCATATTTCATCACCAAATCGAAATCCAGGTTAGTCTTTGCTCGTTTTTATGTGAATATCTACGTGGATAAGACTCTTCCTAACTCGGTTAAGCTGCATTCTAAGTTCGACAACTGAACCCATCCAGTGTGTTATAAAAAATTTGTTGTTTATTGTCAGAAGTGTGCTAAAGTTGGCCACCTTATCTTTGACTGTAAATCCTCGTTTAATCGGGAGCCTAACATGGTTATTACTGTTGTGAATCCCCGACCTCATGTGGAGAATAATTTACCGATGGATGGTGTCCCTCTAGCCAAGTCTCTGGGTGTTTCACCTTCCTTTAGTGATTCCCTTGTTGGCCTGGTGGATCCCAAAGTGTGTCTTGCCACCCTAACTCTGAATGAGACTGTTGTTAAAACCCGGGAGGTTCATGATATGGCCCTTGGCCTCATTTCAGGACTGGATGAGGTTGTTGTTGGCCCCCTACTAGAGGTGGGTTCTATTGGTACAAGTGAAACAATGGTTGAAGAAGGCGAGATATGGGAAGACGAGAGTAATGGAGTTGTAGATGAATCTGTAGAGAATGCAGAGGGCTTGGTGCTGGAGAAAGTTGTGAAAGAAGAGAACTAGACAACCTTGAATAAAAGAGGGAAGAAAAAGAAGGCGAATGTGGGAGGAGATTCTAAACCGGGCAGACCCAGCAAGAGACATACGAGGCTGAGAGAGACTACAAATGAGATTGCCTTAGGTAAACATAGGACATTGGACATGTCCTCTAAGAAAGGTCATAAATGAAGGTCATGTCCTGAAATGTTTGTGGGCTCAACAACTCCCACAAGCAGCTTGCTCTGAAGAACTATGTCCTAGAACATAAGATTGATGTGTGCCTACTACAAGAAACCAAGATGAAGAAGACAAATTTTGATAAGATTGTTAAGTTTATTTGACCTAGTGCATCCTACTTCTATAGTGATGCTGATAGGGTGTCGAGTGGGATTTTTGTGCTTTGGAACCCCTCTAGGTTTAATGATTCTGAACTTTTCCACTGCAAGAGTAGCGTGGGAGTCTCTTTCTCCTATCTGCATGGAACTTGGTCCCTAATCAATGTTTATGCTCCTAACCAGAGGAATGCTAGGAATGCCTTATAGCAGGACATTGCTGATTGGATTAAAAACAATGTTGGCTCCCATTGGATGGTGGCTGGGGATTTCAACTCTCTTTTATATCCTTCAGAGAAAAGTGGTGGTCTGGTGGATTACTTGGACAACATGTCTGACCTAGCTAACTTTCTGAGCTCTTCTGGCTTGGTTGACATTGATCTTTCTGGACAAGCCTTTACTTGGTCCAATAGGCATTTAGGTGAAAATTTGATACAAGTTCAGTTGGATTAGTTCCTCTATTCCTGTCACTGAACTAGCCTCCTGAGTGCTAATCTCAAAGCCTTGCCCAGAATGGTGTATGACCATAATCCTCTGTTGCTAACCTCTAATGACCAATTTGCTATGGGTCATGTCTCATTTCAATTCGAGATAATGTGGAATTCCCATCCTAATTTCAAGAATAAAATTGTTGAATAGTGGAACATCCATGTTCATGGTTCCCCCATGTTTAGGATCTTCTTCAAACTTAAACATATTAAATGCATGGTGAAATATTGGAACAAGCATGTTTTTGGTGATGTTTTTCAAAAGAAAAAGAGTATAGAGGAAAAATTGAAAACCTTACAAAAGAAAATGGAGGAAGGAGATGAGAGTCAGTAGACTCACAACCAAGAAATTGAGAATAAGAAGGAATGGGAACAAATTCTCAGGAAAGAGGAAATCTTTTGGAAACAGAAATCTAGGGTCCAATGGCTGAAAGAGGGCAATAGGAACACCTCTTTCTTTCACGTGTCAGCCATAAAACACAAGAAAAGGAATCAAATTGCTAAACTAACTAATATGAGGGGGGAGGTGATCTCTACGCCTACCCAAATTGGCCTTTTGGTTATTGATTACTTTCAAGAGGCCTACTCGGCTCCTGTAGAGGCGCTTAACTTAGACATGGATAATCTGTTGTTAAACCATCTCCCAACCATCATCACCCAGAATGATAATCTTGGGATTCTCAGTGTTGTTAATCCGGAGGAGGTCCAGTTGGAAACATTTAGTATGGGGGCATTCAAAGCTCCAAGCCCCTATGGTTTTTCCCCTGATTTCTTTCAGATCTTCTGGGAGATTTTTGGTGAGGACCTTGTTTTGGCTACTCGTGATTTCTTCAAAACTGGTAAAATTCTCAAAAAAATGAACCACACTTTCATTTCTCTTATCCCTAAGATCGGTGATCCCCAATCCATGACTGATTTTTGACCTATTAGCCTATGCAATACCTTTTACAAAATCCTCTCCAAGATCTTGGTGAACCAAATTAAACCCCTTCTTGAAAAACTCATTAGCCCCACCCAAAAAGGGTTTGTTCCTGGTCGTCATATTCTTGATGCTACTGTGACCACCCTTGAGCTTCTCCACTCCATGGACAGATGCAACTATGCAGGGATGGCCCTCAAATTGGATATTTCAAAAGCCTATGACAAGGTTATTTGGGACTTCATCCCTAAAGTCTTGACCAAGTTTGGGTTTAATCAACCTGTGGTAAAACTCATAATGGAATGTGTTACTACAATTAAGTACTATGTTCTGGTCAATGGGTCCCCTTTGGGTTCTTCTCTACTGGTAGAGGGATCAGACAGGGTGATCCCCTCTCACCCTATTTATTTATCATGATAAAAAATGTGTTGAGCAGGAACTTTGTTAGTCTATTGTCGGAGGGTTCTATAAAGAGAATCAAATTTGCCTCTTCTTTGGACCCGATTGTGATAAAAAAAATTGTGGATGATACCTTCCTTTTTGGCAAAGCCTCTGTGGTAGAAGCTAGAAAATGGAAAAATTATCTGGACAACTATGTTGCCTGCTTTCGTTAATGCATTAACTACAACAAAAGCTTGATTTGCTTCTTTAACAACACTCCTAACTTGCAAGCTAGGGTGAATGTGGTTCTGGACTACTTGAGTGGGACTCTTCCTTCATTTTACCTTGGGCTCCCTCTCACTGTCAAGGAGGTCACCCCTAACTTTTGGAACTTGGTGCTTGAAAGAATTCAGAGGAAAATTGCTGGATGGAAAGGTTTCATTCTTATCCATGCCGGTAAGTTTCAACTTCTTTCTATTACTCTTCAAGGTATACCAATTTACTTCCTCTCTATTTTCAAGATACCCAGGTATATAGCTGAGAAATTTGAAAACATTCAAAGGAATTTCCTTTGGTCTGGGACCGAGGACAAGAAGAAATTTGCCTTGGTAAAATGGGAAAAGGTCTATCAGCCAAGACATTATGGTGGTCTTGGTATCAAGAATATATCCAACACTAACAAGGCCTTGATGGCCAAGGTGGGTCGAGATCAAATAAGGAACACTAAGGATTGGTGCAAAATCATGAATTCTAAATATCATCAGAACAAGCCATTGGTCAGTTTCCTTTATGAGGTTCATCCTCGGGGTTCTTTAGCTTGGAGGAGCATTTGCAGCTCACAGATTCTCCTTAGGAGTGGGATAAAATGGAGGATAGGCAATGGTAATAAGATCAAGTTCTAAGAAGATCCTTGGTTAATTGATACCCCTTTGGAAAGTTCTGGTTTCAGGAATCTCATGAGGCTGGCCTAGAGGTTCTTCGATATCCACATTAGGGACTATGTTCTTGGGGCTCCTGGGGCTAGGGTGTGGAAGGATTTAGCCCTTTTCTGCCCCTTTTCCCAAGATCTTTGTTGCTTGGCTAGGTCTCTTCAGGATTTACTTTTTCTTAGTAGGCTTCCCTCATCCTTCTTGGGAGATGATTTTTTTTGGACCTTTGACAAAGAGGGTGATTTGCCTATCAAATCAATGTACAATCTATTGAAAAACCAGGGTGTTGTGGTTGGTCCTTGGAAGAAGGTCTAGAACCACCATATGATCCTGAAAGTCAATGGTGCAGGAGCACCCCAAAGTGCATCTAGGAGGGTAATCAAAAGGTCAAGACTTAACAACTTGTTTAGTTAACCTATGGCCAATCCTTTCCATTTCTTGGATTTGTGCCTTAAAGGCATTGAAGAATTTTTTTTGTGTTCATAAGGTCATGTTGACCATTTACTAGATTGGGAATTAGCTACTAAGATAGGTGTTGACCTTGTAGACCTCCCTAGGTATTAGTTTGTTTTGCAATTTTGACAAAAATAAGGCTTATGGGAATAGAACCGGCCATGGAACAGTTGGGGCTCAAGCCTAACTGAATTTGAGAGTCTACTTAAGGTGTGCCTCGACCTATGTGAAAGGTTGGAAGGCAGTAAGAACGTGTTTAATTTTGAAATTTGATAAATGCTAGAGTGGACAGTGAGAAGAATAAGTGAAATTTTGTGTTTGCTTTAATTTTTGTGTGAACAGGAGCGGTCATGGCTCTGTAGGTTATTGTAGTTTGTATTATACCTATGGTCCAAGCTTTGTGTTGTGTTAATTAGCTTGTGCAATCAGTTTCCAAGCATTGTTTTTGAAGTTTATTTGGTTTGTTTAGTTCACTGTTTTGCCTGGCAGACTGTGATTGATGGAGTCCTAATTACTTTCCCACTGTACTTGAGTACGGGCCTTTGGGAAATGTGGTTAGGGTCCATGTATATACATAAGTTAGAGGTAGGAGTGGTCAGGAGTGTTGGAGGCATGAAAGAAGACCTTTCCTAGGCGAGCTAAACAGTGCCCGACTAGGAAAGTCAGGAGGTGTAAATCACCTAACTTACAGGGGAGACCTCTCCATGAAAATTCCCATGGTAGAAAGGTGGAGGAAGGCCATACAGTGGTTTGGTAGCTGGTAAGAGGCTTCATCAATCGATTTGGTGGAAGAACTCTTTGACAGTCCAACCGAGTGGCCAAGAAATGAAGAAAAACCCTACATTTTGCTAAATTTGGTGAAGACACCTGTGTACAGCAAGACCAGGCATAAGACCTTGGAATTCTTGAAGAGTTTGGTATCAAGACCATGAAGACATAGGGTAATTTTGGGGTTCTTTGGGAAATTTTTGTGTAATTTCCATTTTTCTCGGGTTAGGAGGGCTAATAGGGGCTCAAGGCTTGTAGCCTTTTTAACCCTAAGTGAGGGTTTGGAGGGAGCAATGGTGGAATGGAGTCTAATGATTGTTCAAGAAACCTAATAGGATGCTAGGAAGCATGATAGCACATCTTTACACCCCTGCAGGAATCTAGTTGAGTGTTGTGTGTGATTGGCCTTTAGGGATGATTAAGGGTCAAGGGAGAAACAGAGGCAAAGCACCAAGGTTTAGTTGTGTTATGTGACATGGATGGAAGTGGGGATGGCCAGTAGAACCAAGGGTATCTGCATTTGAGTCAGGACCTATAGGTTGAGTTGGTGGAGAGAGCCACCAAAGGGAATTGCTAAGGTTAGACCCGGAGCATGGAACAGTGAGTGTTCCATCCACCCCCTCTTACACCAGTCAATTTCTTTTGGTGGACCATCTATCACAATAGGATCCTTACTCAGAACAATTTGAGGAAAAGAGGATTTTACATCCCTAATAGATGTTTGTTATGTAAAAGCTATGAGGAAACTATTGACCACTTACTGTTACATTGCCCATTTGTTGTTGAAGTTTGGGGAATGGTTTTTGAAAGATTGGGTATTTGTTGGACCATTTGTAAGGATAACAAATCTTTTATTTTGGGTTGGTGTGGCCCTTATATTCACCCCTTGCCTGGAGAAATTTGGAACCAGGTCCCTCCCATCATTTGTTGGTGTTTATGGAAGGAAAGGAACAAAAAGATCTTCAGGAATACTGAGATGAGTCAAGGGAGGTCTTTGGTATTGGTGCCCACCTTATTGAGGAAAACATCTTCCTCTTCAAAGGGAAAATTTTGGAAAAGGGACCCACTGAATGTGAAATTAAAATAACAAGGGCTTGCCATCAAAAGTTGGATGCAAGCTCTTTTGACAACTCCAGATCCCTAGCTAGGAGTAACACCATTTGGGAACCTTTGGATAGAGGGTGATGATTTAAACTCAATTTTGATGGGGCTGGAAAAGGCAACCCAGACAGAGCTAGTATAGGAGGTGTGATCAAAGATTCCAGAAGTAATCTTGTGGCAGGTTATGCTGGGGGAGTTGGCTTCCAATCTTCTATGATTGTGGAAGCATGTGCGCTGCTCAAGGGCCTTCAAATTGTTGCTTCTCTGGGGATAGAGAACCTTCACATTGAAGGTGACTCTAAGTCCATTACCTATGTTGTGAACTTTGGCAGATTGCTTGGATGGAGTACGAAGGACATTCTTTTGGATATAAGGCTCTTTTTATCTAAGCTAAGGTTAAGGAAAATTACCCACATTTATAGGGAGGGTAATCGAGTGGTGGATTCCTTAGCTAACTTTGGCACCTTTTTGGAATTGTTCTAAATGTTGACAAAATTTGGGGAACTTACCACCAAGAATTCAAGATCTAATCTTGAAAGAACAAAACCCTCATTTGTTATGATGACTTCAATTTTTTTGATTATGAGAGTCATTTGGGGTGTCCACATGATTTTACTTTGGGCTTAGTGGACAGGCATAAAAGCTAAGGTGGCTACAAGTGGCAAAATTCAAAATTTTGAGCTAATCCTGTGCTAAATGAAGGTGGCTTTACAAGAAAGTATGACGTGTACTTAGTAATTATGAATCTGAAGGGTCGTACCTTGCAATATCTCCTTATGGGGATTGTGTTAAATTATCATTTCATCCTTAAGCCCGTAGATTTAAAACTTGATGTGACGACTCATTATGAGGGAAAGCTCCCTTTTGGCTCTTCTATTTTTGCTATTTTATCTCTACGTCCCAAACCCATTTACCTTGTTATTACTAAATTTGGCCCCACGACCATTCTGCCTAGCTTTTTGTGCAAGGCCAACGTGGCTAATAAACCTCGCTCTTCCATCATATATTGCTTACCTAGCTGCAATCACTTCCAGATCCCCATTTACGATATTGCTAAACTTATGATAGGTGATTTTCCTTTTCACACGTGTGACCTGCACACTGCCTTGATTAACCAACATAACTTTATTTTCCCAAATATCCATTATGTGAAGAAATCCCTTTGCTTAGCCAGTATCTCTAACATTTTTCTTTTACAAGTTCTCTGGTTTTTTCCTGTGCAGGTTGACATCATGGGTGGCGATCGTGTGCAGACAAAGCTTGATAACTGCGGTGAATTCCACAAAAATCCATTGGTTTGGCACATCTATGTAGAGGGTGGCTTAGCTCCCCTAATGGAGAATCTCATGGGTCATTACCCTAACCTTTCCACACAATGTGCCAATTCCTGGAAGGTTCGGAGAGTGACTCTGGGAGGAATATCATTTGAAGTTAGTGAAGATGTGATTGTGCAGGCTAATGGGATGCGGAGCACAGGGAAAAATTATTTGAAACACACTAGGACCCAGGATAATGATAGCATGAAAGTATTCTTTGTGGGGAGTGAGGAGCCGGTCCACAACTAGTCAGGTTTCGAATGGAAGGCCGTTCCGTGGCCCTGGGACCAAGTTTGTTTGGCCCTCATGAAATATGTGACACTCGACGGTAGATATAAAACCTACTTTTTCTACCACTTCCCATTGTTGAATCACCTTAGGCACAAAGTTCTGTTAAGTTTTTCATTCTTTTTGCTTATGGATTTAGAAAGTTCTGTGGAAAAATGCAAGGAAACTTCTAGCCTTAACCCAAAATATATCCCTCCTCTGCCTCTCCACCAAGGGCTTATTATGAGGCTCTATCATTTTCACCTTGCTTTATGCCCACCTAGGCCCATTTATGTTGTCTGTGTGGAGGAGGTCGAACCTCTCGTTGTTGCTAACATCTCCCCTGCTGAGTCTAAAATTCCCATTCAAAAACCCCATATGGGTGCTACTGATAATCCTAAACCCAATCCTGGTGCTAAAAATCTCAAAGGAAATGCGGGTCATGCTCAGACGAGTGTTGTTTCCAGTCTGTGTGAGCTCAAGGCTACTTCGGCCAAAATTGCTTACAAAGCCACTCCAAAGAAAAAAGGCAAAGATGATAGGAACGGCTTAATGGAACCTATGGAAAAAGAGGGCAGAGGAAAAAAATTTGTGGGGAAGGATTCCAAGGGTGACACGGTAGTGGAGGCGACGGTTATTACTAGCGGAGAGACCACAATTTGAAGGTCGAGGAGATTGACAAAAAATAACAAAAAAAGACAGGTAGTGGTGGACTCAAAGGAAGAGCAGTCAAACAATAAAGAATATAAGGAAGAGGAGATGTATGAGGAGGAAGAGGAGGAAAATTTGAAAGGACCCCACACCATCCCTGACAACAACAAAGAGCTGAAAGAGAACTCGGCCTCCTAGCCCTGGCACCCGCAGGATGTTGAGCATGTTGAGTACTTGAAGGTCGTTGACGAAGGAGAGGAGCGTCATGTGATAAAAGAGAGAATGGAAAAAATGGACAAGAGATTCAGGGACCTGACCTTCTTCACTGTGAAGCAGGTCCACTTTGTCCACAGTGATTAAAGATGAGTTGGAGGGGAAGAATTTTGACGAGGATCAAGAGTGGGTCGAGGACGATGTCATGGAACTCTTGTCAAAGAACTGGGATAATTCCAGTTAGTTGTTATTTGGTCTGTGTTTTTGTTCTTTTGCTATTAGTTTGTGGTCGATGTACTATTTTTTGGCTAGATTTTTTTTTATACTTGGACTTGATCTTTTCTAGCCCATGAGGCTCGATGTGTAAAGGGTACAAAACCTTGTAAATGTTGCTTACCTTATCAAAAACAATAGTGAGCCCTTTCTGGATGATAGCAACATGGTTTTATGAAAGTGACCATGTTTACTATGATAGTGGCTATTGTTTACAATAGCGAGCTTGTTACAAATACGTTAGCAGTTGCTTTTGTGTTAGCAATTAATTTCCTGAAAGGTTTACAATAGCGGTTAGTTTTTGCTATAGCGATCAATAACAGTGATCACCTTTTACTATAGCAAACAAATTAAACTATAACATGTAATTTTTATGATTGCAGTAAACTAACTTAGTACACTAGCGGTTAAATTGAGACAATAACACTAAAACACATGAAATTACCGCTATCGTCCAACTAAAGTTTAAACATTAATTACACAAGCAAGAAATGACAAAAGCAAAAATGGAAAGAAGACAAATCATGATGCCTGCGCCAGTTGGCCTCCCAAACGAATTGTATCTACTTTGTGTGGGGCACCCAGAATCCTTGCCATCGCAAATTGACAATCGTAACAACCTAATCTCCAAAGGCAAGAATTTCCTAAGACTTAGAGTGCAAATGAGGAAAAATGAACCCTAAATTCATAGTTTGACCCCCCAAACCCTAATTTTTACCTTGGGAACCTTTCTAGGTTTAAATTTTGAGCACCTTGGAGCACCCAAAACCATAAACACAGGCCTATAGCCTAATTTTTTGTCCTCTACGCATCTAAACTACAATGGAACCTTGTCGCAAGCCTACCCAAAAAAATACTTTTTTTCGTTGACCTCTCGAGGGGACAACCTTGCATTGTTTCCCTTTTCGCTGACCATCGAGGCATAGTGGGGCATATTAAAAAATTTCAAATCTTGATCTGAACATCGAATTCTTTGAAACAATGTAACCAGTACTTTGTCTCAAAGAGGGGAAAAATGTAGCCATGTAAAAATGACCTAACACATATCACATATCCTAAACTATTTTTTTTTCCATTATCACTATTGTATTTCATCTCATTAACATCATTAATTCCCTTTTTAACATCATTTACATCATTAACCTTATTTTCCTCTATTAATTGAATAATCTTTAATTATTTACTTAATTCACTATCATAATCTAATTTAACCTTATTCCTCCCGATTAATTAAATAAACACAAATTATTTAATTATGTCACTAACACTACTTATTCATCTAAATTAATTAAATTGTTATCATTAATAATTTAATTAAACCACTTTCCCTTCTCTAAATTTGAATAATTAAATCAATTATTCAAAATCATTCAACATGGTCAACAAATAAATATATCTATATTTGTTAAAGTCAAAAGAAACTTGCATGTTCATCTCCAATAGTAATTAATTATCCTCACCCCTTTTTGATTGAGTAAATCATGACCATTGATTTCTCACTCTAATTGGTTAACTAACCTATCCATTTCCTAACTCAACCTGACTTTCTCAATCCCACTAAACACTCAATCTAACTTCTTCAATCCCACCAATCATTCCAATTTAATCCCATTGATTATCCAATTAAAATATTTAATTGGATCAATCAAAGAAGTTAATTGACCAATCAATTTCCTCTCAACGGTTCTCAACCATTGATCATGATATTTCATTGTTGCATCTCGATCGTTTATTTGAAACCTGAAAATCTATAAAACAACCTTCTTCCTTCTCAAAAACGATTAGAGAATCTAGAGAATTTGTGTGAAGAGGTCATGTTGAATTTACTATTGAATTCTTAAGAGCAACTACTTACATGTTTGATCACCATTAATACACTACAACAAATCCCTATGATTTGCTCCATTTTTTGCTTCCACCCACTGTTTTAATGTATTTTTTGCCATTTTTTTGAAAACGTCAGCGCTATTTATCAGGATGGAGCTATTTTTGGCATTTATTTGCATTGATTAGACAAGTCGACGCTAATTTAGGTGCTAATTTGTGTTGAAAGTAGTGTCGCCTTTAGCGCCAATATTGGCTTCGAGTGTGGCACCGTCGTTAGTGCCGCCTTTGGCTCCGAGTTTAGCTTCGAGTTTAGTGACACTTTTAGCTCCGAATTTAGCTTTGAGTTTAGCTTCGGGTTTAGCACCGGTTTAGACACCCCTATTTCGAAGATACTTATTTATATGTCTCATAGATAATGTAAAACAGTGAAATGTCAACAAGATACAGGCATATCGAGGAGAGAATCATTTACGTCACATCGACAAGGTATATCTACAAGTGCTCGAAGAAACACAACTCTTGGATATAACGAAGTAATGTCGATGAGACATTGAGATATCGGTAAGACAAATAAGATTGTCTCATCGACACTCTTCAAGTAATGATCAAAAGCATACACTGCTAGACCATAGGGAAGGTGAGAAACATATGCGATAGAGAGGTATACACCGCAACCCCACAACAAGAAGCCTTGAGCAAGGAAGTAGTGCGATAAATAGCTGAAGGGAAGGGAAAAACACCACCATACAGCAGTGATAATCACAAGTCTCCCCGACATGGCAGAGTTACACCGATATATAAAGAAATACCGCCAAAAGAAAATATCAATGAGACAGTGGCATATCAACAAGAGATATTAACTTGTCTCGTTGACACCAACAACCAACGTCAGAGGAACATAAGATCTAATGTCGATGAGACATTGAGATATCGATAAGACAAATAAGATTGTCTCATTGACACTCTTCAAGTAATGATCAAAAGCATACACCGCTATACCATCGGGAAGGTGAGAAATATATGCGGTATACATCGCAACCCCACAACAAGAAGCCTTGAGCAAAGCGGTAGTGCAGTAAACAACATAAGGGAAGGGAAAAACATCGTCATACCACAATGATTATAATAAGAGACGATGGTAGTATGATAATCGTGGCATAATTATAATTTATAGCACTAAATGCAGCAAATCATGTCAGTTACAATCCATTTGAATAAATCATTTAAGGAATCAAGAATATAGCCCACCAAAATACTCTAAAACTCTAATAAACATACTCTAATTTTTTTGTCAAAATCTTATTTTCGAGCATAGCCCGCTAGAATGGAGTTTTCATTTTAATAAGCATACAATAAAACCTTTGTTGAAACCTTATCTCCAGGCGTAGCCCACCAAAATGGAGAACTGTTTCAGTAAAGAATGACAGAAAATGGTAAGGAGATGTCCGTGATAGGAGGCATAGGATTCATTGTTGTTTATCAATTCCAACTTTGATCAACAAGGGTTACAATGTTTGCGCTACTATTTGTAATCTAGGTATTTAATTGACATATGCTTGCATAATCTCAAATTCCTTTAGATGCTTTTGAAGTATCAATGTATCCTATATAGGGTTTAGAATGGCTTCTTTTAATTTTTTAAAAATAAATCAGATGCTTTTGAAGTATCAATGTGTCCTATATAGGGTTTAGAATAATTTATTTTAATTTTAAAAAATAAATAATGATGTATTTTCCTATGATTAGATAATGTGGAGATCTCCTAAATTTGCCCTAGCACACTATCCTCTTTCACACTGTGTTCATTACTCCAGCTGCTAGGGTTTTGCATTTGAAATCTTTAATATCTTCATGATAGTGGCTTTTAAATAGATCTCAGTCTTTTCTTTAATCTTTATCATGGTAACCCTTGAGTTCCCTAATCCACCTTCAATGTCTTCTAAGAATATTGTCTTAAGCTAAACTGCATAGTATGCATATAAAGCAAGTCCTTCATACCTGCCATTGTTCCAAACCACCACACACCGCCTTGCTTAAAATGTTGCCTCCATAAGCACAATACCATGTTTTAAAATCATGGTTGTCAGTGATTGACCATTAAGGTCACTACTTTCATCAAGAAACAATGAGATTTTTGTCTTCAAACTTAAGGCATTATGTGAGATAACATTGTGAATTGTTTGTTGTGTACAATTTGATTTTCTTGCACATTTATTGCTTTGCTAACTGCCTTTAAGATTGAATATTGCACCATCAGTTCGAATCTCAAACAACTCACTCACTGTCACTTGAAGATTCCTTTCATGAGCATCCTTGTATAAAATCAAATTATGCCCTATAGACTGCCTACTTACTTACTAATATAGGGGACTCATTGTTTCATGGTATTTTGAGTTTTATTTAGAAGGGGTTAATATGTGGCATTTTTATGTGCAGGAAGAATAGATTGTGATGAAACATTCAGGTATGGACGGTTCAGGAAAATTTGGATTGCTATCAGTGTCATAACCAGGTTGGATTGTACCTTGATTCAGTGTGAAACACTTCTGGGTGTTCTCTTCAATCTTGCTCTTTTAGCCCTGGTATGGTTTAAAGGATGGTTTGGATCATCTCGTCCAAATCTTAATAACCCAGTTGGATCTTGGGTATTAGTATGTGTTTCATCAAAACCTTCTACCTATCAACAGATGCAAGCATTATTTAATGTTTGGCAACAATTGGAATGGACCTATCTTTGTAAGTTTCTATGTTATGTTAATTATGCTTTAGTTAAGAAACGATGTAAATTTTGTGAACAGACCTGAAGCTTGTTGCTTCTCGTACAAATAGGGAAACCAAGGTCTGATTTTGATCATCATATCATCATAATTTCAATCCATTAGAATAGATACTAGACCATCTCATCCACTTATTCATATCAAAATAACCCATGTTATGTATGTTTATATTTTGAGCAATATAATGGAGCAGATACATTATAACTCGTAATTCATTTTCAGTGTTCAATTGCTATGTCTATTTTCATGCTTATTTATTGCTTTTCTATCTCCAAAGTGGTCTTTTCAAGTTGTTTAAATCTGCAAGATTTATCAGGGCACACTTGTTGTTTCTATTTGGTCCAATTTGAGGTCCAATTGTAAGGATTTGTCTTTTTAATTATACTTTATGACATTTATCTTGATACAAATTGTTACTTTAGAATTATGGTATTTCTTTTCTTCTAATGTTTTCAACCCTCATTTATGTGAAGAGCTCTGAAGATGGTTCCTTCAAATAGAAGATTTTAGTGGAATTCCTATGGAGGAAATTTATTCGTTGTAATTAATGCACGAAGGAGTTAACACTAGCAAGTAGAGGAATGTGTTTTAAATTCCCGAAGGACTTGAAGCATTGATGAAGGTATTGTTGTCGGCGTTGGACGTATGTTCAACATTAATGGTGAGGGCTGACAATAGGATGTGTTTTAAAGACACACAAAGGAATTTTGTCTGATGCTTCTTGGTTTGCAGTGGCAAGGAATGTAACAGGTCTGTGGTGTGAGGCAGTTTGGAAGCTAGCGTACCAGAGAAGAAATGGAGGCCAATTTCACTCTACATTCGAGAAGAAAATTGGACCCTTTTGTTGGCAAAGCAACTGTGAAGAGGCTGAGAGGATTGTTCCTCTCCAAGGATGTGAAGGTGGCACAATCTATGCAAAAAATCATGGGTAATGGCTTCGAAGATTTGAAGCACATATATTGTACTAATATGGATATTTACTCACTGATCATGGCATGAGGGCTGGATTTAGGAGAGTCGGTGGAGAAAGTGAGGAAAGTAATGAAGGAGTTGGTATACAAGGATTTCTTAGTGAATATGGAAAGTATCCTAGAATGGGCTATACCAGGAGAAGTCTTTGATGTGAGCGAAGGCATGGAAGATGTGGACCCTGAAGTAGCAAAGATAAAGCGTCCCTTCATTAGGTGGCCATAAGGAATCACCAAAGCTATGTGGAGAGAAGGAGTGGAGCTAGGATGGAAAGCCCTGAAAATTTGTGTAGAAATAATGGAGGTCGAGATGGTCATTGAGGGACTCAAAGATGTCACCAGAGAGGAGTTGCGAGAGAAGAAAAGTTTGTGCCCAAGGAAGAAGATGAAGCCAATCAAGGAAATATGCCAAATGCAACTGGGTAGCACATCAGACACTTCCGCGTAAACTCAAGCTCAATTTTGGTTAAAATACAGTTTATATCTTAGTTTTTGTTGTATGTTTTCTAGGGCTAAGCCCTGTTTTTTATTTGAAAATGTAAACAGTATGGGGTATGGGTAATAGTAGATAGGGTTGTTTATAGGCGGATACAGTAATATATTTTTTAGTTTGTTGGGAACTGTGCTAGTTAAACAGACATATTTTAGAAGCTGCTAGATGGACTTAATTTTTGAATTTGATGTAAATTCTGCATTATTATTAATAAAATCAAATATTATCACCGATAAAAAAAAACACAGTAGGTTGCATGTTAAATTTCAAACATTTTCTTTGCATTTTTTTGTATATATTATTTTCTCAGTTCATCGTTATGTAACAATAATTTCACTTATGAGATATGCAGTAAAAATAAATGAAAGCACATGTTTGATTTGTCAAGGGAAATGTATGGTGAATACCCTATGTCTTTCAAATAAGTGTGCAAGCGAAATAAGAAGTCCACGTCTAGTACATACATGGATTGCAAATAATTCTAAAAATTTAGAAGTCTTGGTCATTAACATTATTGTCTGCTACAATGTCTGCCCACTTTCCTCTCAGCGATTTAGTATTTCTACGCCATCCACGTCCTCTCTCCATGGCCTCCTCTGTGAATAAAAATGCTGCCACAGAATATTTCACCACACTACCGCCGAGAAGAAAGAAGCAACTTGTGGGATTGCGGTAAAAAACGCTCTACCGCACCAACCTGATGAAGGAGTCGTAAGACAATGGTTGTTGCCACACTACCGCACGCCATTGGTAGAAGACTTGCAGGAGTCACCACAACACTGCTAGGAACAAAAGGAAGACTCATGTGCCGCCACAGAAGTCTGATGCATGGAGGAAGTTCGGTGAGGAGAGTACGCAGGTATTTGAATTTTCTCATAATATTATATCAAATTTATTTAACGATATTTAAATTTTATTTGTGCATAGTTAAATTGAATTAGTATATGTTTCAGAACAAGGCCTCCAAGGCTAGGCTTGAGAAACTTTGTGCCACGCATCGCAGTGGCCATAAAGGTTTACAAGCCTTGATCTATACATTTGTAAGTATATTTAATATGTTAAATGATTTTATTTTTTTTCCTTGGAAAAATTAAATGATTGCATATTAATTAGTTTAACTAGTCCATGTGCCATGTTTTGACAGGAGGAGAAATATGGCCTCCATCCAAAGCAATTTGAAAAAAATATGTTACAAAACAAAAAGTGGAACGATTTTGTAATCTGGATGGAGAACGAGGTATCAATAGTTGAGTTTCAATAACTTAGCTGGATATTGTTGTGTTAATATGTCAATTTGCATCTCTTGTGTTGAGTTGTTTATTGATACGTAGGGTGAGTAAATAGAGCTCAAATCTTATGATTACAAGATGATCGTTTATGTGCATGAATAAATAGTAGAAGGATGTAGATGAACTCAATTCATCTGACTTTATGCCTCTTGGCAGAAATTCCTCTTGAATCTCTAATATCTGGTGCTTGAGACTTCCCTGTAGCTTTTACCTTTCGTTGCCGCCTTTCCTCTTCACTGTCAAACTCATCTCCTTTTTCCTTATCTGCATTTCTAGCTTCGACTTCTAATTCATCCCATGTTTTACCTTCCTCCTCTTCAGAATCTTCTTCTTCTTCATCATCCTCCTCTGACTCCACAAGAGATTCATCTTTTGAACCTTCCTCATCTGATTCTGACTCATCTTCTACATCAAAGGGTTTGTATCCTTGATCTGACTCTTCTAAATTATGAGAATCAGAATCACTAGCTTCCATATTCAAAAATTCCCAACCACCATCTTCAATAAATTTATCTGGATCATTAGTAATAGTCTTAAAAATTGGCCACCAGTTCAAGTTCATTATGCTTTCATAATACTTTATATCCATGGAGTTCAGCCATTCCTTGATGCATTTTAATCCATGCATCTAAGTCCTTGTTGAAGATTAAGGGTGTCAACAACAAAGATAGAATAGCTCTCCTTAAAACTTAGCTAGTTTTAAAGTGGAGTATTTCCAAATTCAAATCCACTTCTCAGCTAAGGAAAGGAGGTAGGATTGTCAAGTGCTACCTCAAACAAAGAAGGCCATAGAAAACATTGAAATAGAAGATCCAATAAGTGAGATGACATAGTTGTAGACCATAGATAATCAGAATTGTTGCAATGCACATATGCTTGTGATACAAACAAAAGGTGCTTACACATTGGCTAAATATATCCTCATCAAAATGACCAGAAATAAATTTCAAATTTATAAGTAAACTCTGACAGTCAAGAAAAATAGTCATAAAAATTGGAAGTAAACTTTGGCAGACATGTAGGTGAACTTAATTCATCTGACTTTATGCCTCTTAGAAGACATCAGTATCTCCCCTCCTAAAGTTTGGACCACATCCATTAGATCCACATAAAAATGGACATCCTTGGTCTTCTTGGTTCCCATTCCATGATATGGTTATGCAAATGAAAATGAAGCAAAGTAATCATCTCCATCTCCGCTGGCTGGAAGAATGCATGCTTAATGTTTTGATACATGATATCAGCTCTCTCTTCTACTCTCATGGTTGAATACTGAAATCCATTATGGTGGGCCTCCAGAGTTCCAGTAATCTTTCATCCTCTTCCAGCAAATGTTGGCCTGATCCACACGTCTGCCAGCCTAATCGGCTTTGTTTTGAAAGCTGAAGTTTCTCCTGAGTCACCAAAGTAGCTCTCTCTGCCTTTTCAAACTCTTTCATTTCTACATATCATCTCTGGGATTTAATCATTTCTACCACTTGGTTGATGTGCTTTGTATCCTTGCATCTAAAGGAAATTTCCTTAACATAAATACTACTAGGGAATTTCAATGTTGCCATTGTAGTTGGCATTAAAGTCGGTACCTGCAACATTGAAAATTATCCTTATATAACAATTCCCTCCATCTTTTTGGCTTGTAACACTCTTGATGGTGGCTACATGAAATCTGATTTTGATTCCTCTTCTACATCAGAGGGTTCATATCCTTGATCTGACTCTTCTGAATTATCAGAATCAGAATCACTAGCTTCCATATTCAAAAATTCCCAACCACCATCTTCAATAAATTTATCTGGATCATCAGTAATACTCTTCAAAACTGGTTGCCAGTTCAAGTTTATTTTGCTTTCATAATACTTTATATCCATGGAGTTCATCCATTCGTTGATGCCATCAAGTGAATATTGAGGAATGACGTCAATGCAGAGTACATCTCGCTGACTAGAAGAATGCATGCTTAACGTTTTGATACATGATATCAACTCTCTCTTCTGCTCTCATGGTTGAATACTGAAATCCATTATGACGGACCTTCAGAGTTCCAGTCATCTTTCTTCCTCTTCTACCAAATGCTGGTCTGATCCACAAGTCTTCCAGCCTAATTGGCTTTGTTTTTTAAATTTGAAGTTTCTCCTGACTCACCAGTGTTAGTTGTAACTTTTTGAAATTTTATTATGGTATGTGCACTTTGATATGATGTAATATGATTATGGTTTCATCTCATATGTTGTAATATTAGATATATAACAGAAAAATAAATTATTGCATGAAATAAATGATAACTTTTCATTTTAAATATTTTTTTTGCAGAACACGGGTCTTCCAGAAGATCAAGATGATCCTCAACATGATATAGATCCACAAAATATTGGTTATGTTGGTACAGATCACATGGCAGAGGATGATGATGATGCAGATACAGAAGACATCGAGGTTGATGACAATGATGATGATGATCACGATGGTGATGATGATGATGAGACAGTTGGTGATAGTAAACAATGACATTCATGATCATATAGACTACATCATGGATCATTGTTGATATATCATTATGATGACTCTTTTCATGGTTATTATCATATGTATCATTTTCACGGCCTACAATACTATATTGTTGAGTTGTATCATATTGAAATGTATCATTTTCACTATATCATTTGGACATGTATCATCTTGAATTGTATCAATTTGAGTTACTATTACCTATTGTTCACTACCAGCTCAAACAAGTAGAGCTGAATTATAAATTCAAGCCAAGGTACACAAGTTCAAAAATTTCTGCTAAAGTACTCATTATTGTGCATTGTTTCATTACAGTGTAAATTTCAGTGATATTATGCAAAAAACATTTCAAAATGATATCATAAGTTTGCATAATGTTTGTTGTTTTATTCGTAATGTACAAATCAGAATCCCACACAAGCCGTGGGAGTAACTCAATTTGATTTTTACAATCAAATAAGGGGTGCATGAAGAAGGGTAAGCTATACAACTGAAAATAAAGAAAGCATAGGGTAGAAAGTGATTCGTCATTGCTTGGAATGACAAATCGTTGACAATTTAAGGTCTTCAGTTGTGATGATAGCTCCAAGCTCCAGCGTACCTGCAAGTTGATGGAGGTGTTGTTAGAGAAATGTGAATCAAATCCTATCATATGCCTACGCTACCAACAAAAATATAGAATACAGTCGATCAGGCATCCATCAGATGATTATAAAATTCAAAGAGCATAAGGAAAAGAGGAAGCTTTCAGTTTATTTTATTTTGCTAACATGTTTGTTCACTGTGTAGGAACAGGTTCATTATGTTCGTGATCATTTTATCATATATGTGGAGTAAAATAGGCTCCCACAAGGGTTGAGCTTGACATATCAAGGAGGACACACTCTCAAGTTACATACAAGAGTTCATTAATATTGGAAACAGAAACAAAGAGCTACTAAAACAAAGAATATAATAATATAACCAGGCCTATTTCAAAGTTATTACTCTGTTTCAGCTCTACTTTACATTTTTCCACATTAAATTTAAATGAAGTAAAGAGCCCCTTCACACTAAAGGGAGACAAAAACAAAAAGTCATACATCAGGTTATTTCATGGAGCTTTGAAGATAGTTATTTAAAGAGCAATTAGTGAAATCCCTTGCTCATCATTTACCAGTGCCATTGTTAAGTTAACTCTTGGTAGTGATGTTCTTACTCCTCATGGTTTGAGTAAAGAATGTTCATCAGAATTAGAAATAGATGATGAGAACAATGAAAGTAATAATCAATACAAATTCAGAAGTGATAAGCAGAAAATTGCAAGCCCGCGGCCATGAGCAATGGATCAACATCACATTTGAAACAAGAGATATCAAATGCCAGGATAAACTAAATGCAGTCCTAGAAATGTAATGGGAAGTCATGTTTATTGTGAAGTTATGAGTCAGCTCTCAAAGTAATCACTAATTGTAAGGGGACAACATGGTTAAAAAGAAAAAAAATCACAGTCTTCATGGATGTATATAGGAGCAACTATCAGTGTTATGGCACTTCATGAATAACAAGAGTATTAAAAATAATCTACAGGTGTGTCATAGTTTTCTACAAATAGTGGAAAAGGTTTTATTCCATTTGAAGCCTTCTCTGAATAAGGTAAGATCTATTTTCTAGGAACAATATAGTGAGTTATTTTCAAGTGCCAAGCAAGCTATTTCAGTAGAACAACAGTATGGTATAAAGTTGAGTGACAGTTTCATTCATTCTTTTTTATCACTATTTTTTCAAATGATAAGCACAGTCAAATAATGCTGCAACCTGAACATGGAATCTTTTTTAACAAAAAAATCTTCAAAAGGAAGTTGAAAGCTGTTAAAAAATTGTGTGTATTGTGTTGCAAATTCCATATTAAATCTTAATGAATGACACATATTCGGTCTAGAGTGTTTGGGTCAGCTAATCACTGTGTAACTACGAGAGTTTATAGAATAAAGCAATGAAGGCAAGACATTCTATACAGCACATGGCACGCCATAAGAAAAGCATTAACATACTTACTTGGATGGATATACTAGTGAAAATGGGAGGACAACAAGGAGATTTGAAATTATTGTTACAAATGATCATTTGAAAGCATGCAAGGAAAGAGAAGTTGTTGTGCGGAATATATGGGCTTCAAGAACCAAACAAAAAAGGTTTGAAATGGGTGATATGGCGGTCATAGGATACAGTCTCATAAATTCAATTATATGGGATTACCAGTAACTAAAAGCACATAGAACATGGAGATGCACATATTTTATTCAAATATCAGGTACCCACTTGAGTGTTGTTATAGAAGTTTGCAAGTGCATAGGATTCCATCAAGTTAAAGTCACGGTTTAAATGGTATCATGCCCAGAAAACCATTTACAAAATGGTTACAATTTTTGAACACATATAAAAATACAGATTTTGCTCATATTCATGGCGTGACCTACATAGGAGAGAGGAGTAGACCTCACGCCATCAGGAAATAACATAATTTTTTTTTTAAAAAAGGAGGAAGATCGTCAACAAAGATACGGAGAGGACTTCTAATACTCAAGCCCAGTCACTCATCAGGAGAACAAAAACCATGTCGGCCAGGAACAAGAATTTTAAGCCAGATTTCTATCATTTCTTGAGACTGCAGAGGCCGTGATATATGTTATAGAAAAAGGAACCACACGTTTCTCATGGTGGCCATAACAGAATAAGAAAAAAAAAAGCAATAAAAGAAGAAATACATACTCAGAAGTTTTATCTTTAGCATGAAGGACAAAAGCCGCGGCCTTTAACATAAGTTTTTGAGCAAGAATTTATAGATTTTCTCATGCTGTGACCTGGGGTTCGAGCCCATCTAATGGAATTTCAGAATAGAAGTCTCGGTTTCTACCAGAGAACTCTTAGTCATAGAAGAGGCACATATTCATGGCGGTAGGAACAAACTTCAAGGTTAGGAAATCTTTCAAAATACCAGGGAAGCCATGAAATATTTTGATAAATAACTTACCAAGCTTGTCCAAGGAGTGTCGACCTACAAAATAAGCCTCAAAACAACCTTGATGGTCATGAAAATCATTTGCAATAACTCCATGAAGTTTTCCAGTGGCGACGCAGCATAGTTTCTCTTTGGGTTTGCAAAAAGAAATGATAGTATCATTTAGGGTTCGATGGTTTTACCGAATCCCTAATTCCAATTAAAGTATTATTTTTTGACCGAGGTTTTAAGGAATGGTATTCATTTCATAAAAGGCCATAGATTTGAACTTAGTAATATTTTGCCTTATGGAAATATTTTGTTTAAGTCCTCATGTAAAGTGGAGGAAGGTACAAATATAAGGTGATAATATTAGGTATTGGTTGAGGTTTTTATGTTTATTAACCTCTAATGTTGATGCTTTACACTACACAATGTAGGTTAATTAATTAAATGGTGAATTATGTCATTTAATTAATTTAACTATTTTAAGTGCAAGCATAAAATATTAAGCAAAGAGGGAGTTTCAGTTAGGCATGGGCGGATTGATATAAACAAGGTGACTTTCGCATGCTTGGGCCCACCTTTTGTGGGATTTTCAGTTCAGTTCAAGTTTTCCATGGATCACTTATGACTTGACAGCGAGTTTGAACCTGAGTGAACTCATTTTTGCATGGGTTTGATCCTCTTTTTCAGAGATATTTGTTGATGCTCGTGGATTACTTTGGAGTTATCATCTCACTGAAATTGACTTTCAGTTCCATCTCCATGCCTTTTTGAAGGCCTTTTGTATATATTGGAAAAACTTAATTATTTTTCCTAGTTCTTGTTTTTCCTCCTTTTCTTTCTGCAAAGTGAATTATTTGTAACTCAGCATTATCTTAGATTAATACAATAGCAATTTTACAAGTTACCTTGGTTATTACATGGAGTTGTTCCTTTTTGCTTAAAGGATTCAAGTTTTACCTTCTCATAACTGATTTTTTGCATTAATGATTGATTTGATGAATTTTATTGTGTTTTAATAAATCAGAAATCTTTAAATTAATCTCTTTCATTAATGCGAGTCTTCAGATGCAATCAAGTTTCAGGTCTTAAGTTATGCATGCATTCATTTCTTCAAAGTTGTGAAACATAGTTTCTTTCCTGGAGAGATCAGTCAGCCTTCCTTCGAAATACTTTTGTGATAAGATTGCCATTAATGAGTTGTGTGAAGTATTCCTTATAAGTCATAATTGTGAATTAATCTACCTTTTAGATCATCATTTTTTGGTATAAACGTCACCATAGTTAAAGTTTTACAGTTTAGAATTTAGATTTAGTCTTTCTCCCTTTTCCAGCAAATTAATCAGTTATTACCCAGAAGATTAAATAGGGACCAGCCTAGAATCTGGAGGTCTAATTCCTTATAGGGTACCCACAACCTGGAATTAGTTCCCATGTTTCAACAAATTGCTGAATTTCACCATTTGAGTGCAATTTGTTTGATAACAGTTTTTGGCACGCCCGATGGGACAAAATTAATTATTCAAGTTGTTGTTTTGGTATGTACAGCAGGTTACCAGCTTTTTAGAAGAGCCATATCAAGTACCTGGCGACCCCATGTTCAAATTTTTAAAGCATATTAGTACCAAATAGCATATGAGAAATATCCAGACGACAAGAATCTCTTCTTTGTTCGAATATCTGCAATTGTCTTCACCAAAAAGAAGAGGAAGGACAACAAAAAGAATACCAGAAAGGTCTTCAAGAAACCTGTCAGTCTCTCCAAGTTTTAGAAAAGAACCAATATTTTACACATCAAGGAGGAGAGGTAGATCAGTCACAAGGCAGCCAAGTGCACATTTAGCTTCACCGAGCTATCGAGTGTCTATTTCACCTGTACTAATTTTGCAAGCTGCAAATTTCAGAATACCAACAACTCTGATGGCTAGAGTGCATGCATTTGTACCATTCAATGGGGGCCCATTGCCCATTGAATTTAGCGCAGCATGATGATATACCAGTTGTAGCATTAAAAAGTTTTCCTTTTTTCATTGGCGAAGAGCAAACAACTCCAATAGAGCATATCAGAGATATGGCTTCGCTATGTGGAGCTCACCATGTTACTCAAGAAAATGTCGCGTTAAGGCTGCTAGCAGCATCATTCAAAGGCAAAGCACTTCAACGGTTTTGCGGTTTACCAGTTAACACAATTGCGACATGGGATGATCTAGGAGACAAAGTGAGCAAGCAATTTTCAGACAAATCTGATCATCTATCTCTAGTCGAGCAAATGACAACTATAAAGAGAGCACCACAAGAACAGATGATGGATTTCAACTTCAAGTTTTAGCGAACCTGGACTAGGATTCTGGTAATGGTAAGACCTACTCCTGATCACGCTTTTTTGTATTATCTTAGGTCATTAAATAGTGATATTGCTTTGATGATTCAATCGATGGGAGGATTAACATTACCAGCAACCTATGACATCGATATTAGAGTAGAAAACAACCTTATACAAGTTAGTAAAATTGCACCAAGGCCGCCTATGCCCATATTTCCAGATATACATCCCTTGATGCTAATTAATTTGCCACCTATTGCCTCAATCCCAGCTGAACCAGCCTTAGGCTATCCACCAGTTGTTCAAAACAATGCATTTCCAACACAAACATAATTTTAAGAGCTAAAAGGTAATCAACAAGAGATGGAAAAATTATTGCAAATAGTTAGCAATGATTTAGTCAGTCTTAAAAGGTAACAAAACCATAATTACAGGCCTTACCAAGCACCTTTTCAGCCTAACAGACCACCCTATCAGGCAGATAATTCAGGACAACGAAGAAACTTCAATCCTAGGCCACCATACAATCAAAATCAACAAGTTGCCAACTCATCTAAGGAGCTCGTTCCTATTCAGAACAACTTAGCACAAGATTACGTATGGTGTTACCCATGTAATCAGCCCCACAATCAGGCTACTTGCATGAATGGAGTGATTAATCAAGCTCTTATGGTATAGAGCACATATGCTACAACATAAAATACAATGAAAGATACCAGTGATCAGAATGATCAAACATAACAAAATAATATGGATGTTGTTGCCATGATGAATTGGCAAGGCAATGAATTTTGTAGAGTAAATCAATTACAAGGTCAAAATCAGTTAGATACATCTATTGCAGCGAATACAAGATCCAAGAAGAGAGCAACAGATTTGAGACAACAAGTTGTTTCTGACAAACAGCAGCCAGAAAGTGATAAACAACAAGCTGATAAAGTTAAACAACCAGTTGTTCAGCAGAAAATTCAAGTTCCAGCAGCTAATAAAGAGTAATCACAACTCTCTTCTTCACAAAATGTTCAGATTTTACCAAGGAAGCAACCTGAGACTGCTAAAGAACAACAGAAGCAAGCTGAACTAGTTAAAGATACAAGAACTCAGCCAGATCCAGTGCAAAAGGAAACTGTTGTTCCTAGAGCCCAGCATAAGGTTAGTTCTCCTACCTTTAATATTGTAGATCATATGAAGAAAGTGGCTATTAGCATCACCATGTTGGATGCGTTACACTTGCCTGGACAGAAAGAAGGTCTGCAAGAAGCTTTGGCCAAAATTTCCATTTCTGACGAAATAACTAGCGAACAACCAAGAGTTCTTGTGAATAGTTCAGACAACAAAAAGGGGTAGTCAACTCAAGAGGTAAAACCGCCACCCTTTTATGTTAGTTTGATAATTGGTAATAGCATAGTGCATAATTGCATGATAGTTTCATGAGCAAGCAACTCAATCATGCCCAAACACCTGATAGACAAGTTAGGTCTTGAATATGAACCATTGTCAAAAGGGGTAGTTCAGTTAGATGGCACAACCATTAAGTCTGTAGGAGTTATTAAAAATTTTCCCCTTACATTGCATGCCTATCCAAATTTTCAAATACCACAAGACATTTATGTCATAGATCTCCCACCGTATTTTTCTATTTGTCTGTCTAGAGATTTCACTGCAAAGTTAGGTGGTTATCTGTCATCAGACTGGTCTCACATGTTTTTCAGAACCAGATACGGTACTAGAGTTACCATTAAGTCAGAACCATAGGCTAAAGACCATATCAAGCCCTATGTACCAAATCCTATAAATGCAAACCTAGCTTTCCATGATCAGGAGGATCAATCCATGACCCCCGACCCCACTGTACCTATGGAAGGCATACCTGATATTAATTTAGATGAGTGGGCAGCCGAGAATCACGAGATTGACCTGTTCAATCTCATGGATGAAGTAGGTTTGGGTGTTTATATGATTCAGGAGCCTGATATCACCATTCCAAATCTGGTCAAAGAGGAAAAAGGAGAACACCAAACTGATTAGCTTTGAAAGTTGTATTTTGATGGATCAAGAAGTAAAATTGGTGTTAGGGGAGGAGCAGTGCTCATATCACCTAAACAAGATAGGTATTATTCAGCTTTTAGATTTACTTTCAGTTGCTCTAATAATGTTGTTGAGTATGAAGCATTGATACACAGTTTAGAGTGGGCCAGAAAAAGGAAGATTAAGTGTTTACAGGTGTTTGGTGATTCCGAATTAATAGAAAATCAGGTAAAAAATCTGAATTTAACAAAAAATGATTTGCTCAAATTGTATAAGCATCGTGTTTGGGACTTAATTGAAGAGCTTGATACATTTAATCTGCAATCAATACCCAGAAACCAGAATAAGCACGCTGATAAACTTGTTGCCATGGTATCACAATTTGATATCCCAGTCGAATTTCATAATGTACAAGTGCAACAATATGTGAAGGTAGTTGTTAGACCTTCAGTACCTGGTAATAATGTAAGTTGGCAGATTTTTGACTGTGATGAACAAATATGCCATTTTCTGATGGAGGAGGCAGAGTTTTCTGCTGGAAACCAGTGCAAGTTTGATCAACAATATGGTGATCAGATAATGCAATTGAAGTCTAATAAACTGCCAAAAGGTTTGGTGACTCTTGAATCAATTTTCAACACTGATGACCAGGTTAGAAAAGAAAAATCTAACATCACAGTGAAGCAGGAACATTATGAACCAATAGAAATATTCAAGGACAAGCTTCTCAAGCTCGGCAAAGTCTGTACAAAGGAGGAATAGCAAGATTTTATCTCACTTTGCCAAGAATTCAACGATATCTTCGCTTGGGAATATGGAGATCTGAATGGTTTTAACCTTGAGTTAGCTCAACATACAATTGAGTTGGAACCCAATGCAAAACCAGTCAGACAGAAGCAAAGGCCCCTGAATCCGAAACTAGAACACTTGATGAAAACATAATTGAATAAGTTGATTGAAGGAAGTATCATATTTCCAATCAAGCACACTTCTTGGGTATCAAATCTGGTTCCCGTCAGAAAGAAGAACAAAGAGATAAGATTGTGCGTTGATTTTTGTGATCTAAATAGAGCTTCACTTAAAGATCACTACCTGCTGCCTTCAATGGAGTAGATACTGCAGGTTGTTTCAGGATCAGAAAGGTTCTCATTGTTGGACGGATATTCAGGTTGTAACCAGAAATTGGTTAAGGAAGAAGACTAGTATAAGACAGCCTTTACCACCAAGTGGGGTACTATGGCTTACAAAAAAATGTCGTTTGGATTGTCAAACACAGGAGCAACCTTTCAGAGAGCAATGTATATGGCTCTCCAAGGTTTGATAAATAAATTTGTTCTTGTTTACTTAGATGATATCACTATTTTCTCATGAAATGCAAATGAACATTTTGGTCATCTTAGACAGATATTCGAGAGATGCAAAGAATATGTAATTTCTTTGAATCCAAAGAAGAGCATTTTTTCTATTCACGAAGGTAAGCTTCTAGGTTACATTGTCTCAAAAGTTGGATTTCTATTGACCTAGAACACATTGCAGCCATTCTAGCTTTACCACTTCCTTCTCACAAAAAGGGTTTGCAGAGATTTTTAGGAAGAATAAACTTTGTTAGGAGATTTATCCCTAACATTGCAGCATTGCTACAACCTCTCACAATCATGCTGAGGAAGAACATGTAGTTCAACTGGACGAAGGAGGGTAAGAACAGTTTTGAGCAGATTAAAGAGGCACTTGCAATAGCCCCAACACTAATAAATCCAAACTTTGATAAATATTTTATATTGTATGCATTTGGTAGTGTTGATGCAATTTCTGCCATGCTTTGTCAGCAAAATGATCAAGGACTTGAACAACCAGTTGCATTTTTTAGTCAAATTTTGCATGATTATGAAACAAGATATTCTTTTGTTGAAAAGCACGTGCTTGTTGTAGTAAGGAGTATTAAAAAGTTTAGACATATGTTGTCTAACAATAAAATACATTTATTGGTAGCTCACCCAACAGTCAAAGAATTCCTGCTGAATAAAGGCATTAATGACAAGTGAGCAGGCTAGATAACCAAGGTCATGGAATACAACATTAGTATAAAGGTTACCAAGCTTGTTCGAGGTAAATGATTGTGCGAACAACTTGCAGAAAATAAACAGAACAACAATGAAGAATTCATAATAGTTCTGAATAATGAAGAGGAACCTGTTGTTTCAACTGTTTCGGTTGATTGGATTCATCAAATGGTCCATTAATTGCATACTGGAGATTTCCCAGAAGGTATGGGAAAATCTAAACGAAGGTATTACAGATTACAAGCAATTCCCTATGCAGTAATAAATTATGTTTTGTATAAAAAGGATTTCAATGGAGTATTCCTCAGATGTATTAGCCCTTATCAGATTAAAATAATTTTGGAGGAATTCCATGATGGACTTGCTAGAGGTCACTTTGCACCACATACTACAACCCTAAAAATTATGAAAGTAGGGTACTATTGGCCAGACCTTTTCAAGGATGCTTACGCTTATGTCAGAAAATGTGCTAAATGTTCACTGTTTGCAGGAAAACAAAAGTTAGCAGCCCTGCCCCTGAATCCAATTCAGGTTGAGCAGCCGTTCAAAAAGTGGGGACTTGATTTCATCGGTCCTATTAATCCACCATCAAGTGCAGGGCACAAGTGGATCTTGACAGCAACATATTACTTCACAAAATGGATAGAAAGGGTTGCTCTAAGAGATGCAAATGAAACATCAGTCCTAAATTTTTATCAAGATATAGTTTCCAAGTTTGGTACACCTGAGTCTTTTAGCCTTTGTTGGCTTAAAATTTTCAAATTGGTCAGTAAAGAATAACATTTATTTGAACACTTCATCCAATTATTACCCCCAGGGTAATGGACATGCATAATCAACAAACAAGAATCTGATTAAGATCATTAAAAAGACAATTGAAGATAATCAAAGGTCATGGCATGATAAGCTTAAATTAGCCCTTTGGGCTGATAGAGTTACACCAAAATGATCAACAAGTTTTTCACCGTATGTTTTGGTTTATGGTAAGGAGGCGAAGCTTCCTATTTCAATAGAACTCCCAATCCTGAGCTACATAAAGGAATTGGAGTTACTTGAGGAGCAGCCAATGCAAGTTAGGCTTACTGAATTAACAAAGTTGGAAGAAACCAAGAAAGAAGCTTTCAGGAAGCTTTAGATTCATCACTCTCAGATGAAGAAGACATTTGATAGGAAAGCAATAGCAAGAGTCTTCAATGAAGGTGACTTAGTTTTCAAATGGGACGAGTTGAAGAGAAGGCCTAGCAAAAATTCTAAGTTTGATGCCATGTGGGATGGCCCATACATTATAACAACAAAGAAAGAGTATAATGCTTTCTAGCTCTCAAGGTTGGATGGAGAAGTGTTGCCAATCCCCGTTAACGGGATCCATCTCAAGTAGTGCTATTAAGCAGTTTTAGTTGCTAATGTACATAGTAGTTTAGTTTCCAGTTTCAGTATGTTTTCAATAAGTGCTCATTGCACTTTAGTTTCATTCAGTATTGTTTCGCTTTCAATAAAGTGCAGTCACTGCATTGGGGTTTTAGATTCTGTCATAAACAGAATTGCAGTAGTTTCTTTCAGTTTGGTTTTTGTGAAGCTGAGTTACAGAGTTTTTTAGAGGAGGTTAAGAGCAAGAATAGACTCCATGCCCAATGGATAAGCTACACAACTGGTCTATGGTGTTTACCAAGCAAACACTCCGCAGAGGTCGCCAATTTGTTACCTATTTTTCACTACCCGCTCAAACTGGTAGAGTTGAATTATAAATTCAAGCCAAGGTACACAAGTTGTTCAAATATTTCTGCTAAAGTACTCATTATTGTGCATTGTTTCATTACAGTGTAAATTTCAGTGATATTATGCAAAAAACATTTCAAAATGATATCATAAGTTTGCATAATGTTTGTTGTTTTATTCATAATGTAAAAACCAGAATCCCACACAAGTCGTGGGAGTAACTCAATTTGATTTTTACAATCAAATAAGGGGGTGCATGAAGAAGGGTAAGCTATACAACTGAAAATAAAGAAAGCATAGGGTAGAAAGGGATTCATCATTGCCTGGAATGATGAATTGTTGACAAGTTGAGGTCTTCAGTTGTGATGATAGCTCCAACTCCAACTCCAAGCTCCAACATACCTACAAGTTGATGGAGGTGTTGTTAGAGCAATGCGAATCAAATCCTATCATATGCCTATGCTACCAACATAAATATAGAATATAGTCGATCAAGCATCCATCAGATGATTACAAAATTCAAAGAGCATAAGGAAAAAAGGAAGCTTTCTGTTTCTTTTATTTTGCTAACATGTTTGTTCACTGTGCAAGAACAGGTTCATTATATTCGTGATCATTTTATCAGATATGTGGAGTAAAACGGGTTCCCACAAGGGTTGAGATCGACATATCAGGGAGGAAACACTCTCAAGTTACATACGAGAGTTCATTAATATTGGAAACAGAAACAGAGAGTTGTTGAAACAAAGAATATAATAATATAACCAACCCTATTTTGAAGTTATTACTCTGTTTCAGCTCTACTTTACGTTTTTCCACATTACATATAAATGAAGTAAAGAGCCCCTTCACACTAAAGGGAGACATAAACATAAATTCATACATCAGGTTATTTCATGGAGCTTTGAAGCTAGTTATTTAAAGAGCAATTAGTGAAATCCCTTGCTCATCATTTACCAGTGCCATTGTTAAGTTAACTCTTGGCAGTAATGTTCTTACTCCTCATGGTTTGAGTAAAGAATTTTCATCAGAATCAGAAATAGATGATGAGAACAATGAAAGTAATAATCAATACAAATTCAGAAGTGATAAGCAGAAAATTGCAAGCCCGCGGCCATGAGCAATGGATCAACATCACATTTGAAACAAGAGATATCAGATGGCAAGATAAAATAAATGCAGTCCTAGAAATGTAATGGGAAGTCATGTTTACTGCGAAGTTATGAGCCAACTCTCAAAGTAATCACTAATTGTAAGGGGACAACATGGTTAAAAAAGAAAAAAAAAATCACAGTCTTCATGGATGTATATAGGAGTAGCTATCAATATTATGGTACTTCATGAATAACAAGAGTGCTAAAAATAATCTACAGGTGTGTCATAGTTTTCTGCAAACAGTGGAAAAAGGTTTTGTTCCATTTGAAGCCTTCTCCGAATAAGGTAAGATCTGTTTTCTGGGAACAATATAGTGAGTGATTTTCAAGTGCCAAGCAATCTATTTCAGTAGAACAATAGTACAGTATAAAGTGAGTGATAGTTTCATTCATTCTTTTTTATCACTATTTTTTGAAATGATAAGCACAGTCAAATAATGGTGCAGCCTGAACATGGAATCTTTTTTAACAAAAAAATCTTCAGAAGGAAGCTGAAAGCTCTTAAAAAATTATGTGTATTGTGTTGCAAATTCCATATTAAATCTTAATGAATGACACATATTCGGTCTAGAGTGTTTGGGTCAGCTAAACATTATGTAACTACGAGAGTTTACAGAATAAAGCAGTGAAGGCAAGACAATCTACAAAGCACATGGCACGCCATAAGAAAAGCATTAACATACTTACCTGGATGGATATACTAGTGAAAATGGGAGGACAACAAGGAGATTTGAAATTATTGTTACAAATGATAATTTGAAAGCACACAAGGAAAGAGAAGTTGTTGTGCAGAATATATGGGCTTCAAGAACCAAACAAAAAAGGTTTGAAATGGGTGATATGGCGGTCATAGGATACAGTCTCATAAATTCAATTATATTGGATTACCAATAACTAAAAGCCATAGAACATGGAGATGCACCTATTTTATTCAAATATCAGGTACCCACTTGAGTGTTGTTATAGAATTTTGCAAGTGCATAGGTTTCCATCAAGTTAAAGTCACAGTTTAAATGGTATCATGCCCAGAAAACCATTTACAAAATGGTTACAGTTTTTGAACACATAAAAATACAGATTTTGCTCATATTCATGGCACGACCTACATAGGAGAAAGGAGTAGACCTCACGCCATCAGGAAATAACAGAATTTTAAAAAAGAAGAAGAAGGAGGAAGATCTTCAACAAAGATATAGAGAGGACTTCTAATACTCAAGCCCGGTCACTCATCAGGAGAACAAAAACCATGGCGGCCAGGAACAAGAATTTTAAGCCAAATTTCTATCATTTCTTGAGACTGCAGAGGCCCTGATATATGCTATAGAGAAACGAACCACAAGTTTCTCATGGCGGCCAGAACAAAATAAAAATAAAAAAGCAATAAAAGAAGAAATACATACTCAAAAGTTTTATCTTCAGCATGAAGGACAAAAGCCACGGCCTTTAACATAAGTTTTTGAGCAAGAATTTATATATTTTCTTATGTTGTGACCTGGGGTTTGAGCCCATCTAATGGAATTTCATAATAGAAGTCTCAGTTTCTACCAGAGAACTCTTAGAGTCATAGAAGAGGCACATATTCATGGTGGCAGGAACAAACTTCAAGGTCATGAAATCTTTCAAAATACCAGGGAAGCCACAAAATATTTTGATAAATAACTTACCAAGCTTGTCCAAGGAGTGTCGACCTACATAAGAAGCCCCAAAACAACCTTGATGGTCATGAAAATCATTTGCAATAACTCCATGAAGTTTTCCAGTGGCAACACAACATAGTTTCTCTTTGAGTTTGCAAAAAGAAATGATAGTATCATTTAGGGTTCGATGGTTTTACCGAATCCCTAATTCCAATTAAAGTATTATTTTTTGACCGAGGTTTCAAGGAATGGTATTCATTTCATAAAAGGCCACAGATTTGAACTTAGTAATATTTTGCCTAATGGAAATATTTTGTTTAAGTCCTCATGTAAAGTGGAGGAAGGTACAAATATAAGGTGATAATATTAGGTATTGGTTGAGGTTTTTATGTTTATTAACCTCTAATGTTGATGCTTTACACTACACAATGTAGGTTAATTAATTAAATGGTGAATTATATCATTTAATTAATTTAACTATTTTAAGTGCAAGCATAAAATATTAAGCAAAGATGGAGTTTCAGTTAGGAATGGGCGGATTGATATAAACAAGGTGACTTTCGAATGCTTGGGCCCACCTTTTGTGGGATTTTCAGTTTAGTTTGAGTTTTGCATGGATCAATTATGACTTGACAACGAGTTTGAACCTGAGTGAACTCATTTTTGCATGGGTTTGAGCCTCTTTTTCAGAGATATTTGTTTATGCTCGTGGATAACTTTGGAGTTATCATCTTCTCACTTAAATTGACTTTCAGTTCCATCTCCATGCCTTTTTGAAGGCCTTTTGTATATATTGGAAAAACTTAATTGTTTTTCCTAGTTCTTGTTTTTCCTCCTTTGCTTTCTGCAAAGTGAATTATTTTAACTCAACATTATCTCAGATTAATACAATAGCAGGTTTACAGGTTACCTTGGTTATTACATGGAGTTGTTCTTTTTTGCTTAAAGGATTCAAGTTTTACCTTCTCATAACTGAGTTTTTGCATTAATGATTGATTTGATGAATTTTGTTATGTTTTAATAAATCAGAAACCTTTAAATTTGTCTCTTTCATTGATGCGAGTCTTCAGATGCAATCAAGTTTCAGGTCTTAAGTTGTGCATGCATTCATTTCTTCAAAGTTGTGAAACATAGTTTCCTGCCTAGAGAGATCAGTCAACCTTCCTTCGAAATACTTTTGTGATAAGATTGCCATTAATGAGTTGTGTGAAGTATTCCTTAGAAGTCATAATTGTGAATCAATCTGCCTTTTAGATAATCATTTTTTGGTATAAACGTCACCATAGTTAAAGTTTTACAGTTTAGAATTTAGATTTAGTCTTTCTCCCTTTTCTAGCAAATTACTTAGTTATTAACCAGAAGATTAAATAGGAACCAACCTAGAATCTGGAGGTCTAATTCCTTATAGGGTACCCACAACCTGGAATTAGTTCCCATGTTTCAACAGATTGCTGAATTTCACCATTCGAGCATTTGGGTGCAATCTATTTGACAACAGTTACATAATTTATCAATTTTATTTATATCATTTGTACATGTATCATTTTCACTTATGTCGACTGTTGGACATGTATCATTTTGACATGTTTTTGATGTACTGACATATTTGACTTTCACTTGTTTTAGTTATGATGATGATCTTATCAGTATTGACTTGTCAATTTATATAGATTAAAAGTGGTCGATGATTTTTGGATGGATATTTATTAAGTATGATGATTTTAATTTACTGCTCAGGATGGATGTTGTCAAATTCAATTAAATTATAGATATTTGACTCACTTGTTTTAATTATAGATGATGATCATGTTACAATAATTATATTGTTATTTAATCATATGAGTTAAATAATTAAATTACTTACTCTATAATCATATGAGTTATTTAAGAGGCATGATATATTTAACTAATCAAATTGAAATAAAACATATTAAATTAATAAATGGAAGCAAAACAAGAAGCATTTTTAGAAGCAAAAAAGGAAGCAACAATGGAAGCCAAATTAGAAGCAAACCAGAAGCAATCTTGAAAGAAAAATTGGAAGCAAACTTGGAAACAAATCTGGAAGCAAAATTGGAAACAAAATTGGAAGCAAAACCGGAAGCAAAACTGGAAGCAAAACTGGAAGCAACCTGGAAGCAAAATCGAAAGCAAACATGGAAGCAAAATCAAAAGCAAAACTGGAAGCAAAACCGAAAGCAAACTTAAAGGAAAAACTAGAAGTAGAATCAGAAGCAAAATCGGAAGCAAACTTGGAAGCAAAACCAGAAGCAAAACCAAAAGCAAAATTGGAAGCAAAACCAAAAGTAAAACCAAAAGCAGAATTGGAAGCAAACCTGGAGGCAAACCTAGAAGCAAAATTGGATGTCAAATTGGAAGGAAAACTAGAAGCAAAAATGGGAGTAGACATGGAAGCAAAATCGGAAGCCAAATTGGGCACCCATTTCGGTGCAATTTTTGACGTTAATTCTCGATGCTATTCTAGGCGCTAACAGAGGCACTATGATTCCAATACTAAATCCAGCGCTAAATCCGACGTAGAAGTCAGAGCAAACTCCGACACCAAGTTGACCATGCCTGTTTGCACTGAGTTGAGCGCCAACCAAATTGTTCAATTCATGCACTAAAAAATACACTAAAATTCGACGCAAAAGTCGGCGCTAATTGCCTATTGTGCTATTGTGATATACCTTTTGAAGCTTTTGCACAACAATGGAGACTTCATATTGATCCAAGCAATCTAACATCAATATGAATACACTTTGACATGGGATGGTAATATTGTAATTCGTGAATTCAACTTATGTTCTCTTTCATGATCGCATTGCTTGATTCATTGCTTTATAATTTCATCTCATGAGTAGGTTGGGATTTATCTTTATTTTGATCTCATTCATTTGATTTCATTGTTGTTTCCTTATGATTATCTTACCCCTTACACCAGTGTCTCCTTGGTTAGTTGCAAGAATTTTAGAGAGTTCTAAGTAGTGAAGAGTGACAAGTTCATCCTTTTTTTTGTAGTTTCCCTTCACCACATGTGCTGGTGTAAATGTAACATGAGTATGATAAATATCATAGCATTTTAACAAACATGAAATCACCCACACAGATTCAGAGCTATGTTAGCAAACCCTTCCCTTATTTGAGCAAACCCTACATTTAACATAGTCTAGAGATCCATGCAACTTGACTTGCATGTAATATTGATCCATGTTTGGGTGTCATCTCAAATTCTCTTTGGGTTCACATACATCTATGAGATTACACTAAGGTTGATTTCTTTTAGAGAGAAGTCTTATGATTTGTATTGTGGAGTTAAGATTTTGGACCAACATTCCCCTATGTTGGATGATCAATATGTTTGCATGCATGATAGTCGTAATTTGCATACAATATAATCTCTATATTAGAAAGAAGTAGAATAATGACTTCTTTCCAATTCCATAAGTCGATCTAGTTTTGTGTCTTCTAAGAATTATTTTGCATAGGTCTTGTTTCACTTAGCAGTAACTCGAGATATGCATGAGCAATTTGTAAGCATATCACATAGTTGTGATCATGGGAATTGAAAGGTGCAAACCAACAAGTTTTTTTGGAGTCAAAGGCATGACCTGAATGAGAATTTTGGTGATGTGTGCAATAGTGTTTTCTTTTTGCATGCATGAGTGACCTCTTTCTAAAGCCTTTCATTGCATGTGAGGGAATTTGAGAAGACCATCGAGTACTTACAAAGCTGCAAATGACGATGGAGGGGTTGGCATTGTGGTTTGATAGATCAAGAGACATTCTATCTTTCAAATTCCTCCCCAGTTTTATACTATTGCGTTTATGGATTTATAAAAGCAACCATTCCAATGACATATGGGACTCCTTTCATAGATACATTGCTATTCATCACTGCACCAACACCTGATAATTGATTTCTATACCCACCATCCATATTTACATATAGCTTTTTAGAAGTGCTTTGTGGATTTGTAAAAGCAACCATTCCAATGCCATAAGAGACCTTTCAAAAATACATTGCTTCCCATCACTACACAAACACTTGACAACTATCTCTAGACCCACAATCCATATTTACAATAGCTTCTCATAAGTGCTTTGTGGATATGTATGAAGCCATTGGATCCCAAACCAAATTACGAGTAAAGAAATTATTAGCTTGGTCATAGAAATTATCTACAATCACCCCATTGCACTCGTTATGTAGCTCGAGGGCTTGATTGTTGTTCTTTATTCTATGGGTGTTTACAACACATGATTCTTTTTGAACTTGAATGAAAGATTCAGTGTAACAGTTGTTGCTCCTACTGGCGGGCATATTGTCACTATTTGGGCATTCCGGAGAAGAGAAGTAGTGGTAAGATGATCAAGAGAACCAGAAATGTATGCAGAGCAAAGCTTAGAAATCTAGGTTGTATGGATTTCGAGCGACCTTTGTTGTTCAGATACCTGTACTTTAGATCCTTTGTTCACTTTTTATGGAAAGGATTCCAAATACAGTATATGAAAACAAAGGAAACTCAAAGTCCTTATACCTGGATTTTGATCGACCTTTGTTGTTCATATAAATGTAAGGGCGTACACTCTTTATTGAAATGAACCGCGACTTTCACCAATGAAACGCCGCCAAAACTGCAGCAAAAGTATGTAGTAGTGCAACTCTTAATTTTTTTTTTTTTGGGTTTCTGTTCTTACAAGTTACGAGAATAACTCAAATTCTCTCTCTTACGGGCATTTAAATTGTCCATGGCCATGCGTTGTTTGTTGCTTTAAATTACAAGCAGCAGAATGGACTTTGCATAATTCTTTAAGTTGAATGACTTGCCGTACACGCATGTTGCCTTTTAAGCGCTGCATTTTTTCTTTTTATGTTTTGAATGTCTGGTTAACTATTTATAGCTCGATTGGTGTAAATATTATGTACGGTGTTTTTAATGTCTGATTAACTGGTGAAGGGTTTGTAAGGTTGTGAGCTCTCTTTTTTTGGGTTTTGTTTCCTCCTCCGCGTTGTATAGTTCAACGAGTGGAACTATTAGTGATATTTTGAATAATAAGTTCTTTCAGTTGACATAGCGAGGCTTTTTATAAGCTTGCGAGGTTCTATGCTTTTTCTTCCGTTCATTTGGATTTTTGTAGCTCAAACAGTGTAATTTTAATTTGATACGCTGGGTCTTTTTAAGTCATTGTTGCGAGGGTTCTATTCGTGGCATTTATAGATTTAATGGTTGTAGTCATGTACTGTTTTTTGAATTACAGCTTCTTGTTTGTGAGCGCTTATTTTACGTCTTCTATAATCTCTGTGATGTGTTTGTTCTCTGTGATTTGTAGCTAAAATAGCATAAATACATGTGGTACATGGCTAGTTTGGAATGTTTTAGCTGACTACGTAAGGGTTTGTAAAATACTGATAGTTTTAAAATCATCTTTTTGTATGGAGTTTAATTTAATTTGCTTACGTTGCTCAAATGGTGTAATGACTCAAGTGTTTAGGGCATTTTAATTTTGTACTGTTGAGAGTGTTGATTTTTGTAGGGTTTTGATATATCCGTTTATAGCTCAAATACTGAGTTCTTACATGGCCCATGTTTTGCTTTTTCCTTCACGAGTTTTAAATATTTATATGTTCTTGTTTTTGGTTTCTGAATTTTCTGGCCAAAACGATAATACTTGTTGTTGTATTTTTTTATTTACACATTGCATTTAGTTTATAAGTCTTTACTGCCAGGGTTCTGTTTTTGGCGTTTGTAGCACAAATTGTGCAACTATTTATAGTGTTATTGGTTGTTGCATTACTGTTCAGAACGTTTTCCTGAGCTAGTTAAGGATTTTAAAACTTTTCAGGGCTTTGTCGGGCTTGGATACTTGTCAGGGTTTTTATTCATGATGCTTTCTAACTCGAATAAGGTAATTAATACATACATATCTTGACTTCTAATCTTCTGCACAACGTCCAGGTCAAATACTGTAATTGCTCACAAGTTTTGAGCGTGAGGGTTATAAACCCTGCCTGGGTTTCATTTTCTACATTGTTTAGCTGATATAGTGTAATCATGTATGATGTGGTAATTACTTGGCAGTGTAACTAGTTTTTTTTTACCTTGAGTGGTTTGGTGTCTCAGTAGTGTAATTCCTCGTAATTTTTTAATTATCTATTTACCACTGTTTATAATTTGTTTACTTTGGGGTTCTACCTCTCCTTTTTTGGAAAGCAGGGGTTTCATTCTTTTCCACTATTAAGACAATTCTTTTACTTAACTAGGGTAAAGCCAAGAGGGTTTGAAGTCTTCTTATGGCTTTCTTGGGCATGAACCATAGTCTTGCTTATCACTACCTTTACACCACAACACTTAAATTGTTTAAGATGATAAATCTTCTTAGGTTTTGATCCTGTTCTCTAGCTTAAACGTTGCACCCATAAATTGTGTTTTGAATTATTGCGTGCTGGAAAATTTATTTCTTGATTCATAACATTTTGCTGGCTCAAACAGTTCTGTGATATTTGAAGTGTTGCTTTGCTAGGGTTTGTTTAGTCTATGAGGTTTTTAAAGCTATGAAAGGCTTTAGTCCCTTTTTATAGGTTAAATTCAAATAGTATACTTGTTTATAGTGTTGTGAATTATTACACTATTAGTGTGTTCAACTTTTAGTTTTTACTTAAACTCGAGAGTTTTAAGTTTGTGAGGGTTTAATTTCTCACAAGCTTTTATTTCTATGCTAGCACAATGTAATCATATGTTTTGAATTCTACTAGCCTATAATTTAACTTGTTTTAAAACTTCTCTAGGTGCAGGAATGCATCACCAGGATATAAAGTGTTATACTAATTTTGCATCTCCTTTTATGGTTTTAGTAGTTTGTAGCTATCTGCATGGTAGCACTTCCTCTTTTGGCTATCTAATGTTTAATGCTTGTCTTTAGTGAATGTATTGTTGAGGGGCCTGTTGATCTGTAGTTGCTCAAGCAGTTAAATTGTTTCTGGTATTTAAATTGTTTTGTTACATATTTTCAATTATGATTTGTTCATTTTGCTATGAGGATTTTTAAAGCTTGCAGGACTTTTTATTAGTTGAGTAATAAGTTTTGGTGTTTTGGGCTATTATACTGCAAATGTTTTGAGCTTTTCTAAGTAGGTGAGTATTATAAAGCATGTTAGAACTTTATTCTCAACATTTTTCATCCCAAATAGTGTAATCATATATGTTATAACTTATATATAGTAATTGGTGATAGGGAACCTGCATAGAAGGCCTTGTTGGGATGTGAAGCCCAACAGTCACATGGCCGTTAATATTTTCCCAGCTTTGTATAAATATGTGGCAGATCATGTATTGGTTGATTTATTGGTGATTGTTAACAAAGTGATTCCCTGTTTGAGAGTGGATGTAGGCAATTGCCGAACCACTATAAATTTTTGTCTCGTGTCTTGTTCTTTATTTTTCTATTTTTTCCCGTTTCTCGGCTTGTTTAATATTTACAATTGGTATCGGAGCTATGGAGAAGTGTTGGGTTTTTGGTTAGAACAACGGAGCAGAGATGTAAGCTGAAGAAGCCTCTCGGTACTTCCCATATATTTTAATGGGTATAACTAATTTTGTATTTGATGATGATGAGGTTGATTCTGTCATTGAAGAATTTCTTGACAATTTGGATTCAGCTGAAAAAGAGGGTTTGAAGCAATTGCTGGTTGAAGGAGAGATTGCAAAGTTTACCTTCCGAAATGAGGAGGATGCCTCCCTGGGAGAGGAGGATGCAATTTGGTACCAAGCGAGTGAAGATGAACCGGAGGAAGAGGCCGAGAACTGGGAGGAACATCTAAACAAAGAAATTGTATTTCTAAAGGAGGAGATTTTGATGCTGAGAGAGTGAATACACTGTATGGAAAAGGAAAAAGAAAAAATTACAAAAGAATTGGAGTTTTCTAGAAAGAAAAAAAATGAAGAGCTGAAAGAGGAATTGGTTGAGCTTCGTTATATTTTTACCTTGTTCCACCGAGTCTCCGGGACGGGGGGACAACGGGACGAGTTTCGGGGACGGCAATTTTTTGAGGGGATTTTAGGGGACAGGGGGACGGCTATATAGTAGAGAGAGAGAGAGAGAGAGAGAGAGAGAGAGATTTAAAAAATATAGGGAAATTTGAATTTTAGATATTCATATGAGTAATGATAATCATAACAATGAACATTCATAAAGTTGCAAATGTAATCACCAATCATATTGACATATGCATCATAGAATTGAATTATCGAACAAATTAATACTACAGCTACCTAATTGCTTCCATGGACCATAATTCATGTCAAATAGTCAATGTGCATATGATATAAAATAATAAAATGCGCAAAAGGCTACAAGTTTGTACTACAAATGTCAAAATGACAAAGTCACAAGTGTCCAAAACATAGTAATAGAAAGTATGATGGCTGCCGCTACTCGGCATCTACCAACATTGCATCAAAATCAGACTTAGAGTTTGAGTCATTGTCACTGTGAGGGGCTGGCTCATCTAATGGAACTCCAACCAATACCTCTTTCACTTCTCTTGTTGGTTGTTGCCTTAATGCTCTCCTTTTTTCCTCCTAAATGCTGGTTTTTCTTTTCCAACAGCTCCTTCAAACCCTCCTCTGTCTCTTCTCACTTTTTCTTTTGGCAGCAATTTTTTTTTGGCAAGTTAAAATGAGGTCAAATGAAGGTAAGAAGATGTTTTAAGTGGCCATATTAGGGTTGGGAGGACATGGGGTTCACAAAGGAAAGAATAAAAAAAAGAAAATTTAAAATTACCTTCTTTTTTTTGTGTTTAAATTGTTGTTGGGCAAAGGGGAACGGTTGGCTGTCCCCGGGACGGTTAGGGGACGGCTAGGAGTCCCCTATCCGTCCCCTGGACGCTAGCCGTCCCCCAGGCGTCCCCCTTCCCCAAGACGTTCCCGGGACGGGTACGGGGGGCAAAAACCCAAGGGACGCGTTCCCGTGTAACATTGATTTTTACGGATTTGGGCATCGATTGTCAAGAAGTGGAATTGGTGAATGAAGACGAGGAGGCACATAATTTTGTTTTGTTTGAGACGACAGATGATAGAGGGAAGGGTGTTGAAGGCGCCTGGAGTCTTGTGAAGGAATAGGCTCCGGATGAGGATGCTTCTGAATTATGCGCTGCTAGGGAGGTAGACTCCACACAGCCCCCTCCCCACTCCTCCTTGCGTGAGGAATTTACTTTGCTTGTGTCCTCCTTGCAGCAGACTTTCCCAAACATAGAGTGGGTAACAACAACAGAGGAGGATGTATACGTAGATTATGGATATGGATATGTCAACGATGAGGGCTCTTACAATGCCTGTGAAGATGGCTTATTAAATCGAGTGCCAGAGAAAGGAGAGCAATGGCTCGATGAGAAGGAGCTGTTCTACGAGGTTTTGTCGGCAATTAAGTGCAGTGTCGATAGAAACAGTAAAATATGGACCGAATTAAGAGTTTCCTCTGAGAGGGAACGAAAACAATAGGTGCGGGACATGGTATCTGAAATTCAATTCCCCAGAGGCGGGATTGAGAATAGCCAAAATGAGGCGCGTTTGGGTGATAATGGTTCCCATGAGAGAATTAGTAATGAGGAAAGTGTCACCCATGATATGCAAAACTCTTGTTTCTCTTCCGCTGCTTGGAAGCTCTGGCGCCACTTCCCTTGGCATCTGAAGCAGAAGCGAATGGACTTGCATCTGACGGAGGTCAAATTGCCATCCAGAATCCCCGTTTGGAGACTTGTGAGACGGTAGTTATTTTGAAGAATAATGTGCCCAAAACCCTCGATATTTTGGCAGATATTCTGGAAATGAGGCAGCTGAAGATAAAGATTGAGTTGTGGGCAGAGGTAGTGGAGGAGTACAGGGAGCTTCTCACTGAGATGTGTTATGATGCAGTTATGCCTTATTTGAAAGCCATATTACTAAATGCTACTGACAAAGCTAACTATATGCTGCGTACCAAGGCTATGGAATGCGTTAGCCTAGTTGGAGTGGCTGTTGGAAAAGATAAATTCAGAAATGATGTCGCTGTTCGAACCTATGCGGATGTAATGTGGGAAGAGGCCCTGAAATGGGTAGTGTTTGAAGATGTTGCAGGGAAGACAAGCACAGAAGGTGACCGTATTGTGTTTCTGTTCAAGGATTCTTTTCTGGATGAAGGAGGAGTGTGTTTTGAACTGGCAGGAAGTACTCTTTCGATGGGCAAGTTTGGGCCTGAGAAATTGGTAAGAGGAGATGTTAATTCTGATTTGACATGGAGAAGGTTAATCCGGAGTGTCTGTGAACAAAGTCTGGAAAAATTAAAATCTTCATGGGTCTGGTTGTGATGTAAAGAAGCAGAAATGCAGGGAATGTCACAGTGCATGGTTGTGCCAGTTGGACTTCACGGGGGAGATTGTTGGGATGTGAAGCCCAACAGTCACATGGCCGTTCATATTCTCCCAGCTTTGTATAAGTATGTGGCAGATCATGTATTGGTTGATTTATTGGTGATTGTTAATAAAGTGATAACCTGTTTAAGAGTGGAGGTAGGCCATTGCCGAACCACTATAAATTTCTGTCTCGTGTCTTGTTCTTTATTTTTCTATTTTATTCCGTTTCTCTGCTTGTTTAATATTTACAGGCCTGAAACCAACTGAGCAAAAACTCAGGGCCTAAAACATTGGGGTAAAGTGTAGCGCATCTCATAGTAGACATGGGGGTGGAATTGGTTCCTTAATATGGTTACACTTGACCATACCTTAAGGTGCCCCATGGTGAAACATGGAGGTGGGTTTTGGTCCACGTATTGCCATAAGTGCGACCCCTACCTCTAGGTGTCCTTGTGGCCATGACAAGCAATTTTTTTGGTTAAAATTGTTTGCTGGGGTGAGCTTGGTTCCTTAATATGTATGTTCTATTGAATTATTCCTTGTCTGTTTTTCAAGGCTTTTTTTGGTTTACGGTTACCATATCTGCACATTTGTGCTTTTATCTTTTTGGTATCTACTATTTTATGTTTGATGTTTGCATTTGATCACTCTTTTAGGGTTCAGGGAAATGTGTGGACAGCTGTATTTGTTCTTTTTGTGTTTTGTTTGTCCAATTGAGTTATTGTTACCATGAAAAGGTGAAGTGGGATTCAATGCCTTTTCTGTTTGTTGTGACTTTAATTTATTTTTAATGTTTGTTATTAAGTCTGTTTCTAAGACTAAAACCTTGGATATGTTTTATTTTCAGAGTTACTTATGAAAGGGACAGGAAAATTATGAATGCTGCGACATTCACCATCCAAAGAGAAGACCATACATTTGGTAACATTCTTCGTATGTAAGTACTTTTCCATCATATCTGATTCTGTAATGGGTTCTTAAGTAGTTCTATCTCAAAAAAGAGGGCGCATTGTTCGATTGTAAGTGAAGACTTTGGAAAAAATCAGTTTATATAAGCTATATGTTCAACATCAAGTAGAGCAAACTAGCTCTTTTTTGATGTCTTTAAAAAGTGGAAATTTCTGACTACAGTGCACAGGTTACAAAATCTTTGTTATGGAATCGATCTCTAGCACTGGAATGCATCTTTCAGACTACACTAATTGGACTCTTTCAGCATATGGCGGATTTTGGAAACTTGGAAGTTTCTGGCTGTAACTCACTAGTTGCAAAATCTTTGTTATGGACACCAATTATAGCTTTGAATTATATCTCTATTTAAAATTAACTAGACATTAAAGAACAGGCAGGCCATTTTCAGTTTTATACAATGTTTGTTCTGAACTTGGTTCCCTGCTTATGTGTTCTTGGAGCCAAACTGCTTTCTTCACCTTTTCTAGAGCACTGCCTGTTAAGCTGCTCAACCATCCCTTGCTGTGAAGGTCCTTACAAAAATACCTATCAGACTTTCCACTGCTATGAGATAATTGAAAGGTAATTTAAGATAATCTTCATGCTGACATCAAACAGACATGGGGAAAGCACCATGAAACTTGCACGCATTTTCGTTTAGAAGCATGGGGAGCCTGGCCAAAGCAGGGCTTGAACCTAGGTTCTTTTCATGGTTATTGCTCTGCCATGGGAATAGGCTATGATGTGTTGAACATGAAGGAAAAGGCAGAACTGCTCAACAATGGATTGGTTGATTTTCTGCTTCCACAACAAGACTCTCTCCATGGTCTATTTTATGAATCATTGTTTCATGCAGTTGGATTTGAACGCTGAAATTGTTTGTATAGTTTGCTTGATAGTTTCCCAAGGAATGATCGAGTCTACTGTTTTCAAGATGCTATGAAAGAGATTGGCCTTTTCTCACCACTCTAGTTGCTTGCATCTTAATGTTGAAGGGCCTAGGTTAGAGTATGACCACTCAGTGGTTGGAACTATCATGATGCTGGATTTCAGACCTGTTTTTGGTAGCTCTCACTGATCCGATTTGTTAAAAGAACTATGTTCTGATTATTTAGAATTGCTCCTATTTTCTTAAGTTTATTTACATTTCTCATAAATAGGCTATCTTCTTAGAGAAAATTGTCTCTTTCTGTCAGTGGTCTGCAATTGTGTGCTAACTTGATGAGTTTTGGAGGTCTTTTACCTGGTGAGTAGGGTGAAGTAGTTTGAGAATCAATATAAGAGAGCATGAATTTGCATTATTTACTAAAATTCTCATTTCCATTTATTAGTTGAAAAAGAAAACACAATCAGTGAGCATAAAGAAAGGAATCTAAGAAGCAAAGTTTTCACCATATGAGTGTCTCTTAATACATCTAAAATTGATTTAAAGTTTGTAAAGTGGATTTGAAGGGCATTAAAGGTGTGAAATTTCTCTCTAGAAAGGGTGAAGGAGACTCTTAAAGGTCAACTATTGCATAGTTTGTTTTGTTTTAAAAAAGCTCTAGAAAGGGTGAAGGAGACTCTTAAAGGTCAAACAGAATTGCTGTAATGTAAGATTTAGAAGTAGTAACTAGATGTTTCATTTTTCAACATAAATAGTAGTGCTGACTGTAGATGCCACTGACAGAAGCTCTGAGAAAACAGGAAAAGGAAATTATAGTTGCATTTTTAGTCCTTAAAAGGGATTTTTTTAAAGATAATATATAGCAGATTAGCATGCAAAGAACTAGCTAGGTGAATTGTAGTAACTTAGAGAAGGAAAACTTGGCGAAAGCGACAGGACAACAGAAATAGAAATACTGTTCAATTATGTTTTAAAAGAGCTTTAGAAAAGGTGTACATTTAAATAGAATTAGAAAAGATAAAATAGAACGGATGTACTTGAAGATGAGTTTTAATTCATTGTTTAAAAGAATTATTAGTATTGCCTGTAGATGCTATTGACAGGAACTCTGAACAAACAGGAAAATATTTGGCATTTTTAGAAGGGATTTTTTTAAAGATAATATACACCAGATTAGCATGCAAAGAACTAGCTAAGTGAGTTGTAGTAACTTAGAGAAGGAAAACTTGGAGAAAGCGACTGGACAACAGAAGTAGAAATACTGTTTAATTATGTTTTAAAAGAGCTTTAGAAAAGATGGAAATTCAAATAGAAATAGAAAAGATAAATTAGAATTGATGTACTTGAAGATGAGTTATAATTCATTGTTTAAAAGAATTATTAGTATTGCCTGTAGATGCCATTGACAGGAACTCTGAACAAACAGGAAAATATTTGGCATTTTTAGAAGGGAATTTTTTAAAGATAATATACACTAGATTAGCACGCAAAGAACTAGCTAATGGTGGGGTCCCATGGGGGTGCTTCAGGATCTACTTTTAAGGAGCAGGAGGTCTCATGAAGTTAAAAAAAAACCTGCTACAGGATTAACTCAAATCTTTTCCTGAAGAATAGCAGCTCCTACCTTTTAGGACTGCAGATTTGAGAGGGTGAAAATGGGGCGGGGCTGGAGATTGCCCCTACAGTTTAGGAATTTTATTGCCATTTGTCAATCATCTCAACTTTTAGATTCCTGCCAAAAAACAATTGGAGGGAAAATGTTGTGTATTTATTTGAGAACAGTGTGTGCGTGCACAGCAGCAATTAAGTTGATCACCAACTTCCTTAAAATTTGGAGCTCAATATTTTAAGCTGGACTGCACTACTAAGTTCATGGGGCTACCAGCTTTAAAAAATTCCTAAAAATTCTCAGCAGCACCCATTGAAACTTTTCAGGAAGCCCCCCTTCCATGGGACCCCACCCTAAGTGAGTTGTAGTAACTTAGAGAAGGAAAACTTGGAGAAAGCGAAAGGACAACAGAAATAGAAATACTGTTTAATTATGTTTTAAAAGAGCTTTAGAAAAGGTGGAAATTCAAATAGAATTAGAAAAGATAAAATATAATTGATGCACTTGAAGATGAGTTTTAATTCATTGTTTAAAAGAATTAGAATTATTAGTACTGCCTGTAGATGCCATTGACAGGAACTCTGAGCAAACAGGAAAATGTTTGGCATTTTTAGTCCTTTGAGGCTTCTTTTTAAGTTGTACACCATGTTATCATTCAAAACCGGATTTGTGGTAGTAAGTTAGAAAATAGAAATTTGGAGGAAGAGACTGGGGCAACAAGGCAATGCAGGCAGACAAAATGGAAAAGCAAGTTTTAGTTACATATTCAGGAGGGTATTTTCTAACATTAAGTTAATAGAGCGAATTGCCCTTTTTCAACAGATAACACCTTATCTCTGAAGAGCTGTTTTATACCTAAAACTTAACTTTTTAGCAAGTGACAATTTTGTACTTAAAATATTTTAATGCTAACAAACTATTTTGGAGGAGAGCTAAGCTAGCAATCAAAATAAATTCATTTCTTCATTATATTCTATGTTGGAAGGAGGCCCTTTTCAAGGTCTACTTGGATTTGAAATGATTGTAACTTTGTGTGCTTTGAGTGCAGGCAATTGCACAAAGATCCAAATATTCTTTTTGCTGGTTGCAAGTTGCCACATCCACTGGAGTACAAGATTATTGTCAAGCTTGTTTGCTTTATTTTAAAAACTAGTTAAAATTACACTCAATCCCATGCCTTTCTTGTTCTTTGAAACCTTAGGAGTTTTGTTCTGTCTTTTAGCTTAAAGATTGGATTCAAGCTTTCTAGCCCAGTCCAAGCATCCTCCTTTTATTTGTCCAACACTGTTTAAAATCTCAGGAAAATGTAGTTATTGAAAGTAGGTGTGTGTGTATTGTGGTTGTTTGTACAGGTTCTATCTAGTGATAAGTTTTCCTGGCTTTCCAGATTCAAACGACAAGCCAGTCTTCTCCAATGCAAGCATACAACTTGGCAATAAATGACCTTGATAAAGAGCTTGATCACTTACGAGCTGGTGTGCAGGTATCGATCATTTTATTTTTCTTCCTTACGAATATTATCTCTGTATGCGACTTGCTACTTTTGTATTATTTCAGCACAAGCTTTCTAATCAAATATACCTTATCTATTCTCCTTTAAATGAATGCTTGAATTTGCTGATCCTGTTATTAAGTGATAAACTGTTTGTATTACCTATTATTAAAGCTCAGAAGAAGAATGTAAAAGTATTACATAATGATAATCACAAAGGTTCTCATGAATCTTCATGTTCTAACCAGCATGATCAATCTTTTTATGATCAACGTGTGAATCCTGAACATCCACGAGGGTGTACATGATTGTTCCTCCAGTTTTTTGGTTGAAGCTAACTGTATTTTCTTTCATCTATTTTGACTTCACAAAACTTTTTTTTATTCAAGGTGTGTTTTTACGTTTTGAGTTTGAAAATGTTTATAAATTTTTAAATCTTGTACAGTTATAGCTTTCCAAACCTATGGGATGGTCATGTTCTTTATTTGCTTAGTTTTCAAGAATGTATTTCTCGAGTGTTGTATTTTTTTAATGTACTTGATGATTGCATTCTTTGAAGTTTGAACTCGATTTTAGAGATCCATGGCATTAGTCTCTTGAGTTTGAGAATAGCCTAATTTTATTTTCTCTTTTAAGGTTGTAACTACTTTACTCATGGGGTGGTTCTTTTCTTAGCTACTTTCTGTTCTTGGCCCTTGGGTTTTGAACGACTATATTTCTCAGGTGTATTGTTGCATAGTGTCAATGTACTTGAAGATGGTGTCATCTAAACTTACTTTTGAGATTTGTGGGACGGATCTGGTATTCTTTATGGTAGGATGAATATTTCTTTGCACCCAACATTGGTATTCCTTCCATACACTGGAAAGTAATAGAGGTATTTATCAAGAGGTTGATGTGTATCTTTACCATTTTCTAATCTCTTCTGCATAGATATACTGAGAAAGTGATCTCCATTTTTTAATCAATCTTTTGCGCATAGTTAGTTTTTCTTAATGCCGTTCAGCCTTTCTGGGATAGCTTATTTTTGAGCTCCTTCCACTTGCTTAGCCTTTTCAAGCCAACATCCGTTTTGTATTCTTTTAAATATAGTTTTGACTTTCCAATCAAGTTTGTCTTAATGCTGTTTACTCCTCTTCAGGAGAAGTTAATGGTGTACCTCTTCATCAATGCATCCTTAGACTATACTTTCCAGCTCGCTTTGAAGGTAGAAGCAAAGCGGCAAAAAAGTATCGAAGGCTTGCCGAACTTTTGTCTCCCTGATTTAAGGTTCCAAAGTATTTTCACTTACCTAGAGCTGACTTTGGGATGCCATCAAGTACACAATATTATGCATGGAGCCCTCTGATGTTTGGGAGATGGTCCTTGGGATAATTTCATTTTGAACTTTCTACCAGTGGTTGATCTTGCAAATTTCCTAGGTTATGATAAATTCTATTTGATCTTGTAATGATTTGAGCTTTCAACAAAATGTATCAAAATGATTTGAGCTTGATGGGAAGCAGATGCATCAGGTTTGGTTTATTAGTGATATCAACTCATTTGGTAGCATCTTTAGCATCCATTGAATAATTCATGTATTTATGGTAGGATTTTCATTAGCCAGTTGATTGTTGAATTACTACTGTTCAAAACAGCCTAATATCTTCCACACATTTTTTGAAGAAACAGTATGATCAGTATTCTTTCTCCGTAACAGTATTACTCGTTTGCACATAAGAATTAACAAAAGTTGATGATTGCTTTTAAATTTTAGCTTGAGAAAATATTTTCCCTTTTCTCAGCATGAACACTGGATTGGGTTTGGTCGGTGACTATGTTTGTAGTAAATTTGGCTCTGTATCTATTCCAACTACGTGTTTTTAAATTTTGGTTCGAAGCTGCTTATAAGTCCAAAAACTGTGACTAAATTAAAGCAAGATGGAAAATTTTAGAAGCCAGTAGGGTTAGTATAGGGCATGTCTGGTTGTGATGTAGTGCTGAAATTTGAGGTTTTTGAAGCAAATTTTAAAGAATTTTGTTTAACTAAAAATCCTATCTTCTATTGATTGACCTCCAGTCATAGGCATCAAACTGTAGGCATGATAATGGAACTTCCTAGCAACCCACTCCTTGATTCCTCTTAATGGATCATTATGCATTGAGCGTCATAAGTGAGGTTGCTTGTCCAACACAAGGTCCATTTTCACTAGTAGATTTAAAAGTTGGTCCACTTCAAGAAATGAACTGCCTATTTGTACATCTGCTACCTACAGCTATTTGGGAGTATGCACACAAGCTATTATATATGAGCTTTGTTTGCTTTTTTCCTTGGTCTTGATTGCACTGGAGAATTTAGTTTCCAATATGCTTTGCTTTTGATTGGATTTTTTTCAAAATTGACGGCCTTTTTTGTTTTACTTTACAGGCCAAATTCGACTGTCTTGAGGGTGAGAACAGGATCAAGTATTCTTGATGGGAAAAACAGAGTTCTGAAAATTATGATGGGACCTGCATAAGAATTACATCTGATGCCTAGAATTTTTGAATATTTGTACTCTAATAGGGAATGGTAGACAATATTAATAGCATTTGTTGGGAAGGGTTTGTATATCTGTTTGTAAATGTGGGGATTAAGTGCTAAAAATCAGCTGTCTGACCAGGACATTCAGAAAATTCTAACTATGCGTTGCACATAGGTTGAAAGATGGATGCAGGTCTGTTTTTAACACTGTAAATAATATTGTGATAGTGTTGGGTTTATATTTAGTTTGTAAATCTGGATAAGTAAACACGCCAATATATTTCAGGAAATAAGATGCTGTTTTCAATTACAAAATACATTTCACAATGTAGGTCCTTTTCAACGTACTAGGTGTAATGCGAATTTGATTTCAAATTAGTCTGTCATTGTGAAAACATTTGTTTTGTTTTTGCAAATTAGTCAGTGCATGATCGATGGATTTATCCAGGTTGGTAGCAAGCATTTCCCATAAAGCTTCCTCATCAGGTAAAGTGTTGAAACGAAGTTTCAAGAGGAGTATTATACAAAATGGTGGTTTAGAATAAATCATCTTCCCAGTCAAACCCCTTCAAAATAGTTTCAATCCATTTGTGATGGGAGTAGCGTTGCCTGAAATGTTTTAAGAACCAAGTTAGCAAGTTGGGGTTGGCAACAATGTAGGCTGTATGGTTGAGATTTAGGCCATTTATAATGTCTGCCCTAAGTCCATTTTAGTTATTTAATTCGCCAGCAAATTAATGTTTAAAGTTGCCTTGTTGATACAAGTTTATCAGCCAAATGATTCAAATATTTGCATTAATGGTTATTATTTCAAATTGCGTTGTAGATCTCACAAAAATGACTCAGCATAGATCTATATACTTTACTACGTTATTAAAAAGTGCACTGTAGGTGCAATTTAGAAGCTAAAATCACTAAAATATGGTTTCGATGAAATAGATCTATATATTTTCTCATCTATGAGTTCGGAGTGATGGTTAATGATAATTTAAATTAAATGTACAATCTATTAAATGTAGAATTTAAAATATGCCAGGATGTTAATTATAGGTGAAAATGGAAATAACTTGAATATAATTGTTTGAAATTTGATGATGGAAATGTGGTGTGCTATACAGTAGAAATTGTATAGGTGTTGAAATTTAGGGTTTGGTTGTATGAATGATTTTAGGTTTTGTTAAGGTAGACAATTGGAATTTACTTCCTTCAATCTCTAATCTTTGTATTGTTCTAAGGATTGGTGGTGTTTAGAAACAGTCTCATCGAACACTAAGATGGATTTAACAATGATCGTGTATATTAATGTGTTAAATAGGGTTTGTAAATCAAACCTTAGATGTGCTTCTTGATAATTGTTAGATTGTTATCGGTGATTTCCAAATAAATAAATTACGTATTAAAAAAAACACATGACAAAACTAATACAAATGTGCACTTAGATTGGCTTACAATAGCTAGATGGTGAAAATGATTTGGGGGAGAAATACACTAATAGATCTGATCTAGGATAATAAATGGGGTTATGGGAACTGATTTGTGTGTATCTTCTTTTCTTTTTAGTTGGGTTGGTTCTGCAACTTTTCATTCTCTTCCTTATGCTCTCTTTCATCCCGATGATGGATAATGGAGTGTGATCCGAAACGTTGATGACAAAAACTTAGACAAAATCAAAACCAGAAGCATAATTGATACATAATAAATGGGGTTATGGGAATTAAGACATCTCTAGCTAAATTTAAGTAAGAATTTGCTACTTTTTTGCATTTAGAACACTAATTAAAATGGGTTCAAAATACAAGGGAGCATTGCTTGGGCATGTAATTTTTATTATAACATGGAATTGAGCTAAATTTATGGAAGAATTTGCTCCATGTTTGCATTTAGAACACTAATTAAAGTGGGCTCAAAATACAAAGATGACATGGGTATGTAATACTTTTATTACATTCTATTTCTATTTTGATGCGAATTTGAACTCTTAGAGGGATTAAGCCAAGATAGAACAAATAATTAATTTCTTAATTAAATATCTTCTAGACACACAAATACAAAGTTGTATAAACTATCAAATCATTAAATTTATTTCTTGTTCATCCATCAAAAATTTGAAAACATTTAAAAATTTTAAAATAAAAAAGAGCATGTAATGAGTGGCATCTTTCACACAATTTAAAATAAACATTAATTTTAAATTGCTTTAAAAAGGGCTATCCTTGAAAAAGAAAAGATAAAGAGAAGCATAAGAGATATTGCCTTCCATGAAAAGTGATTGAAAGCCCCTATCATACTTGAGATATTTCCTTCCATGAAAAGTGATGAAAGCCCCTATCACACTTGACCATGGGAATGGGAATGGCTATGAACATGTTATTGCAAAAACATTACCTACAAAGGAATTTTAATGGTGTCTCTTCAATAAATCTAACGAAAGGATAATAAAGACATAATCATGAAGTACTCAAACAAGGTAATAAGTAACATTACATAATTAACGTATTTTATTCATGCCACTATCTAATTATAAGACCCACCCACCCTTTTCTAACATATTATTGGAAATATTTGTTTTCTTTTTGCAATAAGTTAAAATGAGGGTTTGCGATGAGTGGGAACTCAAGTTTGAATGCAAGTGAGTGTGTGTCAAAGGGAGAGGGCGATTCAGATGATGACGATGCAATTGTGTTTGTGGGTTTGTAGGGGGCTCTTCTTTTTTTGCGGTTCTATTTCTTGGGGGTGCAGTGTTCTTGGAGTGCGTGCAGTCGAAGCCTCTTCTTTGCTTTGGCGTTTTAGAGGTCATTGAAGTTGGTCGTTGGTCTCTTAAGGGCTTTTTTCTTTTTCTAGCGTCGATTTCGATTGATTCTATTGTTGAGCTTGTGGTGTTAGCCGGTCTTGGTCTTTAGGGTGACGTGCTTTTTGTTTCATGGGAGTTGTTTTTTGCTTTCTGAGTAGAGCTTAGAACCATGTTTGCTTCTTTTGTGTGTGGGATTTTGTGGTTTGGGGTTGTGCGTTGCATTGGTAGAGGTGTTCCCCTCTGCCTTGTTCTATGCTCCTTGTATTTTCTTTGGGGGGGTGGGGGGTGCCATGTTTCGCGGGTCTTGTTGGTGTTCCCTCGAGTCAGGTTGGGTTCCTTTTTTGGTTCTCTCTTTCGGTTGAGCTTGGTGCCTTGTCCTTGGTGGCTTTTTGGCTTGGGTCTTTGTTGGTCTTACTGCGAATGGAAAGCATTATTGGGTCGGTTGGGTTATTTTTCATGCCTATTCTTAAAACCCAAATGATTACGTTGTGCTCGGTCCTCTTTAAATTCCTAACGTCGAGTATGCCAAAGGATGGTGTGTTTATTTTTGTTGCTAGTTTGGTGGCTTTCTCCTTGGATCTACAACCTGTGTCTTCTATAGAGGTGAAGATTGATCTTATTGAGGTGATTTTTTTTTCTATCGAGGTGAAGATGAGTGTTGTGGGTTTGGTAGGAAGCTCCTTTCTCTGGTTTTCTCATCTGCTATCCCTTTTGAGGTGGGTTTTACTCCTATTAAGGAGTCTGTGGCTGCTGGTGATCTTTGGATTCGGTGGAAAGGGTGTTCATATGATCCTCTCCAATAGAGGGGAGATCTTTCCTTTAGTTATGGAGAATGAGATGGCTTCCTGGTTTGGTTGGTGTTTTAAGGGGATTTTTTCTTCCTCAGTTTTGCCTTGTATTTCTCGTATTGAGGTTGAGAATCTGGTTGGACTGATTGCTTTGATTGGGAACTTTTGTTGCCCTCTTCTTTGCAGCTTAGTGATGTTACTGAGAAGATGGTTTGTTGCAGCTTGGCTGCTTTGTTGCCTGACTGTTTCAAGTGATTTTTTTAGTTTCTTGGATTCAAGGTCCTTGTTAAAACTTGGTTGTAGAGGGTTTTAGGTTCCCTTCAAAACCTATTTTCTATAGCATTAGTAGTCTTGTGATTTTTTTAGGATGACCGCTATTGTTGGGTTGTTGATTGTTTACACTTTATTTGTTTGCAGCTTTCTGTTAACGAGGTTGTAGGTCCTTTCAAAACCTTCTTGTGAGGGGTTTCGGGTCCCTTCAAAACTTGTTTTTCCCCTAATAAAAAATTACATAATTAACGTGTAAGTACATAAATAAGAGACATGGGAAAAAAAAGATGCCCCACTTTAAGCAAATGACAAGATAATGATAGTTGTAAAGGATATATAAAGATTATGCAAGCACATATAGAATGTGAGCATGTGATAAGAATAATAATATGTAATCATGATATGTAAACATGATTAGGATTATGATAAGAATTATAAATGTATAATCTTAAGATGTTACATGATAAACATGATAAACATAAGACATAAATGTGATAATGATCATAAACATGTAGATATAAAACCTAAGAGCATCATAAGTCATGTACATAGGAATGAAAAAAGGAAAAAATGAAAACATAATTGTTAAACATCTAACATATAGTACATAAATATAATAGCTAAATATATAAGGAAACAAAAACATGGAGTTATAAGACAAACATGAAGATATAAAACTTAAGAACAACATAAGCCATGTAACATATGAAGAAAATAAGGATCAAGTGAAAGTTTAAAATTGTTAAACATGTAACAAACAGTACATAGACATAAGAGCAAAATACTTGAGAAAACATATGAGTGAAAAATGAAAGAATTCAAATAGAATACATGCCCCCAAGTTAGGAAATAAAACAAATGACATAATATAGAAGGCTAAATGAGAATAAAAAATGCACAATAGACATGATAAAAAAAAGGAAAATTCATGGGAACTTAAAAAAAGAAAAGTTAATATAAGTATATAATTAAATAAAGTATAAGAAAGTTCAATATCTCATGGAACAAATCTCTAAGGTGTATTGTTTTTCCAAAAAGTATCATTAAGTTCAATTACATGGCTTTCTTCTTCAATTATGAGCTAATTCTTGATAGGAATTATTATTCTTGGTAAAAATATTAGCAATAGGTTTAGTTGTAGGAACAACCTTTTGTACCCATTTTTCTTCTTTCTTTGGAGGTATCATCATAGAAAGATTTTTCATTTGATGAAGCATAACCTTCTTTGGATGCCATGAGAATTGTGCTGCTAGTATGAATATAAGCTTTTGAAACATCTTATTTTACATAGGTGATTTTTTCTTAATAAGATAATTGGAATATGTGAAGACCTTTGTGTTTGGTTACAATAGGATTAAAAAGTAGAGGTTCTTAACATAAATTTTCCTCACAAGCTTTTAAGATGAGAAGATGCATTAGCCTCAATCCCAATCTCTCTTTGTTTCTCTGTTAAGTGGAACATGTATAAATTGTGTATACCATCTTTTTTGTCATATGAAACAATTTAGTATTTTCATAAATGTTTCCAAAGTGACTCAAATATAATAGTGGTTTGTAATGAGATCTATCAACTTTGATCACTTTTCCTTCATGTACACATTTTATGCATTGATACAAACTTGATGTATTGCTTTACACCGCTCTATCTAATGTCTACCAACCAACACACCAAATCTATCCAAGGATAGGATGACATGACATAACATTGGTACTTCTTTATGATGACACTATTTTACACTACTATATCCAAGGTCTACCAAGCAACACACCAAATCTATTCAAGGACAGAGTCACATGACATAACATCGGCAATTTTTTATGGCTAACAATTAAATATAAAATAATTCATTCTTGTTTGAATCAAAATTGTTTGTCATAATACTCTAAAATGTGCATTTTTTATGCTCGATATGAATATTAAAAAGAATCTCTTTAGTATGTATGTATTATATTGACATATGGGATTAAAGAGAAATTGAGTAGGTAAGCATGCCTAAGATTGCCAGAAAAATATATGAGAGTATAATAGTTATTGTTGAAAATGTAAGGAATGGAAGTTGCACATGCTGACATTGTTATAAGCCACTCCCATGTTTTGGTGCAATTGTAAACATTGAATGAATTGCATAAAATTAGTAAGTACTAACTAATTCTATTTCCCATATGTGAGAAGTAACCAAATTATTAAATGTACATGATAATTGCCTTTGGTGTGTATGAGTATTTGAGTGATAACTATAATTTAGGTCCACATAGATAAGGGATTTTTGAGGTAAGGTACCTAAAATATCCCTACTTTGCAATCATAACATACATACAAAATTGAATATTTGATATAATGATACAATTGGTTTTTTTCTACTCTTAATATGAAGTTATTGCTTTGCATTAATGTAATAGATCTTTAATAGTTTAGTTCATCTTTGTGCATAATCATTTTATTAAAAATTATAGAATATTACATGAGTCTCTCAAAAAGGATTTGAGACCCTATCATGCTTTGGGTGATAATTGTAGCTATAAGATATCATCTATAAGATTTTGTGGACAATTTCACTCAATCTCACACTCAAACCCGTGAGTCATGAATATGCAAGTATGGTGTGTGTTAGAGGAATGCTTGTAGAGGACACTTGTTGTCTAGGTGTTGGTTGTGTTTATGGTTACGATTTTGTTATGCATGATGAATTTTTGACATTCTGCATGCCATCCAACCATGGGTATATTAGCCTTGGTCAACACTTTGAAGATGGGGGAGTAGTTACAAAACCAATAGAAGAAAATAATCACAAGAAGCCCTAGTGTTTCAATTTCTAGTTCTAGGTAGTGCAATTTTTGTATTGTAATGACTTGGGTTCATCCCAAATATATATTAACATATTGTAAACCTTGAAGATTGAATGATTGAAGGCATAATCAAATTGAATTGAGTGTGTCTTTGTATATGGTATACATTTCTAGATATATGTTTATTTTCAACCAAAAGTTTGTAAAATCTTTGTAAAGCTTTTGTATGGTATATTTTTAGCATAATAAAGAAAATGTATGGGCATATTCATGGATTACTAAGTAGACTCGCTTAATATTCTACAACCATCTATTTAATTATTTGAATGTATGTGTAGAAACCAACTTGCTTATGCATTCTAAAATGCATAGTCTTTAGTGGTGTCTTGATTAAAGTATCACCTAGGTTTTAGTTATTATATGTTTGATTGATTTTAGAGACTATTGCCTAATGGATAAAGCCATCGATTTGTGATTGGAATTCCCCCCATCATTCTCAATACACTTAGAATACATCAAACTACACATCCCTTAAGTTTTGTTTGTGTTTTTGTTCCAATTATCATGTTTAAATATATATAACATCACAAGAGGTTATCATAAAACACATTCTCAAACACTTCTATTAAAAATCAAATTTTTGGTAGAGTGCTTACCTTGAGGTCCCTAAACCAACATATAGGCATGAAGTGACAACCAAAAGAGGGGTGCACTATGAAAATGGGTATGGGTTGTGATAGAGAAATTATTTTTCTTAAGTTGTGATACCTATTCCAACACCTTAGGGAAACCCCCTTGGTCTTGCATAGCCATAAGAGAAGGTCCTACCTACCTCAACAATTGGTCCTAAGTTGTCTAACTTGAATATAGGTTTGTGGTAATATTCCCAAGTTTAGCACCCTTGACACTTGAGATATTATTAGGCCTTAAGGATTTGGTGTCTACAACTTAGATCACTAGCAAAAATAAGGATTTATTTTCATTTGTGTCAGATAATAAGGGAAGCTTTATTTCTATCTATCCTACTTCAATGTCAAACCATTCATCTATTGAATCTAGTGTGGTGGATGTTTTTCAAATTGACAATCAATGGTAGAAGACAAGATTCAAAATTAATATCTCTCTCCTAAATGACCAAATATTGTCTTGATTGTATTTGAACCACAATAGGTATTGTTAAAAATAGGTGAAAAGATGAATCAACTATTGGTAGATGGGAGAATTTGGTTTCTCTTTTTAGGAATATCTTTAACACCATGGGTAAAAAAAGGCTATTATTAGGAGAATGATTGAGAATTTTCTTCAAGAAAAGTTGTTGACTCTTGAAGGTGAAATGTAGAGGAATGTTGATGGCCAAAATACCTTGGGCAAGTTGACTAGGACTAGAAAAAATTGCTCAAGAAGACCCAAAATCATAAAAATCAAGGAGCAAGAATAAGATCAAAGATGACCTAGATCTAAGAGGGTGCTAGAGGTTCCAAATATTTCTTGTAATCTCATTAGGTCTAAGAAGAACAAAGAAATAATTGGTCCTAATTAAGTGGATGGTGTTAGGTCTAATGAATATATGTTTATGAAGGAAGCTTTCCACTCATTTTTTAAATTTTTTCTTTTTCATCAGAATGAGAGGCTAAAATAAGGTAAGCCATATCATTTTGCCAAAAGACCATCCCTAGAAATATTGGTGAGGAAGGCACCTTGGTTATTGATAGAGATATCTCAAAGGAATATATTCAAAGTACCATCAGGTGATTCAGTAATGGTAAATCCTTGGGCATGGATGACTTCTTGATTGAGTTTTGCAAATAAAATATTGATTAGATTGGGGATGAATTATTAGATGTATTTCAAGAGGCTTTCCAAAAGAAGTTCTGGATACATATATTAATAGAGGAATTATTAGATTAATTCTTAAGGGCGATAAGTGCCTTATCAAAAATTGGAGGCCTATTACTCTTCAAAATGTCTCTTATTAAGGGGAGATATATTTTGGAGAACTTGATAACTAGTTCGAAATGTATGCATTGGGAAAAATATAAATTTCAAAATGTTAGCATGATTCTATTAGACTTTGAGAAAGCTTATGATAGAATTGAGTGGGTATTTGTGTTTTTGATATGTTGAAAGATTTTGGTTTTCTTACAAAATTTTGTAGATGGATTAAATATTATCTTCAATGATTCTTCTATTCAAGTGGATATTAATAGGGAGTTGATTGATCCCATTAGTCTTTAGAGGTCAATCTATCAAGGGTGTCACATTTCATTGACCTTGTTTTTGTTTGTGGTGTATGCACTTCATTTTCTTTTGAGAAGAAGTATGATTAATCATCGTTTTTATGGAATCTTCCTCCCTAACAAGGAACAATTGATAAATACTTAGTTTTTTGATGATATGGTGTTAATTGTTGAAATGAATGAAACCAATTTTGAAAATTTCATGAAAAGGCTTATAATTTTTTGTGAAGCTTCAAGAGCTAAACTTTTTAATAGAAAATAAACTATTTTAAGTTGGGAAAATAATTTGTTGGATTGTATAAACAATGAGAACTAGTAATAAGGAGGCCCAAGTTTAATTATTAAATATTTGGGAACCCCTTTTTCTATTTCTCCATCTTCAAAAGACATGTGTGATTGGCTATTTTTGAAGATTGAAATGAAACACCAAAAATGAAAACCCATCTACTTTTGCTTGCTAGAAGTTTGCAAGTTACTTAGAAATTCATTGCTTCTCATTCTATTAACTTCTCAACCTAGTTGTTTGTGACTAGTAATTTTGATAAAATTTAAAATATTTTGAGAGATTTCTTGTGGTTGGATGTTAAGGGTAATAAAAGAAGACATGCAGTTAATTGGTCTTGGTGTTGTTTGCTAAAGGCTCTTGTAGGCTTGGGATTGAAAGACCTTAGGATTTAGGGTTTAGCTTTGGTTGTAAAGTAGATTATTAAATATTTTGATGGATTTGAACTATGAAAGGTCCTTATAAGGAATAATATTTCTCTTTCAAAGCCCAAGAAGGGTAAAAAATTAAAAGAATTTACAATTGCAAGACTTAATTTTTAGTATGAGGCTAATTTTTCTAGGTTTGTTGTGTTTAGAAACTTTTGGAAGGCCTAGCGGAATGTTAAGCTCTTAACCAAAAGATATGATGGCTTCTCTCGAACTAACAATTATTTTGTTGACTCCTGGTCAATTTAGTGAAATGTGGAATGAAATAAACCCTTGGCATTACATAGGGGTGTTTGGATAAGATTTGGGAACTTAGAGGAATCTTGTTCTTTTAAAAATATTTTTGATAATGGGAATTTGAAGACCTAGGAAGTTTAAAAAAATCAGTATAACATTCACAATTTTTAAAAAAGAACATAATCTATTTTAAAGAAAGCTTTATTTAACGTGAATTCCCCCTTTTCCCTAAAGAGAAGTTCAAAGACATTTAAAGATGTAACTTGGAAGGATGAATATGATTTTAGTCAGATCTCTATGAAAAAGATAAACTTATTGTTAATTGATATGATGGATACTATAGATTGGATAAATAAAAATTGAAACTTGAACTGGTCTGATTCTAGATGGTCCTATAGATTACAACATATTTGGTCTATTCCATGGAGCCTAAGAAAGCCTATTTGAGGCCGCTTAAAAAAATAGCTATGAATGTTGAGTTGGAGTCCCTTGGTATTCCAATTAGGAATTGTTCTTTGTGTGGTAAAATTGAGTCTTTTGAACAATTTTTTGAGTGTCAGTTTACTTTTTCTTTGTGGACCTTATTTTTGGGAACAAGCTAGGGTGGGATAATAGTGATGGTTTAACAAGCTTTATAATTTTTGTTGATATGTAAAAGCTTTTTCTATTGATCTTATTAATTTTTGGCTTATTCTTACTTTAATAAGATTTTATGGCTTATTTAGAAAAAGAGAAATGATGAGTTCTTCCAAGGTAAAAGAAGGTGCCTTACCGAGTTTCACAGTGAGCTCACCTTTTAAAACATCTTATTGTATGTCTCCATGGATTTATAAATCCACAATAATAGATTCATGTTTATTGCAAGAGTGCCTATTGATTTAATAAAAAAAAGAAATTAATAGTACATATATTTTCCCTCATGGAAGGGAAAATTTAAATAAAGAGGAGTTGGCTACTCTAAATGAGTATATGGAGAGTCATAATATTGAAAACCAAAAAATATTGAAAAGAGGGAGCCAACTGCTAGACCCAAATATAAACCAGTTGTGAAGGATGTGGATTTAGATATATTGGTTGATCTGCTAATAATTAATTATGATATTGACGAGAACAAGGTTAGTAGTAGCCAAAGGAGTTATTTGAGGTAGTCTTCTATCTATTTTGACTAATTCCAATCCTTTTTTAGATATTTTTACCTGAGGTTTTATATGTTGGGTTGTTTGAACTATTGGTAATTTGAGTGATATCTAGGTTTTATTGATGGAGTTGCAACTCCTCATATTGTAAACTCTTTATTTTTTTAGCAATTGTTAATATAAAATATAAAAAATTGCGCTTATTATTATTGCTTTTACATTTATTAAAATTTGTTGGCTATTTTTTCTAATCTATTCTAATATTTCCACATGTAGAGATCTAAAACATAAAATTTTGAAACTAAAATTCAAATTTATACTTTGTCACCCTTTTCTTACTAGTCTTTCTAATCCAGCCTAGTGCATGCTTATGTGTATTTATATGTTACATTATTGCATTTATGGATCTCACTTATGCATTTCAAATCATGTAGGAAAATATAGATAAATATTTTTCAACAATTTATCAATTTTTTGTATTAATTACATTTACAATAAGTCTATACCCTTTAAGGTAGCTAATTCTAGTGCTCACCTACATACTAATTGTAACTTGTTCAAGGATTGTTCTAGTGCTCACCTAGCTAAGTATATGAATTACCAACATATGAATGAAGTCAATGGGCCCTTGATCTATTGGTGAAGTTGAATGGTTCTAAATGAGCTCGCCAGGGATCAAGTCTTGTTGAGCGTAAGACCTCGACATCATAAGGGATAAGGTTGGGATCATGCCCTTGATGAATTTGGCAAAATGGACACCCCTTAGTCTGTGGCTCTCAATCAAAGAGGTTTTAGTCTAAAGGATCATGCTCATGTATTGGATTGCTAAAATATCTTTGTGAATGATTTAAAATCCTCCATAAAAATGAAAGAAGTAGCTTCTATTTTTTAACTTTATAATATATGTTTTTTTTTTGTCTTAATGACATCATTATCACAAGGATTCCCAAAGATGAGTGTAGGAAGGTGCATTTACTCTACATTTTTTCCCTTAAATATTTTACGAGGTCAGTTCCCTTCATATGATATTATAATTATCATTTTTTGGAAAATCATAAATAGATTTGAGATCTACAAAAAACCATGTATCAAGGTATAACCTAAGGAAATAATAGTTTTCAAACACAATTTATTCAAATGTACCCTTTTCAATGTTCTTGTAGTAGTGTTAACATAAACTATTCTTTCGTAAGAGATGTTTTTTATACTCTAAATATATTTTAAATTCCATAACAATTATTATCTTTTTATTTGTATATTATGACAATACTTGTTATATGATATCATTATTAATTACTATAAATATACACAAGCCACCTTAAAGTCTCTTGTATCCCAAATTTACAATCTAAACAATCACTTTCAAATTTAATAAATATTATTATAACTAACAATTTTTTACTAAACCCAAAATTTTAAAATCTTGACAAAAAACAATATTATTATAAATACTACATTGTCTTATTGAATGCCTCAAATTTAGATATTATATATTTTTTTTTTTTATGAACATAACTTTTAACTCAATAAAAAACTTTACCAAAATATAGACTATTTCTATTCAATACTTTTTTCATAATTTTTTTAAAATTTTTATGAAGGAAAACATAACAATTACTTTACTTTTTCTTCTCTTAAATATTTTATTTGACTATCCATTTCTTCTCTTAAATATTTTATTTGACTATCCATTTCTTTACCATGATTAGCTTTTCTCATGAATTAAAAATCATAATTGCATAATCATGTCATATGTCAGTTATGACCTATAAACTTGATCTAGGTGTACTTTCTCCAATTGTTTAAAATATTTCCACCAACAAAACCACCTCCAATGTCTTATAAAATCAAGAAAAAAAATCAAACAATTTTAATAAATTCCTTAAAAAGAGCAACCCTATTTGGTAAACATTGACAACCAAAGAAATGGCTAAAAGAAGCACCTGATTGAAGAACAAACATATTTGTTAAGTAAGTGGTAAGAGTTAGTTGAAGAGTATAGTTATTTTCAATATGAAAGTAATAATTATAAATAAATAGCAGGTTGGTTTTACATTGTTTATTTATATTTGTTTTTTAAATTTTAATATTATAAAATATTTTATGTAAATTTAAATAGAAAGAATAATTTGAAATCTTGTTTTATAAGAATAGAGCTCTTACAATTTAAAAATTAGAAAAAATTGTAAAAAATAATGGAAGTTGTATATGATTACAGACATTTTTTCTTGTTTTTTTTAAGCAAAAGATATTTAGTCTATATAATATATTATATAGTAGAAATATACAATTGTAAGGAGGTTGTGGCCCATGGTTAGAAAAATTTCCAGAACTAAAGATTACTTAAAATTAGCAAAAAAATAAAGAAGTCAACAAAAAAACAACAATTACTTAAAACAATAGACTAAGTGATTATATGAGACCCTCTTCTAAAATAATTATTTTATGTGCGCTAGAATAAGGGTAGTACTAAAATAGGTGACATCACAAAAAGTCGTAATCTTTTATCCATATGAGCAACAATTAGATGCAATGAGTACTAAATACATCATTCATGGGTTTGTGCAAACTTTACTCACAAAATATGGTGAATGAGTCTGACTTTAAAACTATGTAGTTGAATCTTGATAAACCATCATAATTTGATAAATGAACTTGATCCGGGAAGAAAAACCAGAATTAAGCACACTTGCTTTAGAGTATTATTTAGATGGGTGACCTTTAAGGAAGCTCCAATGCTTTACCATTGTGAACATTACCTATTCAATTAATGACAAATCTATTAAATGAATGAATATAATTCTAAAATTAACTTTTTTTAATCAAAATATTTTTAATTCGATTTGTCCCTTGAAATATTATGTAATAAATGAGACTAAAAATCAGAATAAGTACATCCACAAAATAATCTTTAATCCTGTAGTAATATAAACCGTCAAATCCCTTCCCCATTTTTTTTTCACTTTTTATAGATTTTAAAAAACAAATAAACAAACACTTTAATAAAGAGTCAAGACATATGGCCCGTAAAGATTCTCGCTTCAATGGGTATGCTTTCCATTTCTAGCTGTTGGGACTATTGAATTTGAATTTGCCACGTGAAAAAGGCAGGTTAACCTGCAATAGCAAATATCTGCTTTTTGGAAATTGCGTGATGCCATCTGCATTTGGATCCCTAAATTCTTTTAAGTCCACCAGTGTTCCACAGAGTTTCCTGAAGGGAATGCGTTCCCTGTCGGAGATGCATCTCAGGGACGGGGGGCAAGGGGTCTAAGTTTGGGGACGACGGGGGGCGGTGCTGATATACATATGATACTTGAATAACTAGTTATAAAAAGATGTTTAAGAATAAAATTTCAAATTAAACTTTGGAAAATTAGTAAAATTGCAAATACTAACATTTTGAATACTTGAATACTATTACTAAAAGACTAAAAGTAAATAAATATTGAAATTTGACAAATGAAATTGTCGAATTTGAGATTTCTATTATATGAATATCGAAAATATGACACATCACATCAAAATATCATATCATAAAAAAGATTGCAATGAGTAGCATGATACATTGATATGAATCATAATCAAAATAAGTACAAAATGCAAAAATGTAGTGAAGGGAGGCCTCTAATCATCTCCAAACTCCTCATCACTCGAACTACGGGAATAAAATAAATTTTATAAAAAGCCTCTTTTCATGATGTCCTAGCGCGGGGGACGCTGGACGTCCCCCGCATCTCCCTGACGTTTCTCATGTCTCGACGGCGGTGGCGAACGGCGGAGGGACGTACCCCTACTGTCTCCAAGTCTCTGAAACATCCAAGATGGGGAGACGACTAAAATTTAGGGGGGGACGCGTCCCCGTGGAACACTGAAGTCCACCCTCATCTCTATTTTAATAAACCTACTGTTTCTCTCTTCTCTGCTTAGACTCATAAAATATGTTGCACTCTTAATAGATTTCAGGACGACAAGAATGCTATCAATGCATTCAAAATCATGGCTTTCAACAGCTTTCCCCTTTCCTACAAATCTCTACAGGTGACTTTTCTTGCACATTGAATTTTCTTGATTTTTGTAGTAATGGTTTAATTATTAAGTTATTAATGCGATTTTACTTTCAGGAGAGTATTTCATCCATGTAAAAACATGCATCCCTTCTCCTTGAGGAAAATTGACGAGGAAACTCCAGAACGGAGATATGCACAGCAGCAGGCTGAGAATCTGAAATGGTAGCAGGACATGTTTCGTAGGATTTTAATCACAACTGGACTCCAAAATGAGGGGACTCTTCCTGAAGAGGAAGCGGGTGCCACTAGATCTGATTTTGTGTATGCACTCATTTGCTCCCCTGTAGAAGGAGAGTGACCTTCAATGACTACAGACAAGTGACCATTTCTTCAGGTTAGATGCCTAGTGCTTATCTTTTACGCTTGTCTTGTATTGAAGCAGATCAAAAGTTTTGTATTGAGGTTCAGAGGACTTTCTTTTGAACTGTTTTTAGTTTATTTGACATAATGCCCATTTCTTGAAAACACTTCTTTTACTGCTAGGATTAGCATTATAGATTTGACTATTTTTTCCTACTTCTAAATTATTTTTTTAAGCGTTTAAATAGCCAATTTATTTCCATACCAGAAAAGTTTCTTCTGGTTTGGCATGGCTTGAGGTGGGTTGACAATGTTCTATTTTCACTTTTCTCAAGATTTAAGCAATACATGAGGTAAAATGAAAAGCCTTTCTTCTTCAGTCTAGTATACCCAGGTTGACTGTTGGCTAGGTTAGGTTGAGACCTAAAAAAAAGCACCTCAATTCATCATATGTGTTTTGTAGAGTGGTGAAGTTGGGGCCTCTACAACAGAGATTCTGAAGGTCAAAAATTGATAGAACTTGTTTTAATCATAGAGAGGTCAAATTTTAATCCACACAGGTAGTTCCCCTGTTAGTTGTCTAAGGAAACTAAATATTAGTGTCAGGGTTTGGCTTGAAAGATGAGAAACCTTTTATCACTTCAAGAATTGCAGGTCTGGGTCTAAGAGTTCTATTGTAGGATTTATCAAAGCACCGACCTTTTATGAACGATAAGGGGATAACAGTCTTGAAGCTACAAATACAAAAAATGATAAATTAAAATATGATTTGTATTTTGGTTGGGTAGGCTCATGCATCACGGTTTCATTCACGACTCATATTTTATTTCTACCATGATTATTAATATGCCTAAAAAATTATTTACTCTCCCTATATCGCTTGTAATGAGAAAGTACACGGAAGTCCAAAAATTTAATTTGGGAGTTGTTACTTATGCTCTTCATTATTATGTACTAAAAAAACTAAGTGGTTATTGTATTTTTATTAGTCAAATTTTACATTTTATTATTGAACAAGCTCATGTTTAAAAATATTCACAGAGACCTATAATATCACACATTAGATGGAAGATTAGAAACGTTGATCCAATTACAACTATTTTATAATTTTGAATAGAAGTATTTAAAAAAAATCATTATTAAGTCTTATAGGTTAATGGATCTTATTTCTTTATAGCACAAAATTGCATTCCTTTTAATCAAAAATTTGAATCTTCTTAAACAATTATTTAACAAATATAGTATGCCCAATAAATTTCTAAACAATTCTTTAACATATGAAAGGTATTGACAAATATTCTATACAATATAAGCTCATTTGAGTTTACATATAGACATAATCATAACACCTTTGAGTACTAATTATATTAATAAAAAAAAATATTTAGAATTTTTAAATTACATAGTAAATTTTCATTTTTCTTTAAATATAAATTTAATAAACATATTAACAATAATTTAAAATAGTAGTTTTTTATTAGATAAAAGGGGAAAACTAGGGTCCCTTCCCTTACAAAGCTTAAAACAACCAATAGTTTATAAATAGTATGATCAAAATACCAAGAGTTTAATAACACTACTAGATTGACAATAGATAATAACTAACAACAACAACAACAACAACAACATAATAATAATAATAATAATAATAATAATAAGCCACCAACTAGCTACCTAGAGACCCAACCAATTCACAAAGGTTTAAAATAGCCTCCCCTTCTTTGGATATAATGTGAAACTTGACTTTTAGTGAATCAAACTCATCACTTGTATCAACCCTTGTAGATTTCCCCTTCATTGAACTTCACCTCTCTTAATAGGTTGACTCATTTTGGTAGGGGTTTCATTTTTAGTTTTTGATCTTTGGTATCCTTTTCTTGGGGTTTATCCTCTTTTATAATTAATGTCCTTTCTCTTGACTAGTTGTTTGCCCCCTTGGTCATGATTTCCTCAATCCAGGTCTTAATAGTAATAGGGGTCTTTTTTGGTTTTTTGGTACTAGTAGTATTGCTTGAAGATCTTGGGCTCATGTTATCCATGATTTGTTCTTCTTGGAAATAACTATAATTAGACTTAGAATTACCACTATCCTTATCCTTAGAGTTTTCATTTTTAGACTCCCTAGGTTCATAAGGTTGTCCTCTTCCCCACTAGAAAACACTATATTAATTTCATTTAACTTGGAATTTTCTTTCATCAAATTCTAGTTGATCTCTTATTCCTTTTTGAGTTGGACTGACCACTTCCTCCCTTTCACATGGTTGGGATTAAACATCACACACTAATATTTGATCACTTAGGTGTGCATGTGGGGCCCTCTTAACATCTTGTTTCCCATTCTATTTTCGGTTGCGCTCTTCTACTCTCCACGGTAACTCTCAAAATGTTGTTACTAGGAGGTCTTGTGTTGGTCCTCAGGGGCAATTTTAACACCTCCAAAATGTGTTTGTATGCATCTCAACCCACCTATGATCTAACCACAATGGAGCCATCCTCATCATACCTACAATACTATCCATACAATCAGCCTACTCCAACTCCTGCAACACCCATCAACAAGGACTTGGAAGAAGTCAAAGCTGCGTTAAAGGATTTATAGGTTGGGACAAGCAAGCAGTCGTTCAAGTTTGAGGACATTTGTCCTTATCCTTTTGACCCCTCCATCTCCTTGGTCCCCTTTTCCAAACATTTTGAAATACCAAAATTTGATAAATATAAGGGAACCAAGGACCCCAAAGCCCATCTACAAGAGTTTTATGCCCATTGTCAGGAGGTCATGCACAATGACAACTATCTCATCTGACTGTTCCCTAAGAGCCTACATGGGGTTTCCCTTAACTGGTTCACGGGCCTTGAAAAAGGATCCATCAAATCCTTTGCACAACTATCCGAACAATTCGTCTCCCACTTCTCTTTTAATCTGGAGAAGGACATTGACATGCTTGATCTCCTAAAAGAAAAAAAGCGTGATGGAGAGACCTTTGCTAGCTATTTGCAAAGATTGGTGCACTTTAGCTAGCCGGATGAAATAAGAAAGGGAAAAACTAAAAAGCAAATGATATAAAAAGAAGTGTCAAGCTCTAAGAAACGAAAGGCTGACACTGTTCTTTCTACAACAAAAGAAAAGTGTAGAAACCCTCCTAGAAAATCAAGACCAACTAGGCTAGCCTAGAGAAACATCACGGGAGGATACAAAAGCTCCAATGTGGCAGGTGAATGTCGAAGAAAAGGGCATATTTGAGGAAGCAACAAGCATAACATTGGTAGATTTTGCTGACATTGCAGAACAAGTTGAAAGCCAAGTGCATGAGGAAAATTAGGAGATCTTGCAGCAAGAACATAAGCAAGAGTTCCTGTAGCAAGAGCAAGAACAAGAACTTGAGGCCCTGAAGCTAGAACTGGGAGAATAGTCAGCACCCCTGTAGTTGGAATTGGTTGAACAAATAGAAGCCCTGCAGCTGGTACTCTATGAAGAGTAAGCAAAAGTGCTAGGAAAAAAATTGGTAGGAATAAACAGGCCCTCTGATTCTTCGATGCACATGGTAGCCATGAACTTGTGGAAAGAAGTGCAAAAGAGGGAATAAAAATGGAAAGAAGAGAGATGTAGGTTAAAGAGGGAAATTCAAAAGAGAGATGAAGAGATTGAGGATAAGAATGAATACATTATTGGTTTAAAGAAAAATGTGGATAATATGGTAGCCTTAGTACCTCAAATCTTAGAGTGCAGGACTCCTCCAAGTATCTATGCTCTATATTTGAAGGAGAAGCATCTTTATTTTAAACTAGCAAGGATTGTTTTAGGTTTGAATCCTTCCATTGAGACCCCTCTTGAATTTTTCAATGCTTATCAGATCGCTCCTCCTGAAATAAAGAGTTTGTTGTGTGAATTTTATTTGCATAATTATGTTGTGACCAAAGAACATGATTGGAATCCACTATTGTATGTTGGAGATGTCCAATTAAGGAAATTTATGTCCTGGATTCATAACGAAGTTAGTTGGGGAAAGCAGTTCAAGACTTATAGGAAAATTGAATCCAACACTCCCCTGCCCATCAAGGCTGAATCTAGAAATCCAGGAGACATTTTCCAAGATTGACACATAATTCTTTACCGACCAAGCTATAACAATAGGATCCTTCTTAAGAGAGAAGCAATTTATAAAGAATATGAGGAGGTAGAAAAAGCCACAAGGGAATCTATAATGGGATATCTATCACAAAGGTGGAACAACCTAACTGATGAGTTGAAACAAGTCGAGCCTCATTCTACACAGAAATATGTTGCAACACTTAAGAGAGTTGATAGATATATATTGATTGGAAGGACAAAGGGACAATTTTGGCTTCCACTGAATTTTTAGCCACCTATCCTATTGTGGCATGTGCCAAACTTCAGGTACTACTGATATGACACAGCTGTAGAGAGACAGAGATGGAGAAAGTTGGACAAACAACAAGGGTTCTATTGGGACCCTAAGTCACACACAACATAAACTGATGTAGGACAGCTGACAGTTGCAAATTTCAAGGCATTGACCAAGAAAAAGAATAACTCTTCCTCTGTTGGAGGACCAACAAAACCTTAGGTTGGGGGGAGTGATGATTCTTGTTTATGGTTCAATTTTGATAAATTTTGTTATCCATTTGTTGCAGTTGTCATAGACTTGGATGATTGAACTTTTTATGATATTTCCTTAAAACTATAGACTTTGGACATGAACTTATTTTCATAACTTTTAAATGACATTGACATGCTACATGAACTATCTGTGTTATTTTTACATGTGATTAATGAATGTCACTTTGATATAGTTATAGATATGCAGTTGTTGTGTGTACTAATATTGTCATACATAGATAATTAGAGGCCTGCAATTAAGGAAGATTCCTGCCAGCTAGTCATCCGCCATACTAGTCAACAAGGTGGACATTCAATGAAGAAAGTATCTTGATGATAGAAAGATTCCTCATTCAAATCAAAGTTGTAACCACATTATAAATGATCTTAATTGACTGTTGAGAAAATATAGGTGTTATTGTTGTGCTCGATCTGCGTTGAGGCAAACATACCTGACCAGATTCCACGCATGTGTAATCACCTCTCCACTTTTAATGCTTTCCCTAATGTGGCATCCTTATGTTCTGACAGAGTTGACCGCCTTGCTAGGTGCTTAGTTAGTAGCTTCTATAAATAAGATTCAGATGCTCCTTCTCATGGGGTTTCTTAATCTTATGATGTACTCACATTCTTAATCTTTCAGTAATACAGTTATGTTGCTCAATTGTACTCATGTTTTCCAATGAATGAAATGAAGTTATAAGTTCGTGCATCTGAGTTTACTTTTGTTTTAGGGGATACTCATCCAAGGGGGCCCACTTGGTGAGTATTTCGTCCTTTAGTTAGTTAGTTAGTTATTTTCTGTTCAGTAATTAGTTAAGAATCTGGTGTTGTCTGTTCTTGTAGCCACTAGAATTCCATTTTGTGACTATTCCTGTAGCCAAAGCAAACAAAGTAGTTTCCTATTTGTAAGCTCATATTTTCATTTATGTCATACAATTTAGCTTATTTTAGTTATTGGTTGATTCTCAACACTTATGTTATTTCCTTCCAAGCAATTTACTTTCAACATTGTGTTTTTTATAGTTGTAGGATGAATATGGATACTTTGGATTTCTAGTGCACATACTGTGCTGACCCATTTCAAGTTTAAGTCCCTCGATTGACAAGTTAAATGCACCTTCATGATGATTGAAATAGCTATTCAGGTTAGATGTCTAATCCCTGAATCACAATTGTAAGGGGTTAGTTGTTAAATCATTGTAGGAGGCCAACAAAGTGGACCCTCGAAAGGATCGCGTACCCACTTGCGTATAGTTTAATAATACAGGAATTAGGGGACATGCGATGTATTTTAATCAATAATTGAATTCAGTGTGGAGAGGTGTTAGTGGTTTGCGATTGAATTTGTTTTCAAGCCATCTTTGTAGCCTAGTGAACATACTCCTTTTTATCCAACCATGTGAGAGATGGTTGAAGTCTAGTTGTCCAACTACGGTGTCTCTATGAAATATATACGTAGGCAAGGCCATCAAGCGATGAACCCCCGAGGCTTTAGGTCGGGCCCTTAGGAGTGTTCTTCCGATTCTTGTTTTAGACTTTCCATTCTCTCTCGATGTTGTAAGCTACCATTTGATTTCTATAGTTTATCTTAGTGATCATGTACTAATTACCCATTGATCTTATGTGTGCTCCAAGTCTTGTAGATCTTGTAGATATAGGAATTGGGAGTGAGGGGATTTTGACGTGATGGAACACAAGAAATGGCGAGTAGATAAGAGGTATGTTTTGATGATCCAAAATAAGTAGATATTATTGTTTTTTATAAAAATCATAACCATATTTACTCTTAGCTAATGAGATCATTGTCTATTGACTTAAGTACTGTAGTATGTTAGTTTCATTTAAAAAAAATAAAATTGTAAATTAGTATTAACACCTACACACATAGAAATGAGGAAAATGTTGGATTGTATTCAAGGTCTGCCTTAGTCAGACCCTCGTTTTGGTGTTCCCACCTCCACCGACATCCAGATAGACACAAAGTATTGAAATCAATAAATGAAATAGAAAGGAAGTAGTATTGCTAAGTAGAGAGCACAAACAACTAGAATACATATGTAGCAATATGTATATGGATGTATACCACCAATAATTAAGTCTTGTAATATTTGACTCATTTAAATGTATATGATGTCTAGTTGTAAATATGTTTTTAAAATATATATATTATTTTAAATGACCACAACAACGTAGTGTGATAACCTTGTATCTAAAATTATACCATGTTGTTGTGTGGATTAAGGGTGCACCATTTAGATGATACATGACCCAACTATGTTAGAGTTCCATTGTACTTTTAGCCATTTAATTCTAAGAGAATATTAGTTAAATTCTTATGTGAATGCTTCTATTAAGGTATGTGACTAAATCTACATAGATAGATACTATAATTTGTCATGCTATACTATGTTGCCAAGGTTTCCTAGTAATAAAGCTCCTTTATTATCATTTGAATCATGTTGATTTTGAATGTCTCCTATAGTATTCACTTGAGGTTCCTCATATCAAGTATTATGACTAAAGTCACTAAATGCGCCTTTGAGGTTTTAATAAATATAGTAGGTGCATATTCGATCCCTATGGTATTGCTTAACTAAGGGAGATTAAGATAATAATTAAATAAGGATAGATGAAGAGTCTTAGAGTCTCCTCTACTATTGGGTTGTGTCTTATCATGGAATTATGATTTTCTCTTAGTTTAGAATATCATACTATACTGATAGTTGGGAGATGCTAATAAAGAGTTAATTTGATAAGGATAACTGGACCTGACAATAGTTAGATTAATCTGTTGATAATATGATTTTCATTGTTTTTCACAAGGGCATCTTATAGATGTCAGAGGAGAGGGTATTATAAATGAGTCGATTGTGGTCAACAAAGGCACCTCATAAAGGTTAATAGATATGAGTGATATCAGATGAAGAGTTGTTGTTGGAGGTCAAAAAGGACTTCATAGGGTTGTTAGGAAGAAAGATTCATTGGACTTAGAGTGTAATTACAACAAGCCTTTAGGAGTTCCAAAAGTTCAGACTTCAGACCCGTTGGTTATTTTTTAACAACCAAACTTTTTCTCACCACAAACCTATGAACTTGCCAAGGACAATTATTAGTAAGGGCAAGGATTGGACAACACATAAGTAAAGGTTGTTGGGTCTTTAATTCTTCTCTTTAGGCTCTGTTAGACTAGGGAGGGTGATCGCAAAACAACTGTGTTCCTATACATCGGTGTGTCAAGTATTAAAACACACACCACACAAATGATTCTCCATATATGTTTAAAATCACCATACCCTAAAAGTTTGGAAAACTTTCACAGTAATGATTAACTTAAACAAGAGAAGATATGATCCTTTAATCATTCCTACACACCTAGTAAAGCTATCAGAAAGTAGTTTAATTATATTGTGTGACCATTAGTCAAGTCGGTTACCAAACTGAAGCATGAAACTAAACTAGACCAGTGCCATATTCTAGGAAACAAAGTCAAACCATAAACCTATATGATTGGATAACATTTTTTTATTTTAGAGAAAATACTCGTGGCATTAGAGATATTGCCTTACAATATTCCCACCAACTATATCTGCAATTAACTTCTTAATAACATCCTTGTACAAAGATTATAACAAACCTACTGTTAGAATTCAAGAATTTACATAAATTCCTTGAATGAATAAACAAGAATGAAACAACACATCCATTGGAACTCAAAAGAGATAAACAAGATAACCATTAATTATCGTATTTATAGCTTGTGCAATTTGCATATAGGAGAGAGAATATACATAAAATTTGTACTACTTTGTTGTCTATATTGCTTATCCAAAACATATATTGGTTGACTAGTTTCTAAAACACATTATTGTAGAACTCAACATTTATCTTCTTGTATCTATTTCCCTTGAAAATAAATACCTATTAACCTTATGACTCTTCAACCTCCTAGCCCCCCTGTAATCAGCCATAGAATCCCTTTTATAAGACAAGGGAGCAACAAGAACCAGGCTGAATTATATTTTACATTTCAAAATGAATTTCAATAGAAAACAAAAATATCCCCAACTGATTTTGGGATTCATCATTTTAATTCAAATGAAAACAAAAATAGAGTCCAAGAAACCATTAATCAAAACCATCCTACCAATCATCAAAAAGCGTCATCATGGCAGCATCAGAACATATCAACCGATATCACCCCAAAAAGCATCACCATCAGTAGAAACGCATAAAAGACCGGAGACCCACTTCATAACACACCAACAAAAATAAGTAAATCGTCACACAGGAAATTTTTTTGAGCACCTAACAAGGAAAGTAACAGGATATTACTTTGCCTTGTCACCTGGTGAATAGGTGTGCCCACTCAGCGTCCTTATCTTCAAAGGAGTAGCCATCATAACCTCATCCTCAGAATCAACCCAATCCTTCATGGCCATAAGATATTGGCGATAGCCAGAGTCAGTCTCATTCCCACTGTCAGAAGAATCATCAGAAAACTCAATTGGAGATTGATGACATCCCATATAGGTGTGATAATACCTATTCTTCCTGGAAGCTTCCCTTTCTGGCCTCTCAACTTTCTTACCTTTTTCCTTTAGTCACTTCCTCTGAGATAGTTCAGCCCCTAAGGTGATAAGAACATTTAAGAACACCTCATGTAGAATCCTTGGCAACTCTTGTCTCCTTCGTTGGTGTTACTGGTACTTCTGGTCGACCTTGCTCACCATGAGGATGAGAGTCTTTAAATTCAAGAGGATTGAGCCTCTTGGAACAACGAACAGGGCTGACATTCACACTTATTCTTCCCATTTCCCAAATCTGCTACAAAAGTTCTCCAAACAGAATTACCAACTTACTCAGAAATGACTATGTCAAAATCACTTCCTCACTCGAACCTCAGATTTTTTCACAATTGGATAGTGAAGAAGTGAAGTAAGTGAACAACATTAAATAGAGTAATTGGTGTGTGTCTGTATTAATTTTTCAGGAGAGCTTGTTTGAGAGTATTATCAATCAACTAACCTTGTTTTAAATCTCAACCGTTGATCAAAACTTTGAACCAAATCAACGGTTAGAAATTCCAGCTTCTTAATGATGATAAAATTAAGCCCATGCATTTGATGCTCATCCCAAATCACGAGACTTGAGTGGGATAAGTATTTTCCTTAACTTGCATATCAATCACACGCCTAATTTTCCAATCAGACATGTCATGTTGCATTTACCCGCTTGCCCGTAGGAAATAACTCACTTGTAATTCATCATAGCATGATAGTGGGGAACGATCATGATTTATCTTCAACATATCTAGTCCTACCCTGCCTTACTTCAATTTCACTTTCCCACATGTACCAGCCTCTAACAAATTTGACGGCTCTAAAATTGTTTATCAATCTCACAAGCGTGCTGAAGAAAAAATACTCTAACTTTAGCGTGATTTTTAACTTGGAACAATCTCAGCTAATACCTCCAACCACACCTATTTTTATCAAGAACCTTCTAAATTTGGAAAGGTTCACGTGGCACTTTCCCATGTGCCCGTCAAAAGATATAGGACATAGATGGACCCATACAAGATGGCAGGGAGTGGTCAGGATTGGGCTACATCACCTACCATCGACCATCAATTTTAATACATACAAGGAAAAACATGGTTCCCAAGATCTAGTAGATCAAATATAATGACAGATGTTACTCCGCTTGCTAACCTGTGTGACCATTCCTCCTTAATGCTGAAAAGATACAGGCACGCGGGGAACATCCTTGATGAGAACACGTGTCATGAAATATGTTGTTGATTATGCCTCAAACAACTTCCACTACCCTGCAAGGGAACATATCTCACATTAAAAATTACCACGTGGCCATCGCCCACTAGCCCATATCCTTAGAATATTATGGAATAAAACAAGACGGGCTCACAGGGAGCAACACATATATGGCCACATCTTTAGTCCATCAACCATTGATCCTCCTTGAGAAGCGCAAGTCATCCTTACCAAGGAGACCGGGTCCACCATTACATAAGATACGTGACCAAAGCCTGCCAGCCTGTGAAAATAAAATAAGAAGCAATGAACCAACATGGGAATACAGGGGATAACTAGGATCAACTCCCATGATCAGACGACCAATATGATGCACAATTTTTGCACACTTAGTAAAATTTAGTTATAAAAAGGGGCCATCCCTAGGGAACAAAATATTGACCCTTTATAATGAAGGATAAGGATAATTTTTTTTTAGAACTAATCCTTCGATCATAAGGAATTAAGACCAAGATGAATCAAGGCGACCGACAAACCTAAGGTCAAGGGTCGGTAAAACGACGACTATCATGGCACATGTGACAACTTAAGTGAATGGGAACGGGAAAGACAAGTCAATGCAATTTTAGAACGATCAAGGGTTTATGCCAAATTTTGGAGACTTTAAGAAAATAAAAACCCTATCACAGTGAGGAGAACATGATCTAAAATCAAAAAATAAGGGACCAAGCCAGATTTTTCATAGTTTTTTAGGATAAAACCAAAAATAAATAAACTAGGAGTTCCATCAGTGGCTCCTATTGGGGACACATGCCTTTCATAGGTATGGTGAGATCCTAGAATCTTTGGGAAATCATACCAAATGCCTTATCCATTGGGTGACAAATTATTTTTCAAATTTTCAAACCACATTTGTTGGCCCCAGGTCATCAAATGAAAAAGAATAATTCATGTTTACCTCTATCAATGACATTGTTCTTTGTTGTCTGTATTAAGCCCAATTTGAAGATACTGTCCTTGCTTATCTAAAAAAAATACCACACTTGGCATGCTTGATCACATCACTAAAACTTTCATCAACAATAATATTCTCATGCACAATTACTTTCCCATCAGACTTGACCGAAAAATAGAAAATTTCACAATGTGTTCCAAATGGGTCACTATGATACCTCCCCTCATCATTCATCTGCATATCAAGTTTGAAACTCTCATAGTGGTAAGGCCCAATAAAAACATCATGTCCTACACATAATATGCAATTCTTCTGTGTGTGGGGCAAAGAATACTAACACATTTGAAACTCTAATTGAATTGCACCATAGTTCAATTCATTACCATGTGCCTCAAGATTCTGAAAATTATATTTACCAAAACCCTCAATACCTTCATCTGAATCACCTTGAATACCATCACTTTCAAGATTAACAAGATCAGCAAAAACATTTTCATGTGCATCATTAGTTGAGAGGTATATTTTCTTAGATGTCAAAGATTCACTGTTATTTAAAGTTTGTTCATTAGCCTTTGAACAAGTATCTTGGTTTTCCTGAACATAAATAATTTCCTTATTTGATGAAAACATGTCCATAATCATAGTGTGGAGATAAGGAACATCAACAAAGAGCTCAATTTCACAATCACTAACATAAGATCCACCATTGTTTACACCATCAAGATATTTATCATTTTTAACACCGTGCCTAAGTTCAAGATATTGAATACACAAGTTCTTGTTTTCAAAGTGATCACCATACATTGAATCAGTTTGCTCTAGTGATAATAGGCCTGAGCTACACTCTAAATACTCATCATGTGAAACCTATTCACTTACTTGCGAACAAGCAACTTTATCATTATTTTCATCACCAGATCCTTCAAATGAAGAAAACATCTCTAGCTCCTCCTCATAGGAGCATCCATAACCCTTCGAATAGTCAATTTCACTAGCATCACAATATTCATCACAAAGAAACCCATCACTACATAAACTCTGTTCAAAACTCTTAGAATGTATGCTTAAATTTTCATCTTCAATATCTTGACTACTGACTTGTGGTAAGGAATCAACAACACTTGAAAGTATATATCTATCTCCACCACTAGTATATACATATGTTTCTTGTGGGTTGATTACAATTTATATCTTCATCCATACAACCAGATGAATTTTCATCTTCAGATACACCATTTTCACTTTTGCGTATCATGTTTTGATTTTCCCCAATGGGACAATAGCTATTAACATCTTGATGCATCATGTTTTTTGTATGGTCACACTTGGCCTTTTCAACACTCTTTTATCCAATCAAGTATCTGATCAAAACCGTGAGGTTTCAATTATTTTGGCAAGGCACTCAACCTTGACTCAAAGATTTCAAAAAATAAATCAATGCATGTTGAATCCTTAGGTCTGAAATTTTTGGGGACCTCCAACAAGGCATCCAAAAATCTTGAGAACAAATCATAAGGTGATTCTCCCTTATGCCTCTTCATATTAGACAAATTTTCAGCAAAAGATATTTGATCAATTTTTCTCAAACTTTGTTGATGTTCAATTTGGAGTTCATTATGATCAATGTGTTGTAGTGATGGGAAAATAGGAACAACAGAAGCACCATCACTCTAACAATCATTTCCATTTTCTGACTCATGAAATTCATTTGCATGAGGTATGTTAGAGTAACCAACACTTGCAACCATGTATCCTTTCATCATTGAATACTTCATATTGTTCTCAATATCCATGGCCATTTGATATGCCAGATATAATGTTGTAGGCTCCTTATCTCTTAACAAATAGCTCATTTATTCATCGAATGCATCAAAGTATACAATCAGACATACTGCTTCATTTGGTCTCAAACTTTCAAGAATGTCACTCAAAGTTTTTGAAAATATGATATTGAAAGTTGGGACCAACTCATCTTCTTCTTTCTAGATGTTGTTAAATCTTTGTCTCACTGAGTATGGATTAATTCTTTCTCCAAACTATTCTATGAATACTACCATGAACTCATTCCATGAAGAGATATAACACACTAGCAAATATGAAAACCAATCTCTAGAATCCCCCTTTAGAGATTAAACAAAGAACTTCATAACATCTTCATGATTTATCTCATAATCTCTCATCAGATCATAAAATCTCCACCAATGCTAAGATGTTGATTCTGATATTTTCCCTTCAAATTTTGGTAGATGTTCCCTAACTTCATTAGGAGTAGGGTTTAGGAAACCTTGAATACCATTAAAATTCAATGGTCTATATCTTTCCATAGAGAAACTTATTTGATGGCATGATAGGGGCTACACATTCTTCATGTTCACACCATGCACCCCACAAGGATGTATCATTTAGGAAACCTTGAATACCATTAAAATTCAATGGTCTATATCTTTCCATAGAGATACTTATTTGATGGCATGAAAAGGGCTACACATTCTTCATGTTCACACCATGCACCCCACAAGGATGTACAATTGATTGATACATTTTTTTTACACCCTTTTACAACTTAGAACATAAACTTATAGCTGATTACCACCTTGTTTCATGCTTTTATCATGATTTTAAATATAAACACATTTAAGATCTCTTCAATGGGAAGATTTCAATGCAAATATGCTTCTTATTCTAGATATTACAAGTTTCAATTTATGAAGCATGCAAAACAATCTTCACTATTCCCTTTCTTAGTGCTTTAGTTCACTGAATTGGGAATACAACATTACTTTATGATTTCTTAAAAATGGTACCCATCTAGATCTATTCTCTTTTGTAGGTTAAAAACAGGGGAGAATACCTGGATATATTAGCAGGATTGATATAATATCAGGTTCTTTTCATAGAGTCGTCACCTCCTTTGTAGAGGACCAAACTTCAATAGTATTTTCACTAGTTCAGAGTTCTTTAGAGTCGCCACTCACTTTTTAATGAGAATTTGTAATTCAGAACGTTATAGACTTTGTCAAGGCAAGATGATCTACTGCAAGTACCTCTCTAAATTTCCCCATTAGAGTCACCATTTATGTTGGTTATTCTCTAAGAACCAAAAAATTTCTCACCACAAATCTATGAACTTGCCAAGGACAATTATTAGTAAGGGCAAGGATTGGCCAACACATAAGTAAAGGATTTTGGGTCTTTACTTATTCTCTTTAGGCTCTGTTAGATCAGGGAGGGTGATCCCAAAACAACTGTGTTCCTAGATACCGGTGTGTCAAGTATTAAAACACACAACAAACATATGATTCTCCATATATGTTTAAAAGCACCATACCTTGAAAGTTTGGAAAACTTTCACAGTAATGATTAACTTAAACAAGAGAAGATATGATCCTTTAATCATTCCTACACACCTAATAAAGCTATCAAAAATTAGTTTAATTATATTGTGTGATCATCAGTCATGTCAGTTACCAAACTGAAGCATGAATACTAAACCAGACCAATGCCATATTCTAGGAAACAGAGTCAAACCATAAACCTATATGATTGGATAACATTTTTGTATTTTAGAGAAAATACCTATGGACTTAGAGATATTACCTTACAATATTCCCACCAACTATATCTACAATTAACTTCTTACTAACATCCTTGTACAAAGATTATAACAAACCTACTGTTAGAATTTAAGCATTTACACACATTCCTTGAATGAATAAGCAAGAATGAAACAACACATCCATTGGAACTCAACAAAGATAAACAAGATAACCATTGATTATCCTATTTATAGCTTGTATAATTTGCATATAGGAGAGAAAATATATAGAAACTTTGTACTAATTTTTTGTCTATATTGCTTATCCAAAACATATATTGGCTGACTAGTTTCTAAAACACATTACTGTAGAACTCAACATCTATCTTCTTGTATCTATGTTCCTTGAAAATAAATACCTATTAACCTCCTGACTCTTCGGCCTCCTAACCCCCCTTTAATAATCCATAGTTTCCCTTTTATAAGACAAGGGAGAAACAAGCACCGGGCTTAATTACATTTTACATTTCATTTCATTTTCATTTCAAAATGAATTTCAATAGAAAACAAAAATATCCCCAACTGATTTTTGGATTCATCATTTTAATTCAAATAAAAACAAAAACAGATTCCAAGAAATCGTTAATCAAAACCATCCCACTAGTCATCAAAAGTGTCATCGTGGCAGCATCAGAACATGTAAACCCATATCACCCCAAACAACATCACCATCAGCAAAAAAGCATAAAAGACCAGAGACCCACTTCATAACACACCAACAAAAGCAAGCAAATCATCACACGAGACAATATTTCGAGCACCTAACAAGGAAAGTAACATGATGTTACTTTGCCTTGTCACCTGGTGAATAGGTGTGCCCACTCGGTGTCCTTATCTTCAGAGGAGTAGTAATCATAACCTCATCCTCTGAATCAACCTAATCCTTCATGGCCATAAGATACTGGCGATACCTAGAGTCAGTCTCATTCCCACTGCCAGAAGAATCATTAAAAACCTCAATGGGAGATTGATGGCATCCCATATACGTGCAATGATACCTATTCTTCCTGGCAGCTTCCCTTTCTGGCCTCTCAACTTTCTTACCTTTTCCTTTAGTCACTTCCTCTGAGATAGTTTGGCCCCTAAGGTGATAAGCACGTTTAAGAACACCTCGTGCAAAATCCTTGGCAACTCTTTTCTTCTTTGTTGGTGTTACTGGTACTTCTGGTCCACCTTGCTCACCATGAGGAGGAGAGTCTTGAAATTCAAGAGGATTAAGCCTCTTGGAATGGCGAACCAGGCTAACATTCACACTTATTTTTCCCATTTCCCAAATCTGCTACAAAATTTCTCCAAACAGAACTACCAACTTACTCATAAATGACTACCTCTAAATCACTTCCTCACTCGAACCTCAAAGTTTTTCACAATTGGATAGTGAAAAAGTGAAGTAAGTGAACCACATTAAATAGAGTAACTGGTGTGCATCTACATTATTTTTTTAGGAGATCTTGTAGGATAGTATTATCAATCAACTAACCTTGTTTTAAATCTCAACCGTTGATCAAAACTTTGAAACAAATCAACGGTTAGGAATTCTATCTTCTTAATGATGACAAAATTAAGCGCATGCATTTGATATTCATCCCAAATCAAGAGACTTGAGTGGGATAAGTATTTTCCTTAACTTGCATGTCAATCACAGGCTTAATTTTCCAACCAGACATATCGTGTTACATTTACCCACTTGCCCGTAGGAAATAACTCACTTGTAATTCATCATAGTATGACAGTAGGGAACAATCATGATTTATCTTCAGCATATCTGCCCGTACCCTACCTTACTTCAATTTAAATTTCCCAGTGTACCAGCCTCTGACATATTTGATGGCTCTAAAATTGTTTATCAATATCACAAGTGTGCTGAAGAAAAAAGATTCTAACTTTAGAGTCATTTTTAACTTGGAACGATCTCAACTAATACCTCCAATCACACATATTTTTATCAAGAGCCTTCTAAATTTGGAAAGGTTTGTGTGGCACTTTCCCGTCTGCCTGTTGATGAGCCTAGTTTTTGGCATATTTTAGACTATATTTTTAAACATCTCTATATCTTTTATTATGTTGAGAAAGACATTTAGTGGTAATTATGGAAGTAATACATTGAATTTATGCTTGATATAACAAAGTTTATTATGATAATTATTTCCATGATTATTGCCTAAATGTTTTATTAGTTTGATGGAAGATGTGTGCCTTGTGACTTTTTGTGATGAAATGCCTTTCCTGCAGCTACTACTGTTAACCTTCCTACAGCCATATGTGAAATATTGTTTGTTTGAAACCAATACCTAATGAAATAATGGATCGTTTAATGAGTTGAATGTGTTGAGCTAACCCTTTGCCGTAGGAGTAGCTGTTAGTTATTGTAGGTACCAAGTCTCAAGGAGAAGATTTAGCCTCCACTAGATTGTTGTAGGACTGATTCAAAGCAGACCGATTCAGCAGCAAGAAATGAGGAGACATTTGATAAGTCATTTGCCATGCAAGGGAAGCATTCTGAGAATCCAGCAGAGGAGTCTTGATGACACATAAATCCAGGATAGTGGTGCTTTAATTCTTCAAACTGATTTGACTCAGTTCTCCCTCTTGTGTCCACTTCTTCAATGTAAAGGTCATGATGTAATAAAGATTTCCCATTTTATGAGGGAAAAGTTAGTTAGTTGTTAGGTTTCAGTTTTGAATAAATAGCTCGTTCTCATTCATAGAAAGGGCCAAAAGTTTACTATTGTAATAGCTCAATTTTTAAGTAATACAATTGCAAGTTGCAAGTTGTGAGCAATGTACTTACCAGTTTTAGTTCAATAAAAGTGTTTCATGGAGTTTATAGTTTAATATGTTGTGTACTAGAGACACTATCTAAGGGGGCCCACTTAGGAACGTTGTCTATCTTTTCCATTTCTGCAATTAGAGTATATGTATTTCATTTTCATAGAACTTTAGTGTGACTGTTCCTGCAGTTGGCAGAATTACAGAGCTGTCAACTATTCTTGCAACCACTAGGGACAAAGTAGTTCATGTCTTCAAAATTGGATTTAGTTTTCATTTTGAGAAGATTTAGTCAGCTAAATTTTGTTTCCAACAAATTCAATTCTAGCATGGTATTTTTAGGAAAGAACACATGTCTGGAATAGGTTGTTAGTGCATATACTGTGCAGACCCATTTCAAGTCTAACATCCCTGGGTTGACAATTAAATGATGTCCTTAATATATTATGACTGCCAGTCGTGATGTTTAATCCATGAGTAGAGGAATATATGTTCCTAATTATCAACCTATTTATGGACACTACATTTTTGGCGCCCTTGTCAGGGATGGTGTCAGACTAAGAACATGTTGTAGGCATGGTAGTAGGAGTTTGAATTTCATTCCTAGCATTTAGCTTAGAATTCAACATTCCAGCATTTTTCATAGTTTAGACTTACTTTTTCTGTATGCGTAGAAGAAGAGACCAATCTGGAAGATTCCTTCCTGGAAGAATAGATACCCAAGAAATTGAACCAAAGCTTTTCCAAGAAGAACCATATTTGGATGCTGGCCAAGACTTAGTTACCTCATCTTCTTCCTCAAAGTTAATCTTGAACCTATTTGATGAGCCAGATGACCTTAATCCACTCATTCAACATTTGAATAATTTGCAAACTTCCAACAACCAGGACCAATATAATAATCTGCTCGCCCTTGTAGTTTATCAACCAGGAGTTAACCCAGTAAGACCACCAAGGATGGCAAGGCCTACTTTTCCATTCCCAATTCTTGACCTACATGACAATAATAACCTCAAGAACATCCTTGCCTCATTACTTCCAAAGTTCTATGGACTTATTACAGAAGACCCTCATACCTTCTTGTTTGATTTTTACATCCTTTGTAGGAGTTATGACTACACCACTGATGCACACAAGATGAATTTGTTTCCCTCTACCCTAAAGGAGTCAGCCTTGAGGTGGTTCATGGGATTAGGTCGCAATGCAACGACCAATTGGGATGAAACAAAGGAGTTATTATTGGTAAAATATAAAGAATATTATAGAGGGAATGATATGAGAGGAGATGACATCTTCAAGATGTCACATAAAGAGGATGAAACCCTGGAAGACTATGTGTCAAGGTTTTTGTTCAGTGTGCAGAAAAAAAACTCAGCACCAGCTGAATGAGGAGTCTAAAAAACTTCTCTTTCTAAGAGGAGTCAATGATGCTTGCATTGAGGCACTAGACCTCATGGACGAAGGAGATATCACCCAAAGCAATTGGGATGATATCAAGAAGATTTGTCTCAACTACTCCAAAGCAACTGTGAAGAAAGGCAGAGGGTTTAGACCCTCTATTGCAAAAGGAAATGGCTCAAAAGTGTCTAAGGGGGAGATTTCTAATCTCTTGTCCGACTTCAAGCAAGATATCATCAATGATGTTGCTACACAACTGGACACTATGCAAGCTAGGAGGAAGAAAGATGAAGCAGAGGCAATGCTAGTTGAATATTGCCCTCATTGCAAACAAAGGAAGAAGGATTGTAGATGCAAGGCGGTGGCGAATTTGGAGGTGCAACATCTTCCCACTGAGTTCAAAATAATAGAAGGAGATGAAGAAGTGTTCTTTGTTGCTCAATGCAGGCCTTGGGCCCCAAGACAAGGTATGCCTCAGGACACTTTGCAAAATTTTGGTTCATATAATAGCCAATGGCGAAACCAGTACCCTCCAAATTATGGCCAATATTCCCAATCTAGTTGGAATAATCCTTGGCAAAATGCTCAGCAAAACCGGTGGTAGCCTCCGCAAGGAAATTGGCAGTCACCATAGCAAAATCAGTGGCAACCTACCCAAGGAAATTGGAAGCAATCCAACTAGTTAAGGGGAGGCCAACAATGGTCAAATCAACCCATTGGTTTCCTTCAACAACCCCAACAACAGTCAATCATGCCACCTCCTGCAGCTAACCAAAGCCAAAATCCTAAGCCAACCCAGCTACCTACTCAAACAACACCTAATCCAAATAACCAACCTCAACAATAGTAGCAAGTTTTTTTCACCGATCCTAATCAGCAACCTACTTATGCTCTCAACTTGAGTAATATTAACTTACGGTCAGGGACAGTGCTACCTACACCTTCTCCTCCCATAATTGCAAAATTTCCACCTGAGGATAATGAGCAAGAAGATACTAATGACCTAGCCCCATCCAATGAGCCCATGCAGAATCCATCCTTGCCTAAGGTGTCCAATAAAACTTCACCCCTTTTTCCACAAAGGTTGGAAGGTGAAGTTGTTCAAAAACAAGAAGAGCCTACTGTTAGAGTAATAAGTTATTATGCTTAATTAATTATATCATACTGGTTAATTAATTAAGTCACTTATTCCTTTAGTTTCTTAAGCTAAACTTAGGCGCATTAATAATTATTTATTAATTATTAAGTCTGCACACTAGGGTTTCATTTAGGGTTTCTCTTTTAGGGTTTCTTGATCTCCTTCATAAGGATTGATCTTTTTGTAATAACAGAAATTTTGAATAATATAATTTGCACATTTCATGCAAAGCTCTGCTTTTTTGATGTTTTCTCTTCTATGGAAGGTGTTTAGGTTTGCATGTCTGATCTAGGGTTTCTAACATGGTATCAGAGCTCCAAACCTGCGGTTACCTATTTGTGATCTGAAGATATGGTCTTTCAGTGAGTTTCAAGTGCAAGGGTTTCCACAGGCATCTTTTTTGCAAGATCTGGGGGTAGCTTATTTTTTGGGACACTTTGGGCTCAAACGGACGTCGCCATCGCGTTCGTAATGCCCAAAAACCCTAGAAATGCTTGTCAAATTGTCCATTTTGGAGCAGTTGGTTTCTGAAGGAGGCCGTCCGGCCTCCCCAACATGCATTTGGAGGCATGAAAATTGAAAAAATAAAATAAAAAATGACTTTTTGGGGATCTGTGTCAGTGCATCCAGTTTAGATGGCTCCCGCCGCCCGGCGGCCACCTGTCCGCCACCGCCATCGGTGGCTCCGCCACCCTTGCCGCCGGCCTCCGCCTAGCCCTCGCAGGCTCTGGCAAGGTTAGCCCCGATCACATGGATGACCGGGGGCCGTCCGCCAGCGCCTGCGGGCTCTTCCATTTCAGTCACGGTCCCATGGAGAACCAAGGGCTCCGCCCCAGCGCCCAGCCCTACGCCCACGGTCACATGGGTGACCAGGGGCCGATTTTTTTTTTGTAGGGGGGCGGATTTTTTGCAGCGACGGCCAGATGGCCATCAAATTTATGCTCATGAACCGCTGACGTCAGCGTCCGTACGACACCCTCTTTTCCCCCTCCTAGCCCTAATTTGCCCAAAAAAAACATTTTTTTTTTGTTTTTGGCATAACTTGGGCATACGGTATCAAAATCGAGCAAACGAGATATCACCGGAAAGCTGGTTCCGAGCAATATCTTATGGTGCAGTTTATTTTATAGTATTTTCTTGTTTTACTACATTTATTACTATTTGAAGTCAAATGTTTTTTTTATGCTTCCGAGCTCATAACTTTTTGCCACGATCTCCGATTTTCACTATCTTTGTGGCATTGGAAAGGTATTAAGGAGCTTTATGTTGTTGTCCATGCAATTTTTTCTGTATCTATCCCAAGTTTTTCATTATTCCAGATTTGTCTCGATGGGTGTCTTGGAGATTACTTGGATGTTTTGGCAGTTGGGAGAGTGCACCTTGCATCTTTGCACTTCATTTTCAGTAATACATCATTTAATAATCAACTGCTGCTTCATAGATTCCAGGGTTGTTCCCGTTTGGAGTTTTTGAGTGTTCCGAGGCATCGAGTCTGCTGTTGCTTTTATCATGATTCCTTGAGTCAATCAGTGACTCTCATCTGGTTTTAGTAGTAGACAAAAGTATCTTTCCTTGGTTGCCAGATTTCGGTTCTAGTGTTACTCTACAGTGTTCTTCCAGTGCTTCTTTGCAGCATGTCATATCATTATAGTGGGTTTTTCCCACTGGGTTTTCCTTCTCTACCTCTTTCTTGCATTTGTACTTGGGTACTTGATTAGGCCTAGTTGTCGGGACCCATCTTTGCTTGCATGCATCTTCTTCTAGTGTTTTAGCTTCTTCCTAAGTTCATCTTAAGGGGGGGTGTTAGAGTAATAAGTTATTATGCTTAATTAATTATATCATACTGGTTAATTAATTAAGTCACTTATTCCTTTAGTTGCTTAAGCTAAACTTAGGCACATTAATAATTATTTATTAATTATTAAGTGTACACAATAGGGTTTCATTTAGGGTTTCCCTTTTAGGGTTTCTTGATCTCCTTCATAAGGATTGATCTCTTTGTAATAACAAAGATTCTAATAATGCATTTTACACTTTGAGGTTTACATAACTTCTTGTTTGTTCTGAATGTCTTTTGCATGTGACAGGTATGCATTTGCATGCAGGTGATCTTGGTTTCTAACACCTACCTTTGACATTCTTGAACAACTAAAGCACATATGTGTAGAAATCCCCTTGTTCCAAGCAATAAAATAAGTACCTATCTATAACAAGGCTATTAAAGAATCATGCTTGAAGAGGCCAGGTAGGAAAAAAAAGAAGACCCTCAATCTATTCATGTCTTAGGTCAACTCTCTGATTTGATGCTAGGGAAGCTTACCATCCCAAAATATTCATACCCTGGCAATCCTGTGGTGGAAATCATTATTAATGGAGTTCAAATTAAAAATTCTTTAGTAGATCTTGGAGTGGCTATTAATGTAATGACTAAAGACCTTGTGGTAAAGCTAAGTATTTCAGACCTAAGAGCTACACCTACAGTCCTGCAGCTTGCTGATAGTTCAATTGTCAAGCCTGATGGAGTAGTTGAAGACCTGGTAGTCACCCTAGATTCATGGGAATATCTTGCTGATTTTATGGTCTTGTCTCCAAAAGCAACATTAGGAGGATATCCTGTAATTCTAGGAAGGCCTTGGTTAGCCACCGCAGATGCTTACATAGGATTTAGGTTTGGTAACATGACTATCTCTGATGGATATAGCACCAAGAAGCTCACCCTTTATGCTCCATCCCAACCTCAACTTGAGTTTGGATAGGCAGTCTGGCTAGATTTAGGAGAGGATGTGGAAGAAATCAATTATGTGGAAAACCTAATGATGATTAGTAGAGAGCCTTTTATTGAGAAACAAGAAGATGAAGAAATATTGTATAATATCCTTCAGAACAATTATGGCATTGAGTACCCCCTTTATGAAGAAGTTCCATGTTCCTTGTAGACAAATATTCTCCCTTCTACTTCAGCTCATTATCTTGCAACAACTGATTGTTTGCACACCTTATTACCCCATGAAGTAGAAATGCCTTTTCTGTCTGAAGTATCTATGCTCAAATTAACCTCACAAGCGGAGGTAGCTGCAAGAAAAACATTGAATATCAATAGTAAACTTACTAGTAAGCAGCAAGAGTCAAATTTCCAAATGCTTACTACCCACAAGACAACTTTTGCCTGGGATTACAGTGATATGAAGGGACTAGACCCAAAGCTATGTACACACTGAATTTTCATCAACAGTGAGTTCGAACCTGTTAGACATCCCCAGAGGAGAATTAATCCAGCCCTAAGAGAAATAGTTAAGGAGGAATTGCAGAAGATGTTGAATGTTGGCTTTATCTACCCAATCTATGATAGCCAGTGGGTTTCTCCATTGGTTATTGTCCCTAAAAAAGGAGGAAAATGGAGAGTGTGTGTGGATTATAGGGAGCTCAACTCAACAACTAAGAAAGATTATTTTCCTCTCCCCTTTATTGATCAAGTCCTGGATAGCTTATCATGGAAAAAGTATTTCTCCTTCCTTGATGGTTTCAATGGCTATAATCAAATAAAGATTGCTCCGGAGGATCAGGAAAATACTACTTTCACATGCCCCTGAGGAACATTTTCCTATTCAATCTTTGTAATGCACCTGCAACTTTCCAAAGAGTTGTGATTAGTATTTTCTCAGATATTTCATATGATTGCATGGAAATATATATGGATGAATTTACTGTTTATGGTGCAACATTTGAGGAAGCCCGAGATAATTTGCAAAAATTACTGCAAAGGTGTGAGGATCATAATATTTCACTCAATAGTTAGAAATGCTTCATGATGATGCAAGAAGGAATAGTGTTGGGTCACTACATTTCTGTTGTGGGAATACAAGTAGACCCTTCTAAAATTGAAGTTATTTACAGTCTACCATTCCCTACCGAGCAAAAGGAAATCAGAAGCTTTCTAGGACATGCCGACTACTATAGGAGGTTTATTAAATATTTCAGTCAAACAACAAAACCTCTATACATTTTGCTAAAGAAGGATGCAGAGTTTTCTTGGACAATAGAATGTGAGAAAGAATTCATTGATCTTAAAACTGCACTCACACAAGCACTTGTTTTGAAAGGAATAGATTGGTCACTTCCATTCCATATTCACATAAATGCATCAGATTATGCTATTGGTGTTGTCCTAGGATAAAAGAGTGGTTCAATAGAGCATGCACTTTATTATATTAGTAAGAACTTGCAGGGGGCTGAAATCAACTACACAGTTATAGAAAAGGAGATGTTAGCAATCATCTATGCCCTCAACAAGTTCAGGCATTATATCACAGGCTATCAAATAATTGTCCATACTGATCATGTAGCAATCAAGTATCTCATGAACAAGATTTCAATTACAGGGAGAATAGCTAGGTGGTTGTTGCTGATGTAAGAATTTGATATCACAATTGTGGACAAACTGGGTAAAGCCAATTTGGTTTCTGATTTCCTATCTAGAATCCAAAGGAAAGATGATCCTGCACTCATAGAAGATTCCTTCCCTGGTGAACATTTTTTTGTCATCAAGGTCATTCATCCATTGTATGCAGACATAGAAAATTATTTGGCTGCAGGAAGAACTCCTCCTCACCTCTCACCTAAGGAAAAGAGATTTTTAATAGAGAAAAGCTTTAACTTCTCTTGGATTGCAGATTGCATGTTTTACACAGGGCCAAATCAAGTAATGAGGATATGTGTGAGAGAGGAAGACACTCATGACATACTTCATGCAAGCCATGATGAAACTTGTGGTCGACACTTTGCTGCTAAGAGGACAACCATGAAGATCTTAAATACTGAATATTATTGGCCAACACTACATAAAGATGTAGCCAAGTATACCAGGAGGTGTGATAGATGTCAAAGGATGGGGAGGCCAATAAGATCAGATGAAATGTCTTTGTTTCCACAAGTTATTGTTACACCCTTTGATAAATGGGGACTGGACTTTGTAGGCCCAATTGATCCACCTTCAAATGGTAAGTCTTACATTCTTGTATGCACGCATTATGTAACAAAATGGGTAGAGGCTAGACCAATGAAGCATGCTAGAGATAATAAAGTAGAAGAATTCCTCTATGAAGAAATCATTACTAGATTTGGTGTTCCTAGAGAAATAGTGACAGACCAAGGAGCACAATTTACTTCTACTCTTATTACAACCTTAGTAAATGAATACAACATAAGGCATAAGAAGTCAAATCCTTATCATCCTCAAGCTAATGGCCAGGTAGAAATCACTAATAGGGATATTGAGGCCATTCTGACAAAAACAATGGACTTGCATAGGAAGGATTGGGCTGTGAGGTTACTTGAAGCTATATGGGCCTATAGAAATACTTGGAAAACTACAACAAGTTTTACACCTTTTGAAATGGTTTATGGGAATAAATCTATGATGCCTATGGAGTTTGAACACAAAACTCTCAGAACAAATTTGGAGTTGGATATGGATTTAACAACTACACAAAAAGAGAGAATCATGTAGCTCAATGACTTGGATGAGCTAAGGAAGAGTGCCCTGTATCATACAAAAATAGTATGAAATCAGAGGATCAGATGGCATGATAAGTACATAAAGGAAAATAAATTCAAAGCAGGAGATTGGGCTCTGCTCTATGATTCAAGATACAAGGACAATCAAGGGAAGCTACATACTAGATGGTTGGGGCCATACAAAATTTCAGAAGTATTTGATAATGGTACAGTTTAGCTAAGCACAATTGATGATGTCAGATTCAAATTATTGGTTAATGGGCATCGACTGAAGCTTTACCTAAAGCCCATTAATAAGGAAGAGTTCCTGAAGTAGTTTCAAATAGAGTAGGAAACAAATCCTGCAGCTGAAGGAGTTGATTCTTGGCTCAATTCCCCAAGCAATGCATGAAAGTGCATAAAAGATCATAAGAAAGGGGTCATCCTCATGGATCCCCATTCCATACCATCATTTCATCCGCTATCCATACCATTTCTTCTTCTGCCACCTCATCCACCTTTCACACATCACCATTTCCACGTTTCCAAAGATCACCTTTTGCAATAAAGGAGATGGAGTCACATCAGTCAGTTGCGGTGTATCATTACAGGTAAGCTCCACTCAACTCACAGAGTGATTAATTATTTCATTTATTGTGTTTAGTTAGGTATTAAGTTAGACAACATATTTCCTATATGGCTGCAATATCCTTCGGTCTTTTCTGCACGTTCAAGCATTTTTCCTAATTCCTAACTGATGGCCACGTCTTTACTTTTCGCCGCCATGAAGCCTTGTCACATGAAGTGTACTGTCCTTTTTGCATAAACTCGAGATTTTGAGAAAATTGCAATAAATTAGCAAATCTCCATTACTTCCTGCAATAATACCCAAATGTGTCTTTAGCTCCTCTCTGTAAATATTTTTGTGTCTAAAAATTGAGTTTGGATGTTTGAAATTCTTCCTTCTATTTTCTACATCTTTTGAAAGAAGTTCAAAAGTTTAGGTTGAGGGGAGAAAGGAGAGATAGTTTGAGTTGCAAGAAGATTGAAATTGAGAAAGAAAGAAATTGAAATAATCAGGTTGAATTCTCACTTGAGAACTAAGTTGCAAGATAAGCATAAAAATGGGAGGCCAACGCATTAAGCATGAGTCGATAGACCACAATGCCTTGTTGCAGGATGTGCAACATTTACCACCATTTAGACAATATGGGTGGCTCAACTATTTTCTCAAACTTGTCACGTTTGATGAAGCTATAGTTGAGGAATTTACTAGGAAATTTCATAATGGGAAGGCCAAGGTCAGGGGAGTAAAAATTGATGCCTCAGTGGAAAGAATTGCAGAGGTAACAGGGTTACCTCAAGCTGGTGAACTATTTCCTTGAACAAGGGATGCACGAAGTGCTAGGGAAAAATTTACTCGGCCTGAAGATCCTCCTCTGCACGTGGATAAGCAAGGAACTCAACGAATGAGTTTGTCGCAAGATTAGATTCCACGAGCAGGATATGTATCAAATACCTGACGTGTGAAGGTTGGTTCTCTATTATGCACTCTCACCATTTCAAGCTATTATCTCATTTGCGTGATGGTTTATTAATGAACATACCAGATTTTCTATATAATTTACTCTCCAATAGTGTTGTCGAATATAAGAAGGGAAGAATCAATTATGTATCCCATCATTGCCTCATAAAATTACTTGTCGAGAAATCTGTTAGGGATGTGTCACCAATGACCTAGGAGGAATTTGTTGTTAATTTTAAACCTGCGGTTGAAAATGTCGGACCCAAGGGTTAGCCTCTCACTTTTAAACAATGAACCTCTCAGCAAACGTTGAATCCTCTGCGGTCGCACGCTCTATGCCTGAAACCTTAGACTCGCAAGACGAAGTCCCTCTTTCTGAAAGAATTCATAAAGAACCAGTACAAACCCCTATTGCTAAACTCGAGACTTCCTCTAAAAAGAAAAAGGAGAAGTCGCCAATTGTGTCACCTCAGCCAAAAACCCCTAAACTTTCTCCTCAATGAGTCAAGAGAAAGAAAATGGGAGAATCTTCTAGTCCTGTAGCTAGACACCCAAAGAAGCCTAAGGAAACCCCTACTCCTATATGGAGAAGCTCTAGGATTCTGAGCCAAAAAGAAGCGCATTCACAAAGTACCTCATAATCTGCACCATCACCCTTAGAGCCCTCTAGTCCAGTACTTGAGGAAGAGGACCACTCTACTGGTGAGTTTGGGGGTGGTTCAAAAGGGGCTGGCCTTGATGAGTTAGCAGCTGTTGCAGAATAGATGTAGGAGGGATTATCAAAATGGCTGCAGGAAGAGGTGGTGTGTAATAGAGAGGAAGGAAAAATAGTTGCAGCTCACTCAGAAGAGAGAAGTGGAAATAATGAAGTGATAGATGAATCACCGATTTTTCCAGAAAATACACCGGAACATGAAATGTCGCAGGAACAACAAGAGGACTAGTAGCAGGATGATGAAATGGAACAGGAAGTTCCTGAGAAATCATATGCCAAGGAAATAATTGAGACGTCAGAGCATGGAAATGTTGATGCACCTAAGGAAATTCAAGAACCACTTCCAGTAAATTATAACCATAAGCCTCCTCTCCATTTCACAATTTTTTTTGCAAGAGTGTCATGTTACACAGAAATTCAAAATCAACAGACTGCCTATGAATTAGAAATTGAGAAATTAAAAAGGGTAATCCAGAACAAGGATATAGAAATTTCTAACCTTGCGGACACGCTCAATCAGGTAGTCAAAATTGTCCCACAGATAGTGCAGTGTAGGTCTCCCTCTCCTATTTATGCAATGTACTTAAAGGAGTTATATTTGAATTTTCAATTAATAAGGATCTGGCAAGGTCAGAAACCTTCTTTGAGCACTCCCCAGGAATTCTATGATGCATACATGGAGTCACCGCATCATGTCAAACACCTTCTGTGTGAGTTCTATTTACACAATTTGACTGTGCCTCATGATACAAAATGGAATCCTCTGTGCTATGTAGGAGACATACACATTATTGCTTTGATCTCTTGGATCAGGAATGAGATAAGCAGGGGAGAATAGTTTGACAGTAACAAACATGACAAAGCTAACATGCCACTAATAGTGAGAAACAAATCCAAGAAGGGGATGGGCATTTACTTTGACTGGAAAAAGTTGTGGGCAGATGAAAGGGCTAGACCAGTAATTGAACCCTTGAGACAAGAAGTGTTTACCCAGTACTCCCAAATTATAAATTACAACCTCAATACTGCTACACATCCTAGTAAAATAAGATGGGAGCACTTTCCATTGCAACTAGGAAGGGTAGAGCCACATACCCCAAACAACTTGTATGCAGCCACTTGGAGAGCAGAAAGGTACCTGAGAAATGCAAGGATGAAGAAAGAGAATTGGTTACCATTGGTTATGTAGCCACCCATTCTCTTATGGCCACTTCTGGCATGTAAGGAGAGAACAATACCTATAACAGTAACTCAAAGGATAACAGGTGGTAGCGGTTAGAATCTATGCAGGCTCACTTCTGGAGTTTTCAACATGGTGAATGTGGACAGCAGCTGAATGTTGATTTAAGAGAGCTTCCTCGGAGGAAGAATGCTAGACTTGCTCAAGGGACCATCAAGTAGTCAGTTGAGGGGAATGATGAGCCCAGTTTTTGGCATATTTTAGACTATGTTTTAAACATCTTTATATCTTTTATTATGCTGAGAAAGACATTTAGTGGTAATTATGGAATTAATACATAGACTTTATGCTTGATATAACAAAGTTTATTATGATAAATCTTTCCATGATTATTGCCTAAATGTTTTATTAGTTTGATGGAAGATGTGTGCCTTGTGACTTTTTGTGATGACATGCCTTTCCTGTAGCCACTACTATTAACCTTCCTGCAGCCATATGCAAAATATTGTTTGCTCAAAACCAATACCTAATGAATGTATGAATGAGATAATGGATCGTTTAATGAGTTGAATGTGTTGATCTAACCCTTTGCCGCAGGAGTAGCTGTTAGTTATTATAGGTACCAAGTCTTAAGGAGAAGATTTAGCCTCAACTAGATTGTTGCAGGACTGATTCAAAGTAGACCGATTCAACAACAAGAAATGAGGAGATAGATGATAAGTCATCCGCCATGCAAGGGAAGTGTTCCAGGAATCCAACAGAGGCATCTTGATGACACATAAATCCAAGATAGTGGTGCTTTAATTCTTCAAACTGATTTGACTCAGTTCTCCCTCTTGTGTCCACTTCTTCAATGTAAAGGTCATGATGTAATAAAGATTTCCCATTTTATGAGGGAAAGGTTAGTTAGTTGTTAGCTTTTAGTTTTGAATAAATAGCACGTTCTCCTTCAGAGAAAGGGCTAGAAGTTTACTATTGTAATAGCTCATTTTTCAAGTAATACAATTGCAAGTTGCAAGTTGTGAGCAATGTACTTACCAGTTTCAGTTCAATAAAAGTGTTTCATGGAGTTTACAGTTTAATCTGTTGGGTACTTGAGACACTACCTAAGGAGGCCCACTTAGGGACGTTGTCTATCTTTTCCATTTATGCAATTAGAGTATCTGTATTTCATTTTCATAGACCTTCAGTGTGACTATTCCTACAACTGGCAAAATTATAGAGCTGTCAACTATTCCTGCAGGCACTAGGAACAGAGTAGTTCTTGTCTTCAAAATTGGATTTAGTTTTCATTTTGAGAAGATTTAGTCAGCTAAAGTTTGTTTCCAACAATTTCAATTCTAGCATGGTATTTTCAAGAAAGAACACGTGTCTGAAATAGGTTGTTAGTGCATATACTATGCAGACCCATTTCAAGTATAATGTCCCTGGGTTGACAATTAAATTATGTCCTTAATATATTATGACTTCCAATCGTGATGTTTAATCCCTGAGTAGATGAATAAATGTTCCTAGTTATCAACCTATTTATGGACACTACACCTGTCAAAACATATAGGGCATAGACGAGACCCATACGGGATGGCGGGGAGTGGTCAGGATTGGGCCACATCACCTGCCATTGACTATCGATTTTAATACATACGAGGCAAAACATGGTTTCCAAGATCTGGTAGATCAAACATAATGACAGATGTTACTCTGTCTGCTAACTCATGTGACCATTCATCCTTAATGCTGAAAAGATATGGGCGTGCGGGGAATAGCCCTGATGAGAACACGTGCCATAACATCTTCCATTGATTATGCCTCAAACAAGTTCCACTACCTTGTGAGGGAACATATATCACATTAAAAAGTACCACGTGGCCATCACCCTCTAGCTCGTATCCTTAGAATATTATGGAATAAAACAAGATGGGCTCACAAGGAGCGGCACATATATGGCCACGTTTTTAGTCCATCAACCATCGATCCTCCTTGAGAAGCGCCAATCATCCTTACCAAGGAGACTAGGTCCACCATTACATAAGATACGTGGCCAAAGCCCACCAGCCTGTGCGAATAAAATAAGAAGCAATGAACCAACATAGGCATACGAGGGACGACTAGGATCAACTCCCATGATCAGACGACCAATATGATGCACAATTTTTGCACAGTCAACAAAAGTTAGTTATAAAAAGGGGCCATCCCTAGGCAACAAAATACCGACCCTTTATAATGAAGGATAAGGATAAAAAAAATTAGGACTAAGCCTTTGATAATAAGGAATTAAGACCAAGATGAATCAAGGTGACCGAAAAACCTAAGGTCAGGGATCGGTAAAACAATGACTATCATGGCACAGGTGACAACTTAGGTGACCGGGAACGAGAAATAAGGGTCAATGCAATTTTTAAACGATCAAGGGTTTATGCCAAATTTTGGAGACTTTAAGAAAAAAAATCCCCTATCACAGTGAGGAGAACATGACCTAAAATCAGAAAACAAGGGACCAAGCCAGATTTTTCACAATTTTTTAGGATGGAACCAAAATAAAATAAAATTTAGGAGTTCCATCAAGACCTCGGGCTTACTTGTATCGTTTGCTTAAGAGGAAAGAGTTGGTCATTTTTTAGCTAAGCTCGACTGGGCTTCGGACTTCAAGCTTGAGGCTTACTCTCTACTGAAAGGTATCAGGCTTTGAGCTTCGGTCATACCTTATACCAAATGCCTTAAAGTATGAAAAAGGTTTGAGTTAAGTCCAAAATGGCTAGAGACAGTGAGGTTAAGTTTCCTATTGAAATCAGAGATCGGGTCTAAGGCTTACACCTTAACATAATGATAAGTATGAAGTAAGTTGGATTAAATTTTGAAAGGGCGTCGAACATCGAACTTTGATATTAGGGCTTATGCCTTGACTTAAGGTTAAGTAAGCGATAAAAGAGATCAACGAAGGCCAACACCCATAAAGGTTTCGAGATTAGAGGTCGGCAATAAGTCTTATGAATTATCAAAATGCTAAGTGAGGAAAGTGGTATGGAGGAACCTCGACCCCTGAAAAAGGTTACAACATCGTAGGTCGGCTTTGAAGTTTATGCCTTAACGGTTTGGAAAGGCAAGCAATTAGTATGAAGAAATCCCGAAGGCCGACATGCAAAATGGTTAAGGTTTGTGAGTGAAGTGTCCAGGTGTCATAGTTTGGTAGGAAGGCTTATGCCTTATTGAAGGGAAGGTAAGTGGTAGGAGGTAAGGTCAAACCTCAACACCTAAAATGGTTCAGAGTTTGCCAGTCAGTGTTAAGTCTTATGCCCTAACATGAAATAAAGGAAGGAGAATGAGGTAACCCTGAACCATGGCACCCAAAATGGCTTCATTATTGCGGTTTTGGTCTTAAGGTTTATAATTTAATCATTTGATAAGTATGCAGCTAGAAGAAACCCCAAATCCCTACATCTGACATGTTTTCGGTGTTTACGGGTCGACTTGGAGGATTATGCCTTAGCAAATTGTCACGTATTCGGTAAGAAGAAGCTTCAAGGCCAACAACTGAAAGAGTCAAGTTTTTCAATGCTCACAATGATTCTTTCAGATATCACAGGTTAGTAGGGTGGCGTACACCTTAATGCAAAGGCATGAAAATGATAAGGTGGAAGAAATAACCCCACCATTCGACTAACTCAAGTATATATTTGGAAGTTGGTGGAAGGTTGCAATGGATTAAAGGTAGGATGAATGGTAATGGGTAAGGTCGATAGATGAACCCTGATAGGTGTACAAAACATCATACATGTGTGTTCAAGCTTACTTGATAAGCTCTTTTTTCACTTTAACAATAATGAAGAGGGAGTAGCGATCACCAACCACTAATAACTGCAAACATTGTTTGAAGTTTCATGATTCAGTGTTTCAAAGGTTCAACATTCAGGCTATCTTCCAAGGTCTTTCCATGCACACCAAGAATGAGGTCGGGAGGATACCCGACACCCCAATCTCGAAGGTTGATAAGCTTAAGGTTGAAAAAAATGGAGTAATCCCGCCATCCTGCATATGCTTGCATTGAATTGGTTGATGAATGTGGGCATGTGAGATAGTGACATGTGGAAAGTATTGATTGTTGCACATGATTCACATCATTATTGTGAATCAATAGTGATCCATGACCAAAATTTAAAGTAGGTCAAATTAGACGATGGTACTTTAAAGAAAAGGCAAGTATTTGTGTGGTGCTTATTACAGGCATGATTTTCAAGATCGATGGCCTGCATTCAAAGGCCAATTTTTGTTAGTTGCTAAGTGTGATCCCTTTAAAATGCTACTCCTAATGTGAGATGCTAAACAAAACTAATGATTCAATAACACTAAAAGAGGACACCTCAATAAGATTAGCCTAAGAAAATGGTGAAACAAAGAAGTAAGATAAAACAATTGATGATTGAAGTTGGTTATACCTTTCCTTTGCTGCTCCTTCCTTGGTTGGCCCTTTGATTCTTGAAGAGTTGTGTACTCCTTGGATGGAAATGAAGTTAAATGGATGCAAGATGCAAGATGGATGAAAATGCTAAGTGTTATGATGGATGAGAGCTCAAATTGTAAATTTGCAAGAGTTTGGTTGCAAAAGACTTGATCCCAAAATGAGGGAAATGAGGGGGTATTTATAGGCTAATTGAAATTCTCTAGAGAATTCAATAGTTGGGATTGATCCAACAAGATCAAGATGAAGGGCTATGGTGAGTTGAGGACTCACAAGCCCTCACATCTTGACATGTGGAATGTGAGATGTCCTAGGGTGGAGTGATGTGGAAATGAGGTGGAAAAGAAGTACATGAGGTGGATGAAGGACAAGTACCTTTGAGGTACCTTGGGCGATGAGAAGATTTCCTCAAAAATGAATTTCTTGTCCCCAAATGAAGATGAAAGAGACATTTGAGGAATTTTAGAATTCCCCAAAAATCTCCATGGGAAAAGAGGAAGTGGTTGGAAGAATAAATGTAAATTAAAAATTTACATTCATTGGAGATTTTATTGGGTAAAAGAAGGTCTTCAAAAAGCTAGAGATTTTGTCAAATGTGGGTGATGTGACAAGTCCAAGGTTCTAGAAGTCCTTGGCACATGTAAAGTGACAAGTCAAACCTTCTAGAGCCTTGCATGGGGATGGGGAAGACATTGGGAAGACAAAAGTGAATTAAAAATTCACATAGGGAAGAGAGGATTTTTGGGCAAATAAATGTGAATTAAAAATTCACATGGGAAAGAGAGTCCAGGCTAAAAATGGTAAATGGAAAGGTTGACCAGAAAAGGTAAGCCAAATGTGGCTAATGATTTTGATTAAGGTTGTGCAAACACAGGATTAGGATAATTAATGAGAGATTAGAGGCAAGTGGGAGATTATGGAGGATGTGACACTTAATCAAGATTAAGTGGTGCACATCCTAATCACAGATTAATTAATTTAATCTAGATTAAAAGAGGGTTATGGAGAATGTGACAAGGAGAGAGAAAAAGAGGAATTAAAAATTGGTTTTAATCCAAATAGGTTAAATGACTAAATTAAATAATTTTTCATGTTTATTTAATTTAGAGAAGAAGAGGGGGTAAGGTAAAGTATTTAATTTATTTAATTACATACTTTAGGAACCTTAGACAGAAAATGAAATAATGATTAAATAAATTATTTAATCACTATTAATGAAATAGATGAATAGAGTAGACGATTTTGATCATATGGAAGTGATCAAATTTGGATGTCTACATTTTGCCCGTCTTCGAAGTACCGTTAGAATAACTATGCTTCAAAGAAAAAAAAAAGTGCAGATGACTCTATAGAGGAAGTAACCGGAAGATGATGCCCCAGTGTGGGGAGGAGGACCTAAGTTGTCTGAATTAGTGAAGTAAAGGATGAATATGCCCCAATCCAGGAAAGGGTTGATTACGGTCGAGAAAATCGGTAAATGTGAAGGGTATGCCCCCTTGAGAGGGTGATGGGGGAAAAAGAAGGGTCTCGGGAAACATCTCGATAAGAAGAAACAGATGGTATGGTTGGAAAAAGAGAAAAAAATTAGGCAAGTTTTCCTTTTGAACGAAGTTAATCAGACAAATGGGTTGCAAATGGCGGCCCCGAGAAGTGAAAGGATTAATCAGAGGAATAAAAGGGGAAATAAAAGGTAAAAATAACTCTTAAGAGAGTGGAAGTGAATATAAGGTAATTTTGAAAATTACCTCACATCATTTGCACTGTAGCAATTGAGAGAATAGGAGAGAGAGAAAGCAGACGAGGAGTGAAGATGTCGGGAGATAATGACACCAAGATCGTCCACCGAATAGACGAGGTTTGACGGTCTTATAGACAGCAGGATGGGCCCAGCTAGGTAGACAACAAAACCCCCTTATGCATTATTTTTGAAAATTTAATATATTTTTAGGCGTTTAATCAAAAATGTAAAACATGGGTTTTGTGGGCGGGAGAAAATTAGAAAATGGGTAGGAAAAGAAAATTTGAAAATTTGAAAAAAATGGGATTGTGGAGGGAAAAAGAAATTCGGCTGTCAAGGGGCGAATACGCCCCTCGCCGGGCAGATCTGCCCCAGGCTCGGGGCGGGGCCGCCTCGACCCGAGGAGGGTTCGCCCCGCTGCGGGGACGGGTCTTCCCTGTTGCAAGCGAAGGGTGGGGCCGCCCCAGCCCGGGGCGGGTCCGCCCCGCGGTCGGGAGGAAAGAGGGAGGGGGAATGGGAAAAAAAGAGAAAGAGAGAGAGAAGAAGGAAAAAGAAAGGCGTGGGAGTAGGAAAAAGAATGTGACAAAGAATTTTGACAAGGGAGATGGTATTTGTGCAGGAGTTTGGTAGATTACGGACTCACAAGCGGAGGCTGGAGGCACTGGCGGCGACGATTGAGGCAATGATCGGGGCAAATCACGCAGCTCTGGAGCAGGCAGGGTTACTGCACTTAGTGCAGTTTCCTGAGATGAGGGCACATCGAGCGATGTTGACAGCCCTGATAGAGCGATGAAGCTCGACTATGTTGATGTTTCATTTGCTGACAGGAGAGATGACAGTGACATTGGAGGATGTGTGGCGGATCCTGAGGTTACCGATAGCAAGTTGGTTAGTGAGTGAGGTGGTGTCGAGAGGGGCAGAGCTGGATGAGACTGTCTTGGTGCTATTCGGGCGAGATGACTTGCCGATACAGAGGGGGATGTTAGACATAGACAAATGTCTGGCCTTGGGGGTGCCAGCATTACCACTGTTTTTGTGCTGTTTGATCAGCGAGATTCTATTGTCGGACCGGAGTAGGCGATTCTGTAGCCTATGGTACATGGAGGTGATTCAACATATTGTTGAGTGGTGGGAGGGGCAGTTTTTTTAGGGGTCATGTGTATTGGCCCAGTTATACCGAGACATGCACGTGATATGTTATTGGGGGATGTAGAGCATGACGCACATGACGCTACTGCAGGTGTGGGGGTGGCAGCATATCTCAGTGACGAGACCCATAGTGATCAAGGGAGGAGTTTTGGATGATAGAGAGCTAGTGGCTTGGTAGTTCGGGACAGACAGGGGCTACATCTTATGGTATGAGATGCAGGGAGAGATGGATCAGTGGAGGAGAGTGTTTGATGAGTTACGGGAGAAGCACATTGTATGGCGGCCATACATGTATCGGCGGTTTAGAGGATGGAGGACTGAGGAGGAAAGACATCAATGATTCTTTAGATGCAAATGTTTCCTGATTGGGAGCTCGGGGCACATAGTGGAGATGCATCATCCAGATAGAGTGATGTGGCAGTTTGGACTCACGTAGGACATTCTAAGAGCACCGACTATGTTTCGTCGGCTTACCAGAGAGGTACCCTAGGGGGAAACATTGTCAGCGAGAGGCGTGAGGGAGACGTGGGTGATGGCAGGTGGGGTGCCCTATCCAGGGAGGTGGGAGGGTCCAGAGGATGAGCAGGAGGGGGGACAGGAGGAGGAGCCAGAGCAGGGTGGACATGAGGAGGAGGGACAGGAGGATGAGGGAGATGAGGATGAGGGACAGGAGGATTAGGGCGACGTTGAAGATCAGCCGATGAGGAGGGGGAGGGTCAGGAGGAGGCGACCTTCGAGGAGGGTGAGGAGGGTGAGGAGAGATGTGGGAGAGGAGATGGAGGTAGGAGGAGGAGGTGTGGTGAGAAGAGAGGTGGTGAGTGTGGAGGAGTTGTGAGGACAAGGTGGTGGAGGCACACAGATCAAGGACAGAGCACAAGAGGAAGGAAAGGAGGGAGGTGGGAGTCCCAGAAAGGTGGAGAGATCCAAGAGGGATGGAGGACACGAAGGAGAAAATGAGAGTAGCCGAGAGGAGAAACGAAGTGGAGGAAAAAACTTGAGGGGCACATGGTGGAGAGGACAACAGGAGGATCTGATTGGACGGAAGGTAGAGGTGGAGAGGGAGGCATGGACGGATGGTGGAGGAATGGACAAGGATGGATCCAAGGATAAAGAATGGAAAAGAGGAGGTAGTGGAAATGGAAAAGGAATGGACGATAGATAAGGAGGGAGGGGATGGATGGGATGGAGAGGTGGGGGAAGGAATGGAGGGGTAACAGGACAAAAGATGGTCAAATGGAAATGGAGATCATAAGAAAACAAGAAAGAGGGTGGATGGACAGAAAGCCCAGTGGAAAGACTGTGGAGGAAAATAGTGGAGGGAGATGGAGGGAAGGACTGGAGGCAATGGAATAGAGATACAAATGCATGGACAGGGAGGGATAGTAGGAATGGGAGGGGTATGGAGATGATCAGCCGGAGAGAGAGAGTGCACAGGGACAGGTGGAGGCATTATAGGGGGAGAGGGACAGTGTACAGGTATAGATGCAGGCACTACAGGGGGAGAGGGATAGTGTACAGAGACAGGTCTAGATCCTGCAGTTCCAGAGAGACACAATAGTGGGTCGCCCAGAGAATGCCGAGAGGGAGATAGCACAGAGGCAGGCACGCCGAGGGCAGGGTGATGGGGGTAGGGCTAGAGACTATGTGGGAAGAGAGGGAGAGGGCCACAAAGCAGATACGCCTACTGACAATGGCACAGGAGGCATGGGAGCAGGAGCGACGGGGCATTAGCAAAGAGCGAGATAAGTACAGGCATGAGTGGAATGTCGCTAGGTTCCAGGTTGGGCAAAGAGATGAGTATATGCACAAGGCGGCGTACTGGAGGGGTGTGTATGAGAAGGCAGTGCCAAATCTGATGCAACATACAACATAGTATGTTAGGTAGATACCACAGATGTCGGCACCATCCCAGTCTTTAGGGACATAGACCAGGGGGTACAATGATTTTCAGCTGACTCCTTCGCGATTCGGGACTCCAGGGCATGAGTCTTAGGGGACTCCAACACATAGGAGACCGGTACCAGAGTCTCCTCAGAGGTCGGGTGTGGGCAGCTTAGGACAGGTAGAGGATAGGTGACAGGATACAGGTGCTTTTGACAGGTACCAGATGGTGGTTTAGCGCATTTTTTGTTAGATGATGCACCTTATTTTGAGCATGATATGGAGGTGATTATGTGATGACTATATTTTGGATATGGAAATTGTATTATTGTGATGATGATATGTGATGGTCCCCATTGATATTATGCCACACATTGTGGTGATGTATGGTATGCATATGGTGTTTTATTGATGTTCCTATGATAGCTGATGTATGTTATGCATATGTATATGATGTTTTTGTGTTGATATGGATGTTGTGGTATGATGTGAATGTTTTACTTATGCATGTGTGATTATAAATAATGTTAATGATTTATGAATGGTAATGCAATTGTCTTAATGATGTAAGTAATATGGGCCTATTAATGATGCATAGGTGGATATGGAAATGTATGGATGAATGATCATAAGGAAGTGAATGAACCGACATGAATTAATGCAATATGGATAAATGAACAGATGTAAATGGATAAATGAATTTAATGAATTGATGCAATATAGATGAATGAATGGATGTAAATGGATAAATGAACTTAATGAATTGATGCAATATGGATAAATGAATGGATGTAAATGGATAAATGAACTTAATGAATTGATGCGATATGGATAAATAAATGGATGTAAATGGATAAATGAATTTAATGAATTGATGCAATATGGGTAAATGAATGGATGTAAATGGATAAATGAACTTAATGAATTGATGAAATATGGATAAATGAACTTAAATGAATTAATGCAATATGGATAGATGAACCTAAATGAATTAATGCAATATGGATAGATGAACTTAATGTATTGATGCAAATGGATAAATGAACCTAAATGAATTAATGCAATATGGATAGATGAACTTAATGTATTGATGCAAATGGATAAATGATGAATTGGTACACTAAATGTAATGTAGACATAAGTATCAATGGGTGGGTGATAGGCATAGGGTGTGTGGGGAACATACCAGGGGGTACAATTGATGCAATATGGATAAATGAACCTAAATGAATTAATGCAATATGGATAGATGAACTTAAATGAATTAATGCAATATGGATAGATGAACTTAATGTATTGATGCAAATGGATAAATGAACCTAAATGAATTAATGTAATATGGATAGATGAACTTAATGTATTGATGCAAATGGATAAATGATGAACTGGCACACTAAATGTAATGTAGACATAAGTATCAATGGGTGGGTGATAGGCATAGGGTGTGTGGGGCACGATACCTATCAAGAACTGTAGGGATCCTGAGAATGAAATTCAATAAGAAGGAATGAGAGTTTGCACAACCAAAATTAGGAATCATAGATATAGGAGCAAGATTGGATGAAGGGGGAATATGCAATGAGATGAAATGCAACATGAATGCAATTTGCCATCCTTTAGAGCATTGATTTTTGCTATAGCATAAGACATCGGGCGTCAGGGTATGTACACCAAGATGATTTAATGTCTAATGAATAAAAAAAACATGACAAACAAGAAGGATATCCCAATACCCCAAAGTCATGATGACTTTGGTCGGGCCAGGTATTGGAATAACCACAAGCACAAAGGAATGCCCCCACATAATGCAGGATCCGAGAGGAATCCTAGTGGGTACTATGTGGAGCATCCTAGCAGACAGCAACAATAAAACAGTCAAGAGATGTCCCTATGTTAACTAGGCAAAACACACCACAATATGAAGGATCATGGCGATCTTGACTAGTGATTATAGGGAGATCAAATGATAAAAAAATCCAAAAGTACCAAAAGATCGTAATCAATTACAAGCGTCCTTTGCTATAAGATCTGAAGGATGGATTGGGTTGATGTGGTCTGTTAGGAAGGATGCATCCTGTTAAGACCAATGATGGATACTAAGCTAAAGTGACCTAAATGTCGCAGGATAATTGTCATTGGGCAGATTTCTTGATACTAGAAGATCTTGTTTGTGAAGAATCAGCGATGATAGGGACATATCTGACAACAAAACAACAAGAGGACAAGAGGAAAAGACACAACCTAAAGACCTAGGGGCTCAAGGGTTGATCAAAGATCAACCTTGCTTATGTGAAAGCGCAGAGCCCTTGTAGTTCAGGAAAAGACCATGATAAAAGAGCAGAAAGTGGACTGATGGAAACTGATGGATGACCAAGACAAACACAAGCCCCAGGGGAAGATCAAAAGATCAACCTTGCCTATGTGCAAGCGCAGGGGCAACGTAGTTCAGATACGACAAAAGACTGAGGATGGACAAGATCGAAAAGTGGACTATGAGGACAAATGATGGAGGACAAAATGCCTTGGGGGCCGATCAAAGATTAGCCTTGCCTACGTGCAAGCGCATAGGCGTCGTAGTTCATAAGAGGAGACGATGATAAAAGCGAAAAGAAGGCGATGACGAAAAATGATAGAGGACTATGATCAGACAAACCGAACACAAAAGAAGATGAAGAGAAGCCCTGGGGGTAGATCAAATGATCAGCCTTGCCTACGTGCAAGCACAGGGGCAACGTAGTTCACACGGTATGAAAGACCAACAATAAATAAGATCAAAAAGTGGACAATGGTGATGAATGATGAAGGATACAATGCCTCGGGGGCCAATTAAAAGATGAGCCTTGCCTACGTGCAAGCACAAAGGCATCGTAGTTCACAAGGAGACGCGATGAGACCAAGATGGAGACGGACACGAAGAGTGAGCCTAGATGAAGGCAAACACAACAATGAGGTGACATAAGCTCAGATTAGGATGATAAGCTCAAGATGTTGGATAGAGGATGACAGTCGTCCAATGCTCAATCAGAATATACCAAGCGACGAGGTGATGCAAGCGGATGGGAGGATTTGGGGATTGAGGAATCAGCGGATAAGCCATAAAGTAACCAGGACGTGAGGTAGATAATGATTAAGCCCTATACGAGAGGCGCCTATTGCCAGGTTTTCACCAATAGTACGTATCCAAGGCGCCACGCAGGGGTGGTTTTCACCAGAGGATGAACTATTTCTTTTTACTATTTTTTGATTTTTTTGATTTTTTTGATTTTTTTTTGTATTTTTGACTTTTACCAGGAAGGATACCCCAGTTGACCTAAGTGTAGAACTTCTTCAGGTGCATGACGTTGATGGGCTCCTCCAAGGGCTCACCTTCAGGGGTGGAGATCCTATAGGCACCAAAACCATACTTCGTGGTGATGACATAAGGGCCCAACTAGTTTGCTTCAAACTTACCCTTTTTCTCTCGATCTTGCTGATTCCGTTGATTCTCTTTAAGGACCAAATCACCAACATTGAATTGGCGAGGGTGAACTTTCTTATTATAGCTCCTTTTGATTCGGTGTTGATAGGCTTGCAAATGGTTATAAGCCTTGACTCATTTTTCATCCAGCAATTCCAATTGTGCCAGGTGTGCCACTCGGGTGTCTTCGTCAGTGATGAGATTCTTGAGGGAGATTCAGAGCGAGGGGATTTCAACTTCGATTGGAAAGATGGCTTCAACACCATAGATAAGAGAGTATGGAGTAACATCGGTAGGGGTGTGAATGGATGTACGGTAGGCCCAAAGAGCGGGATGGATATGGAGGTGCCAATCGCGGCCAGTGCTATTGACCATCTTCTTAATGATTTTGATCAATGTTTTGTTTGTTGCTTCTGCCTGTCCATTACCTTGGGGGTAATAGGGAGTGGACCAACGATGTTGGATATGGTATGTGTCACAAAGGAGCTTCATACACTTAGTTTTGAATGGCTTTCTGTTGTCGGTGATGATGGCGGAGGGAATACCATACCTGCAGAGGATATGGTAGAGGATAAACTTGGAAATCAGAACACCAGTGATTTGGGTGAGTGCCATAGCTTCCACCCACTTGGTGAAGTATTCAGTGGCTGTGATGATGAAGGTGTGACCATCAGAGGATGGAGGGTAGATCTTGCCAATCAAGTCGAAACCCCATTGTGAAAACGGCCAAGGTGTCGTAATGGGTTGGAGCTCTTGTGCTAGAGTGTGAATAAGATCTGCATGTTGTTGACATGGAAGACACTTTTTGAAATACTCACAAGCATCTTGTTCCATTGTAGGCCAATAATATCCTTCTCTGAGAATCTATTTGGCTAGGGCCATACCATTAGAATGGGCCCCACAAATACTGCTATGCACTTCTGTTAATGTTGTGCGGGCTTCAGTTTCGTCTAAACAATGGAGGAGAGTTCCATCATACCCACGTCGATAAAGTGTATTGTTGATAATGGTTTAGTGGGCAGTGCGTTGGATAAACGATTTACGTTGGTTTCTTGTGAGATCAGGTGGGAGGATGTTGTCATGGATATAGGTATAAATGTCATGGTACCAAGGGGATTCGGGACCTACAATAGCACACACCATGTCACCCTCAGGGATATCGTATGCAGGGATTAGAAGTTGCTCAACCAGGAACTGACAATTTGTGCAATCTTTCGGCATGTCAAGAAGAGACCCAATGGTAACCATAGCATCTGCTACCTTGTTCTGTAGTCTCGAGATCTGCTCAAAGTGGATGGAGGTGAAATATTTTTTGAAGTCATCCACCATACGTTTGTAAGGCAACAACTTTTCATCTTTGGTTAGAAATTCATCATTGACCTATTTTATGACCAACTGAGAGTCACCAAAAACCTGTAGATGAGTGATGTGCCACTGGACTGCAATTCTAAGGCCCGTGAGAAGGGCTTCATATTCAGAGATATTATTTTTGCAGGGAAAATCTAGTCTGAATGAATTCGGTATATAATCGCCTTGGGGGGTGATAAGCAAGATTCCTGCCCCCGATCCATTATGAGTGTGTGACCCATCAAAGTATAGTGTCCAAGTGGTGGCTTTTAAGACTACAAATACTCCTTCATATGGAAATTAAACCTCAATGGGGTAGGCATCTACTAACGGTGCATCTGCCAACTGATCTGCTATTACTTGTCCTTTAATGGCCTTTCTATCCACATACTCTATATCAAACTCACTGAGGAGCATGATCCATTTAGCCATTCGACCATTCAGGGCTGTCTTGGACAGTAGGTACTTGAGGGGGTCAACTTTGGATATTAATTTTATAGGATGGCTAAGCATATAGTGGCGTAGCTTTTGTGTGCCGAAGACCACAGTGAGACATGCCTTTTCCATTGGTGAATAATTGAGTTCATACCTGACCAATGTTCGACTAATGTAATAGATCGCCCATTCCTTTGAGGATTCATCATGTTGTGCCAGTAATGCCCCCAATGCAACTGACGTGGTAGATATGTACAACAAGAGGAGTTTTCTAGGGATTAGTGGCATCAAGATTGGTGGGTGGGCCAAATATCCTTTGATCATATCGAAACCCAACTGACACTGTTGATTCCACTTGAAGCTGGTGTCTTTCTTGAGAAGGTGGGTGAATGACTAATATTTATCCACAAGTTGGGCTATAAACCGGCGGATGGATTGTAGCTTCCCTTGGAGGCTCCTTAATTATTTCAGGTTTCTCGGTGGAGGCATATCCATGATAGCTTTCACCTTAGCCGGGTCAACCTCGATGCCTCTTCGGGAAAATATGAAGCCTAACAATTTTCCCGATGTGACACCGAACACACATTTTTTTTGGATTCAATCTCAGCTTATACTGCTCCAACCGCTCAAATATTTTTTTCAGGATGGCGGGGTGTTCTTCTCTGGTTCCAGATTTTTCCAGTAGGTCGTCAACATAATCTTCCATGATGATGTGGATGAGGTTATGGAATATGACGGTCATCGCTCGTTGATATGTCGTCCCCGCATTTTTGAGACCAAAGGGCATGACATTATAACAGAAGGTACCCCATGGTGTTGTGAAAGTAATTTTGTGCTGGTCTTTGGTAGCAATTTAGATATGATTGTAACCAAAGAAGCCATCCATGAGGGATAACATCTCGTGTCCTACAGTAATGTCCACCAACATGTCGATGTTAGGCAAGGGAAAGTCATCTTTTGGACAAGCTTTGTTAAGATCCCAAAAATCTATGCAAATTCTGATATCTCTGTTAGGTTTATTAACATGTACTATATTGGAAATCCAATTAGAATAATCAATGGGCCTGATAAAGCCAGCATCCAATAATTTTTCCAATTCTTTCTTAACTAACAGGGCCACCTGCGGGTGCATCTTTCAGAGATTTTGCTTGACTAGTTTGGCATCTAGACGAACATCCAAATGATGTACAACAAGGTTAGGATCCAGGCCAAGCATATCAGAATAAGCCCATGCAAAGTTGATAACCCCTTCTCGAAGAATGTGGACAATGGTGAGGTATTCTGCTTTCGATAAAGATTTGGCCACATAGGTGATTCTTGGAGTTTCTTCGGTCCCCAAATTTACCTCTTGTGTCTCCTCAATGAGAATCGAAGATTGTTCAAATATTTGTGTTCCTACAAGGGGAAGATGAACGTCCCCATCTTGCAGTGCCATATTTAGGTTTTCACTGTCAGATACATCCTTTGTTTTTACTTTTTCATAGTCAAAAAGCGCCTCAGAGAGGTTTTCACTTAATGACCCATTCTGTTTTTGCTTCTTTTTGTTTTTTCGATTAGGGCATTCATCTTCCCCCAATCCCATTAGATATACATATGTATCCTCTGAGGGAAATGTGCTGACAGGTTCGCTACCTTGTAGGTCATGATCGATTAGCTCAGGATGTTTAAGGGATAAAGTTATGGTACAAACAGACAAGCACTCAAACATGGCAGGGAGGTCAATGTGATTCAAGTCATCGTAGGCATGTATGATGGACTCTTCCTTCGGTATGTCTTCAAGGGAACCATTTTCAACACTAACATTGTTAGAAGTTCTAGATGATGTTGTAGGACCCTTCTATTTAGTATCATAACACAAGCCCAAATTTCTTGGTTGGATGGTAGTTGCTTCGATGGGCAGACATTTTCCTTATTCTTCTACACCAAGGTCTCTGCCTTGGTAATGACACTTTTCAATGAACTTGGAGGCATGTGGATAGACTTCTTGGAAGTATTCAATAAGGGGATGTGGTGGCTCAGGTTCCTCCCGATAAACCCATTGACTGATATCTTCATCCATTTGATCCTGGAGGGATCCCAAATCATTGAATGTGGTTGACCCCATGTTCTTGGAAGTGAGGGTAAGTGTCTTTTCTTTCACTTTTGGTAGTGGCAGAATTAGTTGTCCATATGTGCAGGGCGAAGGTGGCATGGTTTCCACATTTAGTGTGGTATGCATTTTGTATTCGCCACATCCCTTATCTATGATCCAGACCTTGGTGACGGTGGAAGCAGGTGTGGATGATGGTGGGGATGAAGTGTTTAGTGTATTTTTGGATGGGATGGGATCAGATGTTGGGGATGCCCCCATTTCGATTCCTAGGCAGTAATGCGAATGTGGAAAAGAAGCTTCCAAGGCACGACAATATTCAAAAGGTTGAGGGTCGGCTTGTATGGTGACTTCCATTCCTTGAAATGGGAACTTTAGGCATTGGTGATAGGTGGACGGGACGACTTGCATAGAATGAAGCCATGGATGACCGAGAAGGATGTTGTATGGAAGTTCAAGGTCCAGAACATGACACATAGTGTATTGTACAATGGGCCCCACTTGAATAGGGAGGAAAATAACTCCTTCAGAATCTCGCTCTACATTATCATATGCCTTGATGGTGATAACTTGTTTTCTGAGATCAGCCTGGGTGTATCCAAGTTGTTGTATGAATTTTAATGTACAAAGATTTAGGGCTGAACCATTATCTACCAGTACCCTTTTTACTTTTTGAAAATTGACACCGACCTCGAGATGGAGGGGGTAGTTGTGGTTTGAATCAAGATGTGGCATGTCCTTTTGGCTAAAGGCTAACTGATAGGTGGATGAGAGATTGCCTCCCAATGCTTGAAATTGGGTAGGGTCAATATTATCAGGCACTTGTGTGCTTTGCAAAGCCTTAGTTAAGATATCTTAATGTACGAGAGATGACTTAAGCAGATCCAAAATGGATATTTGGGCTGTAGTCTTACTTAGATGGTCTAGGATGTTATATTGGGAATTGGCGAATGGTCGTTGGGTAGATGGAGGTGCTGCTGGGACTGTGATGTGGGTTCGCCGAGGGGTAACAACACATTGTGGATCCTTTCCTTTAACATGTATCATGGATACACGTGGCTCCACTTATTCTACATATGAAACCACACCTTGATAATTGTATGGCACATTTTTGTAGCTGATGTTATTGGTACTGTTATTTTGCTTGTTATTATTGCTAGGTCTAGGATTTGAGTTGGACGTACTAGGACCCTGATTATGGTTAGGAAAGGCGTTTTGATATATTTGGAGTTGAGCATTGGACGAGGATGCTGCGTTAGCATCTACATGGATTTCACCTCGATCGATGAGGCCTTGAATGTAGGTTTTTAGGCCTTGACATTTGTCTAAGGTATGCCCCTCAATCTTGTGAAATTCACAATATTCGTTGTCTTTAAACTAAGCAGGCTTGGGTTTAGACGTATCAAGGGGTTTGGTGATAGGATATGTGATGGGATAATTAGCTTGAAGAAGCTTATTAAACACCACACTAAGGGGTTCTCCCAACTGAGTGAATTGTCATTTGTTTCCCCCTTGGTTATTTTGGTTGGCTTGTTGTTGTGGTGCCCCTTGAGGGATGGATATGGCATTCTGGATTGACAGTTGTTGCTGAGGAGGGTATCTTTGCATGGTGGTGGCCACTTGAACATGTTTGGTGTCAGTGACACCATCATTGATATAATTTTTATTTCTATTCCAATAACGAGGTTTATCCCCAAAGGATTTTTCTCTATCAGAATTGAAATGTTTGACTTGCCCTTTTGCAACAAGGGCTCATTCTAAGATGGGCCTTTCTCCACAAGTCCCGCAAAGGTGGTGATACAATGGAGTTGGAAATTATGGGCCATATCCGGATGGGAATTTTTGATAAACAAGGTGACCATGTCTTTTTCTGTTGGTGGGGATTTCATCCTACTAGCCAAGGCTTGACATCTTTGCAAGTAGCTTGCAAATGTCTCTCCATCACGTTGTTTTTCTTTGAGGAGATCAAGTGTGTCAATATCTTTCTCTAGATTAAAAGAGAAGTGAGAGACAAACTGTTCGGAAAATTGTGCAAAGGTTTTGATAGATCCCTTTTCAAGACCCATAAACTAGTTAAGGGCAACCCCTTGTAGACTCTTTGGGAAAAGTCGGATAAGATAAGTATCATTATGCATGACCTCTTGGAAATGAGCGTAAATTTTTTGAAGGTGAGCTCTAGGATATTTTGTTCCTTTGTATTTATCGAATTTTGGTATCTCAAAATGTTTGGGAAAAGGAATCAAAGAGATGGAGGGATCAAAAGGATAAGGACATATGTCCTCAAACTTGAATGATTGTTTACCCGTTCCAACTTGTAAGTCCTTTAATGTTGTTTTTAATTTTTCCAAGTCCTTATTGATGGGAGTCATGGGAGTCAAAGTGGATTGATTGTATGGATAATATTGTGGATATGATGAGGAAGGCCCTACTGTTGTTGGATCATAAACGGGTTGAGTTGGATATGAATGTGTTGGTTGATTGTAGGTGGATTGATAGTTGGATAATTGATTGTGTTGAGTGGGAGCCACTTGTTGTTGATAGTAGGAAACAAGAGAGGGGTTTGGTTGCTGCATAGCATTTTGGTAATGCGTAGAGGTAGGGCCTTTTTGTTCATGTGATGATGTTTGTTGTTAATAGGAATTGTACGGTGCCCCCTATTGGTGAATTGGTTGTTGTTGAAAGTAGGGTGGATAGGATTGGTTTTGTTGTGCAATGGTGGGTTGTTGTGTGGCATATGGATATGGATTCAATGTTTGTTGGTGAGGATTGTGTTGAGGTTGTGAAGGATGGGTGTAAGGTGGCGGTTGGGTATGTGTTTGGTTTTGCACATTCGGATGAGGATTCGTGTGGGATGGAACAGTGTATGTACTCATGGGATGATAGAGGTACTTAGTAAGCGGATTATGATGTGTTTGTGTAGGGATATGCACAAGTTGTTGTGGAGGTCGTTGTTGTTGTTGATGAGGTGGGTGAGATAAGATATGTTGTTGTTGTTGAGATGGGTGAGATGGGATGTGTTTGGTTTTGCACATTCGGATGAGGATTCGTGTGGGATGGAATAGTGTATGTACTCATGGGATGATAGAGGTACTTAGTAAGCGGATTATGATGTGTTTGTGTAGGGATATGCACAAGTTGTTGTGGAGGTCATTGTTGTTGTTGATGAGGTGGGTGAGATAAGATATGTTGTTGTTGAGATGGGTGAGATGGGATGTGTTGTTGTTGTTGAGATGGGTGAGGTGAGACGTGTTGTTGTTGTTGTTGAGATGTATGTTGCACCACTTGGTGTGATGGTTGTGTGAGAACGGAAGTGTGTTGCGGATGTTGTGGATGCAAGTGTTGAGATGAAGCTATGATAGTAGAAACATGTTGTGGTGGTGCCGGTAGTGTGGTGGATTGGTGTGGATTATTCGGAGGTTGTTGAAATGCAAGAGGTAGCACATTGGTAAGTGGAGGTGTGTCCCCAATATTAGAATATGGGGGAGAAAGCAGTGGAGCAGATGGGATGTATGGTGGCATGCCATAGGTATGGGGATCATTATGATCAGGTGGTGGAATAGTAGATATTGTAGTTGGAAGATGAGGATATTCTTGGACTTGATGCATGATAACATTTCCAAGTTCGGGGTGGTACCAATTTTTAATGGGTGCACCTTCAGGAATGTAGGAATTTTCTAGAACATTTTGTGAGGTTTTTGGGTCAACAAATGGGGGAAGGGCATATTGTGATGTATTGAAACCGGATGGTGGTTTGACTCCCTTCATGAGTAAGGTGGAAAGGATCTTATCCCCACGTTCGTTTAGGAGATGATCGATCATTTGGACATTGGCAGGATTACTGAGATATTCGTTAACGGTGACTTCGAGTTGATTGACCATGTTTTCATCACTAGGTGGTGTGATATTCTGGATGTCAGTGTTTGATTGAGATGAGACACTGTTATGGGGATCGTGTGGAATTTTATTAGGATCTTGAGGGACATTTGGTTGGGAACCTTGAGTTTTCTGGTCTGCCATTTGCTTTTTTGTTTGTGAACGGGTTTGAACGGGCATGAACGTGCAAAACAACTAGGTGATTTCAAGATGCAATCTCTAAAGGTGATGATTTGGATTGATTGATTCAGATTGGATGGTGGATCAATTGGATAATGAGGATTGGATTTGATTGGATCAAATGATGATGTATTGATTTGATGATTGGATTGGTTTGATGTTGGATTTGATCGGATCAAGTGATGATGTATCAACTTGACGATTGGATGATGATTGGATTTGATTGGATCAAGTGATGATGTATCAACTTGATGATTTGGATGAGGATTGGATTTGATTGGATCAAGTGATGATGTGTCACTTTGATGATTGGATTGGATCAATTGATGATGTATCAATTGATTTGATTTGATAAATGATGATGTATCAATTTGATGATTTGGATGAGGATTAGATCAAGTGATGATGTGTCACTTTGTTTATTGGATTGGATCAATTGATGATGTATCAATTGATTTGATTTGATAAATGATGATGTATCAATTTGATGATTTGGATGAGGATTGGATCAATTGATGATGTATCAATTGGATGATTGGATTTGGGATAAATTGGATTGGATTAATTGATGATGTATCAATTGGTTTGATTTGGATGATGATTGATGTTGGATTTGGGTAGATCAATTGATGATGTATCAATTGGTTTGATTTGGATGATGATTGGATGATGGAGGGGATCCTAAAACCTAATTTGGAAACCACCCTAGGTAACTTATAACATTGGTTGATCAGATTAAATCAATGACTATGGCGCCTAATCCACCTTGAGATGGAAGGGGATTGATTTGGGCCAATGATGTTGACTTACAACACAAATCCACCTCAAGATAGAAGCAAATTGATTAGGTTGAAGACAAGGATTGACTATGTAGGATAATGATCAATTTGACGCCTTGGTCAATTCAGGAGATAACTCCTAAAACAAGGTTTAAGAGATTTTGTGTTGAGAGATGATGGTGAATGCAAATGGAAGATGTCTTGGTGGAAATGTTTAGGTCACACGGTAAAATGGGTATCTCAAATGGGGGAATGATCAATGTGAATGTGGTAAATGGACATTTTTAGAAAGGTCAAATGGAGGTTTGGAATGGTCAAATGGATGCTTGGATTGGTTAGATGAGTGGTTAGGATGATCAAATGGTCAAATGGAGACTTTGGGAGTTTAAACGGAGGTTTAGAATGGTCAAATGGATGAAACTGTCTGTTCAAGAGGGCGTATCCGCACTTCTGTAGTAAATACTAGCAGAAACGTCAGAACAAGGAGGCGAATCCGCACTTTTGCAGTAAAAAAACTGGCAGAAACGTCAGAACAGGGGGGTGAATCCGCACTTCTGCAGCAAAAAGACTGGCAGAAACGTTGGAATAGGGGGGTGAATCCGCACTTCTACAGTAAAAAGACTGGCAGAAACATTGAAACAGGGGGGCGAATCCTCACTTCTGCAGCAAAAAGACTGGCAGAAACATTATAACAGGGGGGCGAATCCGCACTTCTATGAAAAAAAAAGTGACTTGGTTTGAAAATGAGGAATTATGGCAAGGACTTGGGATGACTCAATGAAGGTTTAACTTATCAAAATTTACTGGTTTTTCACAGAAAGACACTTTGAACAAGCACAATCCTACAATTAGTATTAAGGGGTATGGTCGGCAAAGGTCTTACTCTAGGATGAACAAGGTTTCTAGGGAGTCCTCGATATACGCTCGGTATGTGAGGCACAACTGTGAACACCAGTCTGTCACAAGCGTGAGTCGGGAACCCCAGCGAGATACTGAAAGGCTCAAACCAACTCTTCACGTCTATCTAGGTATCACCCTAGCTTCGACGTTCTGCCAATTACGACGCAACTGGATTGGGGTATAGCTTTGGCTCTCCCCCCTTTATATACCCCATCGGCACGCGTGGTTGGGATCATCCCTTGGGGTGATGAAATCCCCAAGCAGGTCCCACTAAGAAGAAGACACTAATCGTTTCCAACTCCCCCCCGGATCCGCACAAAGTGCAAAGGGGAAAGGTGAAAACAAATTAATGCCCCCTTAGGGTAACACAAATAAAACAGACATGGCAAGCATCAAATATTACTTTCCCCTACTTATACTGAGTAAATAGATAAAGCAGTAAGGAAAGACTTCAAAAATCAGAATAAAACAAAGGCCCTGCAAGCAAGTGTTAGTTGTTTTATTTTTTCCCTTTGTGATTTTCAGCAAAATACTCAAGATATCAGCAAGAAATCTAGCTTCACCCACCAACAAATAGGGTTAGAGGATTAGTGCATAAAACAACAAAAGAAAGAGATAAAAACGAAGCTAAAATGCAACTTTTTTACCTTCCCGAATGTGCTATTAAGGGAAAATCCGCCCCTCTGCAGTGAAAAACGCTGAATCGAGTGGGCAAATCCGCCCCTCTACATAAAACAGTTAGAAAACGCTAAATTGGGTCAGTGTATCCACCCTTCTGTAGAGAATAGTTAGACAAAAAAAACCTCGGAATGCGAGGGCATATCTGCCCTTCTGCAGAAAACAAGTTAGGAAAAACGTTGGACTGTGGGGGCATATCCGCACTTCTGCAGAAAAATAGTTAGCAAAAGGTTGGATTGCAGGGGCGTATCCAAACTTATGTAGAAAAATAGCTAGCAAAATGTATCCGCACTTCTGCAGGGGCGTATCTGCACTTCTGCAGAAAAATAGTTAGCAAAACGTTGGATTGCAGGGGCGTATCCACACTTCTGTAGTAAAAACTGTCAAAAATGTCAGATTGTGAGGGCGTATCCACCCCTCTGCAGTGCCCAAGAGGAAAAATTCGCCCCTCTACGACCTAAACCTGCAAACAAGCTAAACAATAGCAAACGTAAAATAAAGAAACCCTTTTGTGGGTCCCACCGGGTGTGCCAGAAATGTGATCCCTTTAAAATGCTACTCCTAATGTGAGATGCTAAACAAAACTAATGATGCAATAACACTAAAAGAGGACACCTCAATAAGATTAGCCTAAGAATATGGTGAAGCAAAGAAGTAAGATAAAACAATTGATGATTGAAGTTGGTTATACCTTTCCTTTGCTGCTCCTTCCTTGGTTGGCCCTTTGATTCTTGAAGAGTTGTGTACTCCTTGGATGGCAACAAAGTTAAATGGATGGAAGATGCAAGATGGATGAAAATGCTAAGTGTTATGATGGATGAGAGCTCAAATGGTAAATTTGCAAGAGTTTGGTTGCAAAAGACTTGATCCCAAAATGAGAGAAATGAGGGGGTATTTATAGGCTAATTGGAATTCTCTAGAGAATTCAACGGTTGGGATTGATCCAACAAGATCAAGATGAAGGGCTATGGTGAGTTGAGGACTCACAAGCCCTCACATCTTGACATGTGGAATGTGAGATGACCTAGGGTGGAGTGATGTGGAAATGAGGTGGAAGAGAAGTACATGAGGTAGATGAAGGAAAAGTATCTTTGAGGTACCTTGGGGGATGAAAATATTTCCTCAAAAAAGAATTTTTTGTCCCCAAATGAAAATGAAAGAGACATTTGAGAAATTTTAGAATTCCTCAAAAATCTCCATGGGAAAAGGGGAAGTGGTTGGAAGAATAAATGAAGAGTTTATTGGGTAAAAGAAGGTCTCCAAAAAGCTAGAGATTTGTCAAATGTGGGTGATGTGACAAGTCCAAGGTTCTAGAAGTCCTTGGCACATGTAAAGTGACAAGTCAAGCCTTCTAGAGTCTTGCATGGGGATGGGGAAGACATTGGGAAGACAAAAGTGAATTAAAAATTCACATAGGGAAGAGAGGATTTTTGGGCAAATAAATGTGAATTAAAAATTCACATGGAAAAGAGAGTCCAGACTAAAAATGGTAAGTGGAAAGGTTGACTAGAAAAGGTAAGCCAAATGTGGCTAATGATTTTGATTAAGGTTGTCCAAACACAGGATTAGGATAATTAATGAGAGATTAAAGGCAAGTGGGAGATTATGGAGGATGTGACACTTAATCAAGATTAAGTGGTGCACATCCTAATCATAGATTAATTAATTTAATCTAGATTAAAAGAGGGTTATGGAGAATGTGACAAGGAGAGAGAAAAAGAGGAATTAAAAATTGGTTTTAATCCAAATAGGTTAAATGACTAAATTAAATAATTTTTCATGTTTATTTAATTTAGAGAAGAAGAAAGGGTAAGGAAAAGTATTTAATTTATTTAATTAGATACTTTAGGAACCTTAGACAGAAAATGAAATAATGATTAAATAAATTATTTAATCACTATTAATGAAATAGATGAATAGAGTAGACGATTTTGATCATATGGAAGTGATAAAATTTGGATGTCTACACTAGGAAAATGGAATATTTGAACAAATTATGATATGCTGACTCAAACTACATTCTTGCAAAGGAATGAAGAAAATGGACGCCATCATTAATGCAAAGGATGGCTAGGTAAGCAGAGGGAGTTTGAGCAAACAAGGAGGATGTTTAATGCAAAATAAACCCAAGATTATGTTACGCTAGAAATTGCAGGGGAAGGAAATTGGTGAGGGGTTCACAAATCGTAGGGGAGAATTTGTTGATGGAGAAAAGAGAAATGGGTGGAATTTGACTGGTCTCTTGGCAACAAAAGTTGAAAAGGTTAGAGTCTCACTACTATTTCAGATAGGATCGTATGTCTGAAGTTCAATTGGTTTCATGGAGGAAAAAGAATGGTGGAGCTGAAGCAAGGGCTTAAGACACCATCTCCGGCCTTGGATAATATTTGTGTAGGTATGGGGGTTTATCCTTAGTTGCTTTTAAGCATACCCACTTGGTTTTTTAATGTGTATAGATGAATTTGTATATTGGACCCTATTGTGTGTGTTGAAGGAATTGGCCGTGTGTTTCATCTATTGTTTTAGCAAGGATAATACCTAGGATTTTTTATTATACCTGAATCATATCTTTGTATTTTTTGGGATTGTGTGATTAAATTTATCCTCCATCGACCATTCCATTAGTATCAATTGAAACCCTTGTCATAAGCCATCGCATGCCTATTTTAATGTTATCCCTAAATGAGTTGAACTTGGAACCCTACTTCCTTCTTATTCCTCAACGCCAACAACTATATATATAATATATATGTGGTTGATACAGAATAATTGGTACACATCATGGTTGTTAGAATGATTTTCTTAGCAAGATTTAAGTATCACACTCATGACACTATTTGACAATTTCTTAGACGAATATTGTCTTGAAATATTAGTTATAATATTTGAATAGAAGACTCCATTTCATCATCTTGGGTCTAAAAGATTTATTGCTCAGGAGTTTGGCTAGAGCTCATGAGCCTTCATGATACCAATATGGTTGGGAGGAGAGAAAGTTTGATTCCTTGAGTTATCTTATTGTTGTAAATTATCTTGTGGTCAGAGATGGCCATCAAACTTTTCACTTAACTAGAATTGCAACCATGAAGTGCAGTAGATATTAAGTGCAAACATTAAATGGTCATGTAAGCATGATGTGCTTTGTTATGTTAAACTATCCCTTAAAATTGTTCATATCCATATCGAGGTTTCTGACCTCCAGCTTCACCTAAGTGGGTGGTAGCCAACGATGGAACTTGTTGTGCCTTTTTCTCACACACGCTCCACTGAAAGTAAGGACCTCTATTTTCCTACTTGTGGCTGATTGTTTCTAGTCTTGTTTTTCTTGAAGGAATCTGAATACCCAGTTTGGTTTGAATGGTGGTAAATTTTTCTACATCTTGGCTTATGTTCGAGTTTGAATTTTGCAAAATATTTAAATTTCAAAATTTCTTCCCTTCATGAAGTTCCTAGCGCATGTTAAACCCAGAGGTCATTTTTGTAAGCACTATTCACTATTATAATGGTTATTAACTGATGTTGTAATGGGTTTGTGCTGGTTTTTGAAATTATTCTATTGATAAGAAGGTTTCTATTTGATCAATTCCATTTTAGATTGTGTTAACCCCTTCTTGCAACACATGAATCCTGAGATGAGAACTTGCCACACAATGAATAATGTATGGGTAGTTTCATGAGTTATGGAGTGAGGAATATTTAATTCACATCTAAATCATAGATTTGTGGCCATGCAAAATGGTTCATGAGATTAATTTGGTCACTTTCCCTAGTATTACTGATTCTATTTTGGTAAATGGAATTTTCACTCACTATGATCATCCTTGTATTTCATAATTGGGCGAGAGAGTTGGTTTATATGTGTGTGCTTTAGCATTACACAACATTTCTAGATATTAAGCATGTCATTGTGAACCCCAGGCTATTGATTCGATAGTGCCCAAGAGAGGATTAAGGTATGGAAGTGCATGATAAATTTCCAGGCGATTTACATATTGGAGAAAGGAAATGGGGAGCCACAAATTTCTTCACTTCGTGGAATCTACGAAGAGTGGGTTGAGTAATGGTATGAAGTTTCGAGATAAGTTGAAAATTTGTAAGAAAAGGTGCATTCGATGTAACAAGGGGACACCATGTAAAGCCCGATGGATGATTATATTTGGTTGAGGATCCCTGAGAAAGTTAGTCATTATTTTGTTTTCATGATGACCTTAGCTATGTAATAAAATTCTAGGATATAGTCTCCATTGACATAGCAGATAATGTGCATGAGTACTCATCAATACTTCAGCCAATATTTCAACAAGGTTTCATCAAAAATGTCTAAAGTATTTATCCAATTATGAAAAGAAATCAGGTGATAAAAGGGATTCTAAGGAAATAGAGGATGAGTGAAAGGATTAATTTGAAAGGATCTTCTATTTATGATGGGTCGGTGGTTGAGGTATGGAAATTTCAAAGTAACTAAGGATGTTGTGGATGTTGATGTAAGTATCATGCCTCCATGAATGATGTAATGAAAGACACTAGTGTCTCAAATTAGGATAATAGTGAGTTTGGTGGTGGAGCTTCGTGATGATATTATATGGGGCTAATTTAAATCATGAAAAGGTCTAAAGATAGATGTCATTGCTTAAGGAGGATAAGCTATTTATATAGGGTGTAGGATATTGAAACTTCGATGAGGAATTATACCACCTAGTAAGACAACAACTTTGGAATGTTCGGGTGAGATGGCAAGCATCTAAGGTCTCAACAAATCCTAGTGCACAAATACTTTTCCAAGGAGAAATGTAGTGTGTTGCACACTAGGATTTTCATCGGTCATGTTCGTATTGTAATTTGCAATTATTTTATGGCATGGGGAGTTGATAGGTAGTGTTCAAGTAGAGAGATTGCTAAGATGTGAGAAAATTTGTAGTTGAAACCTAGACATTTGATGTTTTCTTGAATGAAAAGATCTTCTGGACTTGTTCTTGTTGACTTATGCAGGAATATTTTATTTTGCCTTATTCTTGTCTTCAACCTTAGGAGCAACAAAATAATATTTTAGATCTATTTTCTTCCTTGGTATTTCTCTGACCTTAGAACTTTGTCCTTGCTTGGGATTATGAACTCTTTTGTATCCTTCTTCACTATTATTATGATTTGTAAGCCTTTTGGGAGTAGTGCTTGATTCTCCTTGTTTATATATTACCTATTTTGATGAGTTTGAATCCATTGGTGCTTTTTCAACATTCTTGGACATTGTAGCATCTTTGTAACTATTTTCTACTTCATACCCTAACCCAAACTTGTTTGATATTAACCTTTGAATTAGAATCATTTTCTCAAATAAATCAGTGCTTTTTTCATATTGAAGACTCCTCTTCAACTCCTAATTTACCTTCTCTAATTGTTTTCTTAGAGACAACACTTCAGCCTCTAGCTTTTGAAAATCTTCCATTTTGGTTTTCAAGTTTATTCTAGTGACTTCTTGAACTCTTCTAGATTCTACCAACTACAACTTTAGATCCTTAATAAGCTGATTAGATTATTCATGCTTCAATTTCATTTTTTTTGCTTCTTCAAGGGTTGAAAGTGTTTTGGAATTGTACTCCTTTCCTTCTTGAAGCTGAAGCTCTAAACTTTGATTCTTCTTCCTTAGTTTCTTGATCTCATATAGATCATAAATAAGTTAACCTTCAAGATCAATTTCACATTCATCTTCATCATTCTCTTGTTCATATTCACTCACAAAGAAGTCTCCTTCATTGTCAACATCCTCAATTAAAAAATCATCTTCTAACCTTGTATCCTCTTCAATTTGTAAGTTATTTATTATAACTACCTCTTCCTCATCCTTTATATTTGGTTTAGGTGCTTGTTGTTTAGCATTCTATTGGGTATTTCTTTTTCCTTTGTTTCTTTTACTTTTTTCCATGATAAGTACTTTACTACCAGGATAACCTAAGTTGATTAAAATTGTGCAAGGAAGCTAACACTTTGATACCACTTATTGGAGTACAAGACCATTGAGAGGGGGGGTGAATTAGTGGTCAAATGAAAAAACCAATTTTAAAACTTAACTCACTTAATTATTCAAAGAAACCCATTGAAAATACTTCAAACACTCTAGATATTGTATACAAATTAGAACATAACACTTGAATCAAAGATGATCAATCAAGAAAAATATGGAACGCCACCAAGAGAAAACATAACATAGGTTTTATGAGTGGAAAACCCTAAAAGGGTGAAAAACCACTCTCAAAATTTGTTTCATTAAGCCTCACTAGCTAAAACCTTGCTAATTACAAATTACACGCCTCACTGGCAATACAACAAGCCTCAGTAGATACTCAACCTGCCTCATTGGAAATACAACAAGCCGATCACTAGCTGCACAATCCACCTCACTAGCAATACAATAATCCTCACTAGCTACACAACCTGCCTCACTGGAAATACAACAAGCCTCACTAGCTGCAACATGACTCATTGGCTACAACATGCCTCACTAGCTACAACATGCCTCACTAGCTACAACCTGCCTCACTGGAAACTCAACATGCCTCATTGGTAAATCACCATGCCTTGCTGGAAAACATCAAAAGAAAATGAATAAAAACTAGAGGGTTACTCTATTTCCAGACAAATCACTACTCTGTCAAAACTTTATCTCCCTTATTCACACTTACAATAGCATTATTTCATCAATCTAAAAATCATAGTTCTGAAAACTCATCGACTTCACAAGAAATCATGTTTTGATCATAAAATTAACATACCTTTGACTTCAAGAATGAAAATATTGTTATACCTATCACTCTTCTTTTTTACATCAAAAACCATACTCACCAATATCCAAATGCACATCAACATCAATTCCCATTACCTGCATACATGGATGACCATTGTACTGATATATATAGTGTTCACTAAATCTCTGCATACATTATGACTGTCACATTGTTTGAATGATTAAAAGATCAATACAAAATAATGACTCCCTGTTACATATCCTTGTTACATAGACAACTGCAATCATATGGACATCTTCATATATAGAACAAATACACTTTCCTTACAAACTCCAAGAATCAATAATCTTGATCAAATCATACTTCTCACGAAGGAAAAATAGACTTCATGTTCACAACACTTATATGCATTATTTGATGTTATACATTGTTTCATCAAATCCTCTCTAACACTAATTGATATTCAAAAACATACATCACTAACATCTTTCATTACCCTTCTTTAAACTCATTTCACAGTTCAAATGCCTTGACAAATATTTTAGCCATTTTTGCTCCAATTTAATTAAGTAAAGACACTCATAGATGATAAAAAACATCTACTAGATACATCACTTGAAAAATAACAAATATTTTAGCCATTGTTGCTCCAATTTAATTAATTAAAGACACTCATAGATGATAAAAAAACATCTACTAGATACATCACTTGAAAAATAATCTCTCAAGATCTTCAACAACACATTCCTCTTTGGGATACATAAGTCATTCCACTCACTACACACTATATCAACCAAAATCCTGTCAACCTCAATTCTCATCACCTTCCCGTTGGAATACAAATTGAATTTGAATATAGTTCATTGATCTTCAGTTTTGGTGTCATTCAAAAAAACCATTCATCTTTTCCTTTACAAACAACTGCATAAAAACCATTAAGAAAAACCCCTGACTGTCAAACTTCCTATCAAAACTTAGGCTTTTGAAAATAACCATTCACCAACTTTAAATTAGAACCATTGATCCTTTAACACCCGCCAATACTCAATTGAATAATATTTGTTGATTTACTTTTATGCGACATAATATAAGACTTGAACTTGTTTAGTCGGTAACTCTATAAAGAAGGGTCGGTTGAATAATGATTTTAAACCCTTAAATAGTTATTTAAGTGACTTTTAACCTGTTATTGCAAGTCACCTTTCAAACATAACAAAAATGCATTTGAGAATTGGCATTCTATGTAAAAATCATAAACCTTAGGTCTTTAGGGTTCTTAGGTTAGGGTTTTAGAAATTCCTTAGTGATCTAGGTTATAAAGTATAAATAACTCATCAAATCCTCATTAGTATTCAAGTCTCTGAAACCTTTAATGAGTAGTGGAAGCAATACCAACTTCTTGAAATATTTCTTTGTAAGACTCTTTGACATCAAACCCTCAACCATGATCTATCAACTCACCAACTCAATATACCTTGAATGATTGGCACTTGTGCATTAACACCAATGAATAAGAACTTTTGACACCAAATTAATCCACCTGTGCATCAACAACAATGAATAAGTACCTAATGAACTTGTGCACCAACACCTTGAAATTTTGTCATAAAGTTGACATATTAAAGGACCTCTTTCACCATAAGTAGCATCAACTTTAGCATCAATGAATGGACTACAGTACACTTGAATTATGCAACAAACATCTTCAATTACCAAACCAAACACCATTTCCTTTGCACCAACACCATCAATTAATGTGATATTGAACGCACCTTTGTTTGACATCTATTATCATCAATGAACTTTTGACATCAATGACAAAAGAACTCAACAATTCTTCTCCCGATACCCCTCCTACTTTGACAAAGGTATCTTGGTGAAAGGAGATACAATCATTGAAAATCATGAGAATCTTGTTTGTCCCTCTCCCAATTCTTCTCCCATTAAGTAAGATATTGTGACAAATAGAGATGATATCATAGATACTTTTCTTTTGAAATATGGTACAAATGAAGAGGCTAAGTCAACCTTTGATCCCCCCTTGTTAGAAAAACATCAACAAGAAGTTACATCCACTGAGGTTATGAATGCACAAATATCCATTAGATATCCCTCGATTATAAGACCTTCTAAACCTCCAAGATATATCTTAAATTTTTCAAGGCAACATTGTAGTAATAATGTTTTGTAGCAACCAAGTTATAATAATACTGCTCACAAATGTAATACTGTATAGGAGTGAATTTGCACCCCTAATACAAATTCCACTTTTACCCCTTTCCACTTTGGAAAACCAAACTCAGAGGCTTAATTCCACATAAGCTTGTTGTTCCCATCACACTTGGCACCTATTTTGAGCGTTTGGTGGAGGAGTTTCTATCATGGATGCACGTGTGATGCACAAACATTCGTGTAGTGCGCTTACGTCCCTGGCAAATTCCTATGGCTAAAGCAACAGAGATGTTACACTTCCTATTGGAAGTTGAAGTGTAACGCCTCCCTTCGGCTAGATGACCCGAATATGGTTGTTTTCTTCCATTCTTCCTTCATATTCTCATTTCATTCATCTATTTTCAAGTTTACAAAATCTCTTGAGCATCTCTCAACACTATAACATTCACCCACAAGATTTGTAGCAGCATTTCACACTCCATAGCAGCAATCTATCACTTCGCCACTTTGATAGAGCAAGCACAAGATGAATCTATTGTAACAGAGGCTTGAGCTCCTCTCATCTTTCTCCTCCACTAGCCTTGAGCACTTTGGATAGAGGTGGTAAGCTCCTCCCATCTTCTCTATTGTTTGGTTAAGTTAGCATGTACTATTTTGTAGTGTTTTGGTGTACTTTGCTTGTATTCCTTCTTTATCGCTTTATTTCTGTATCACTGCAAACTTGGTTGTCCGTGGAGGTGGAAACACCAAAACGACAGTTTGATTGAGGCAGACCCCTAAACAGTCCCCCCAAAAAATTTCCTCTTTTTTGTGTGTAGGTGGAGAGATCTTGGAGCAAGCTGGTGAAAGGATTATTGTATTAGATCATCTTCATCACCCTTGTGGTAATCTACTTTCTTTATCACATTTGTCTTTACATTTCATATTTCATTTTCTCATTTTGCACCTTTAGAAACTCTTAAACTAGGTTGGTCTACTTTTTAGAGGTTAGACCTTGTCTCTCTAGTATTCTGGTTGCACGGACGCCAGCGCACTTGAGAGATGCCAACGTGTCACATTGTCATCCCAGAGTCGTGCTTTTGTCCTCTGATAGAGAGATATTTGAGACATAGAGTTGGCCCTAAAAACTTACTCGCCTAGTCTCCTTTCAAATCTCGGGTCTATAGAGTGATCGAAGGACCTTATAATCCTCATCATTCTCATCTCATCCATCCTAACACTCCTTTAAATTGAGGTAAGTTAGGGCAGTCATACTGCTCTTGGGATTTCATGACCTGGGGCCTTGCAGTGGTTGGTCCCCCTCTCTTACAAATACACGGAACAATATGAAACTACAAACCATACCTACTCCATTACCATTACCTCAACCTATTTTTCTTGGTTCTCTTTTTCCTTCGCACAATGAAAAGGATTATGATCTTGTGGAACAACGTAGAAACACTCCTAATAAGATTTATTTATGGGATCTTATTCAAGCTTCACCTAATTATCATATTATGCTTCAAAGTTCTTTACAACAAGTAGTGGTCCAGATCCTAGTGTGCAACCAAATGACGTAGCAACCCTAATTCAAGGTATGAACTCAATCGACTTAGATATTACCTTCATCAAGATGAGTTACCTCCATTCGAGATTCAAAGATAAAATGAGGCCTGGATGATAGTGGTTATTATTAACATATTTGGAATAAAAATAACTCTCATTGACAACTGTTCAACCCTTAATGTTTGTAGTGTAAACCTTCTAGATAAGATTGGAGTGGATAAGAGAAAAATTCAACCAAACTCTTTATCTATCTAGGGATTCGACAATGTGGGAAAATAATTGCTTGGTGTGATAATACTACCTGTTAAAGAAGTAAAGGTAACATTGAAAACTTCTATTCATGTTATGCCTCAAGAGCTCTCATATAATATTCTCCTAGGTAGACCTCATATTTATGCAATGAATGCAGTGCATTCCACATTACATAATCTAGTGAAGTATGTTTACAACAACAAGGTTTACATAATCAAAGCTGACCTAAAATCAAAAAATTGTTTACAAATTGAAACTAGAATGATAAATCCTCTTACACATTGACACCAACTACAAAATTTGAACATGTGCACAAATAATAAAAAGAGAAATCAATTGCCAAACTATTGGATGATGATTGGGGTTCATTGGAATTTACACCTACATTCATGGGAGAAAATAAGATTACACACAAATCAGGAAAAGAGAAATAATATGACACAATATCACCACAAGTTGATCCATCAAAAACATTTGAGCCTGCAAATTTTAGCAAAGAAGAGGAAAACACAAATTATACATCCACATATGATGTGTGTGATCATGAGAAACCACCAAATCTAGAAGAAATGGAAAAAAATTATGAAAGAGGTTATCAGATTTTGAAATAACTTGGCTATAATGTAAAAGGATGTGGTGCTAGAGAACAAGGTTTATATTTCCCTATAGATCCTTACACACATGAAACAACTATCAGTCTTGGTTATTGTCCGATGAAAGAAACAAAAGCATCAAAGAAACCTTCTCTTAATATTAATGTCATCATTCAAAACACTCCTAGGATAAATATTGCTTCATCTTCAAACACATGTTTTAGTAATGATTGTGATTCATTAGATTTTAAACCCTCCTTTAAAGGAGAGTACACAAAATCTCACAATCTAAACCAAGAGAGTCTTGTGTATGTATGACACCTTATAGTAAGCAACAAATATCTTTGTCACAAAAGAAAGGAACATCTACTATTGATCAAGAGGGTACCTTGTCAAGGCTTCTCCAAGCCTGCTTGATATCTCTCCATCCAAGAACATGAAATAAATTCTACAATAAGAGCTCATTTTGTGCATATCATTGAGTGTATGGTCATCCAACCAATGAATGTAAGGCTTTGAGTAATAAAATTCAACATCTTAAGGATTGTGATGATCTTCCTTGTGTTGATACACCTATTTCCTCTAATTGATAATGATTTTCATCCTATCATGTTGCTCATCACTATGTAGCATTGGTAGCTTTATGTGTCTTTCTCATTACCATTCATGGTGGTACAATTTTAGGTGTAACCATATTTCTATTGATAGAAAAATGATAGTTCTTGGTGGTTGTCTTTGTCTCTATGACTGGGAGCAAGGATAATTAGTTTTTGGGAGGTGTGCATTCTTTCCAAGGATCCCCTCTTCCTCTCTTTCTACTTAAAATACCAACATAGTAGGTATGTTGACATTTTAAGTGGGGGGCATTATTGTCCCCTGATCATTATTTGCATGTTCCCTTCTTAGTGATGATAACATACATCTCCTAGGAAGTTTGATCATTACATTGGCATTATTTATTTGCACCCCCTGAAGGTGAGTTTTTCTCCACTTTGTTCATAGAAGTTGAACTTAGTGTAGCATTGGCATAAAATCAAAATCATATTGTGGCACCTTATCAAAGTTATCAGGGAGTATAACTTTTGGTATGCTTGATGTATGAGAGCCTATAGACTTGGAATGACTTTCCCATCACCACTTGTTCTATGGGTTCACACCTTGTAGACCTAGTGTGTGTTTCTCATATTTGTCTTTAGGGCTCACCTAGCGTATATCGGACTGCACTAGCCCTTGTGAGTGTGTTTTTCATGGCTAGTAAGAATAAAAAAACTTGCTTGCCTATGGATCCATGTGTTTCATAACTGATTTTACATCCTTATGAGTGTATTTAATGGACATGGCATAATGCAACTTGCTATTCCATCCATCTCTTTCTTTTCACATTAGTTTTGACATCGTATGTTTGTGTATCTTATCTCGCTACTTCATATCATACATTCATGTGTGTCCCTTTGTGATTTTGTTGGTTTTCTATGGGATATTAATCCTAGGGGCTTGCACAACCTCCTTGATCTTGGTCATCATATTTATTCAACATTTGTGCACTTGGACCCCTCTTGACATATATTTGTCTACTTTAGTGTGAGTTTGAGTGTAAGCTCATACTCTCACTAAAGTGGGGGCTAAATGTAGTGTAGTAAAATATACTTCTTTAAATTTTCACACTATGTTTGCATCCCCTTAATTAATTGGACTTAATTAAGCCTTTAATTGGCCCAATTATGCATTCACAAGACTATATAAATTTTTTTCCGAAAGTAGAACCCACATTTAATTAATGCCTACATTGATCTTAACATCTTGGAAATTGAGTGTCCTAGATTTAGGTCTTGAGACCCATTTTCTCTTCCCTCCTCAAGTCTTGAGGCCCAATTTGTAATGTTTTTAGCAGCATTTTAATGATCTAAATTCATATTGCAAAGGTCGTCTTGTGGTGTTTAATTATTGGGTAATTAAGAAAATGCTTATAAATACATGGTTATTTTATCAATCCAACATTAAGAATCAAGAGACAACTTTCACATGAGAAAATATTATTGTCAAGAGCATTGGAGAGAAAATTTATTACATTTATTGCATCATTCAAGATCCTATCATGATGCCAAGATTTATGTGTGTTCATGCATGTTTTTGGAGCTAACATTGTGATGTAGGTTTCAAGTTTCAAGAAAGCATTCAAGCATCAAGATCTATCAAGCAATCAAGCCATTTCATGCAAGATCCAATCCTTAGAGAGATGTGTTAGATTTCAGTCCTTTCAAGGCAACTATTAAAGGGTTTGGTGAGTTGTAACAAGCTTTGTTCATTCATCAATTTCTTCATTTTATCATTATTTCATTATCAAGGTTTATTTACCAAATTGACACTTGACCTAGGAAAACCCCTATTCACCAAAAATAAACAATGTTCCCCTCTCTTTGTGTTTGCATATTTTCAAGTGAAGAAGGATTGAGAGTTGTTCAAAAGTGCAATTTTTCAAAGTTGTCAAAGTTGTTGACATTTTCATCAAACCACGAAAACTTAGATCCCAAATTTATTTATGACTTCCCTGTAGTGAAACCTAGGGAAAGAAAAAGTTCAAATCTTACACTAGAGGACCCCCAAAGCTGAGGAAAAACCCTATACAAATACCTATTCACCCTTGGGTGAATGAGTCCTTGTAGCACACTCATAACCCACTTTTTTGGGTAATTTTGTCATGTTTTGCACTTCTCAGATCTGTCTACAAACTGGTGTTTTGGTTTATGCTATCCTTTAATTCTTCATTCCAAGTTTTACTTCACATAATTGAGTTCATTAAGCATTTTATTTGCATCTCCCAAAAAGTGCATTTCAGTCATATTTTACCATTTTTTGTCATAAGGAAAACAAAAAATCTTCCAATAGGGTTGACTGACCTAAGGGTTGAAAGTTAATCCTACCTTTGGGGATCTCTTTTCCTAATGAAAATAGAGAAAGTGCAGGTGCATCATACATCCATTTAACCATTCCATTTTGGATCAACCACTTACATTTTTCTATGTTTCAAGAACAAAACTCAAACAATAAGATAAAAAATAATAAGAATGGAAGCCAAAATTATAAATCGACAGTTAGAAAAAATATATAACAATATGTAACTTATTAATAGTTATGAAATTTTAAAAATAAAAACTAGAATATATTATTTTAGGAATAAATAAGAAAAATATTTATATTTTAATTCAAAATAAAACTATGTAACTTATAGTTTGGTTTTCAAAGCAGTGGTTGAGAATAAAATGAATGCTAAGATCAAATGCTTAAGATTTGATAGAGGAGGTGAATTTACTTCAAATAATTTTGAAATGTTTTGCGAGAATCATGGTATTAGGAGACACATGTCTGGTCCTAGAACCCCTTAGCCGAATGGGGTAGTGGAGAGAAATAATAGGACTATGCAAGAGATGGCTAGGGCAATGCTAAAAGATGTAGATTTTCCTAATATGTATTGGAAGGAAGCAATTCACATTGTTGTCTATTTTCTTAACAAAGTAAAATTTAGGGTTAATAGCAATAAGACCCCTTATGAGCTATGGTATGGAAGACCTCCCACTATTAGATACTTCAAGATATTTGGCAGAAAATGCTACATCAGGAGAGATGAAGAGGATATTGGAAATTTTGATTCAAGGTATGACAAAGAAATCTTCCTTGGTTACACAACAAGAAGTAAGGCCTGCAAATGCCACAATAAAAGATTGGGAAAGATGATTGAAAGAACAATTGTTAAGGTAGATGAATATTTATGTCAGATCTCACAAGAACCAAAGGTTTGTAGATCTAATATACCTCCCTACATTGAAGAAGTAGTAGAGGAGAAAGAAGAGAAGGAACAAGAATCATAAAAGATAAAACCCCAATAAAGTATGTTTAGAAGAACCATTCAATAGATCAAATCATTGTGGATAAGAATGAAGGTGTGCTAACTAGGAGAAGGCTTGAAAAAGAAAGTGAGCAAGTGGATTTGTGCTTACTATTAAAGGTTGAGCCCAAAACCTTTATTGATGCTAACAAAGATGAAGGATGGATAAAGGTTTAATGGAAGAATAATTGGATCAAATAGAAAAGAATCAAACGTGGGAATTGGTTCCCAGACCAACTAATAAGAACATTATATGAAAAAAGTGGGTGTTTAAGAACAAGATGAATGAAAATGGTGTAATTGTAAGGAATAGAGGAAGATTGGTGTGTAAGGGTTATTCACAAGTTGAAGGTATTGATTTTGAGGAGACTTTTTCTCTGGTAGCCAAAATGGAAGCAATCATAATGTTTCTTGCCTTTTCTATTCACAAGGATTTTAAGGCCTATTAAATGGATGTCAAGTCAGCCTTCTTGAATGGTGATTTAGAGGAAGAAGCCTACATTGAGCAACCAAATGGTTTCTAGCTATCTGAAGACCTAGACATGGTGTGCAAGCTCAAGAAAGATTATGGACTCAAGCAAGCTCCTAGAGCTTGGTATGATTGGTTGGATAAGTACTTACTTCAATAAGGTTTCAAAAAAGGTACTACAAATAGTAATTTTTACATTAAGACAAAGGAAGACAAGATTTTTATAGTTGTTGGATATGTTGATGATATCATCTTTGGTGGAGATAATAGTATGTGTAAGAGTTTTGTTGAAGAGATGCAAAAATAATTTGAGATGTCTATGATTGGTGAGTTATCTTTCTTCCTTGGGATTCAAATTGCTTGACTAGATGAGGGTGTCTTTATTTATCAGGCTAAGTATGTTAAAGATATATTGAGTAAATTTGGCATGGAGGATTTTGAACCAGTAAGTACTCCTATGATTACTAGTTGTCACTTAAGCAAGACTAATGAGTCTTTGAGGTTGATTAGACTCTTTATAGGTCTATGATTGGAGGAATATTGTATTTGACTGCTTCTAGACCTGATATTATGCATGCAATATATTTGGTTTCTAGATTTCAAGCTAATCTTAAGAAAACTCATGAGAAGGTAGTAAAAATAATATTCAGATATTTGAAGGGAACTCCAAATTATGGTTTGTGGTAAAAGAAGGATGAATTTTTTTCTCTGAGTGCCTATACTGATGTTGATTGGGTAGGATGTTACATGACCAAAGAAGTACCAATGAAAGTGCATTCTTTTTAGGAGATATATTGGTCTCATGGTTTAGTAAGAATTAGGACTCAATGTCCTTATCTACAATTTTTAGAAGTTGAATATATTATTGTGGTATCTTGTTGCACCCAAGTGCTCTAAATGAAGTAAACTTTGAGGGATATAAAAGTGGTGTATGATGAGTCCATTCCCATACAATATGATAATACTAGTGTAATAAACATTTCTAATAATCCAGTAATGCATTCAAGGACCAAACATATTTCTATCTGGTATCACTTTCTAAGAGAGAAGGTTGCAAAACAAGAAGTTAGATTGGAGTATGTGCCTAATAAGGATCAAATTGAAAACATATTCACTAAGGCACTTTCAAATGATACTTTTGAGTGTCTCTAATAGAAGCTGGGGATTATTGCCCCTCCTTTTTCTTGCTAGATGCATAGATGGTGCATCGATCCAGGGGAGAAATTCATGTCATATCCTTTTCTTCTGGATTGATGTGTGCTACCTCTTAGGAGGAGTAGGTAATTAGTTGGTTGTTATTGAAAGTGGGGGCTAGAAGATGTGCAGTTATTGAGCATGTACATATGTTGGTAAATAATGTGTTTTTGTTTCAAATGAAGACCTTAATCCTTGATGTCAAAGGGGGGTAATAAGCAAATGTGTGTTGCCATCAATGCCAAAGGGGGAGATTGTTGGTATTGGTTATCATTGATGTCAACACTTTGGGAAATTATTGTACATGTGTTTGGCATTCTTTGTCATTGATGTATGATGTGTTAACAATGTTTTTGTTGATGTTCATGGTTATATGTCATGCCTTGTTTGATGAAACTTAAAATTATATTGAGTATGGTTGTTGCCAGCAGAGGATGTATCTTGATGATATATTAAGATAAGGATTAGAAGGAATGTTGAGTTTGAGAGATATTGTTGATGGTATTCAATATGTTTTATTATCTCTCCTATTGTTCCTAAGGAAGTGTATGTTGCTACAAGGAGGATCTCACCTCCAGAGGTTGGTGAAGGTTTTTGTTGTAGGAAGTTACTTTTGAAGACTATTTTTTGGGAGAATGCTTCAAATTCTATGGTCTTATAGTTTTGGATTCAATGTCTATGTTATGTGTACATTGCACTCCTATCTTTTTAGGTCACCAGTGTTGTCGAGGAGTTTTTTGGTAATTGCAGTGGGTTGATAGTTTTTGTTGGTTGTCTAAACAGGTCCAAAAAATGCTCCACATTTCTCTATATTCATGTTTCTGCTCTTGTGACTTGGTGAATGTTCTCTTAGTGCTTCTGCAATATCTTAGTTCAATTTTAATGTAATTAATTGTTTCACAAGTTGGTTTGATAATTTTCTATCTCTTAGTTATATATTTTGTGTTTTTGGAATGAAGTATTTTTCTTCTATTTGGTTTGAGGTGGTTGTTTATGGCATGATAGTGTAAAATAAGTATCTGGAAGTGTTTTTGGATGTTCATGGAGCATCTCATTGTGGTTCACACGTCATTGGTTGATCTCTTTTTTGTTGCATGTTGTTTTGAGTTGGTTTTCTAGAAAATTATGGATGTCTAGCTAATAAGGCTTGTTCTCTTGCTTGTACTATGTGCTTGGGGGGTCTACCCCAATATTGGAGGTTGTTTTAAGTTGTGTTTGGGTCTTTCCCTATCCTTTTGTGAACTACATTGTGTAAATTCAATTGTAAGTTGTGTTTTTGGGCTACCTGGTAATGTGCTACATGTTTCCTTATTGCCAACTTAGGATGTTGTGCACTAGCGTGTGATGTTAGGGATCACATTGGAAGATGTAATAAGTTATTTTTGGTCCTCTTTATCTCTTTGATAAGACCACTTTGTACCACATTAATGTTTTATGACTGACTTGGGATTATTGATTATCTCTTATTCTAGCCAACCTAATTAGTGTTTTGTGATGTTGCAGAGGATATAAATAGAAGATCAAATCAATTGAAAATAAATGAGTGTGGATTGTATTGAAGATCATGCAGATGTAGTATAAAAGTGTGTGGAAGATAGATCACATGCGCTTTAATGTCTCAGTCAACAGAGTATATTGTTGAAATCTGTTATAAATTCTAAATCTTCATGTATCCTGATTTGAGATAGTGAGTCTCATCAAGTTCTTGTATCTTACCCTAGATTTATGTGCTTCAATCTATAATTCCTTTGTATCTTTCCCTAAGGTTGTGTTCCTTAGACTTCAAGACTTTTGGGTAGTGAGCATTATTGTAACTTTTGTAAGCAGTGAGATTCATATATTATGAGTTAATCTTCACCGTGGTTTTTCCTTTGGGTTTTCCACGTAAATATGGTGTTATCTTATGGATGTGTGTTCATTAGCTCATCTTTCATTGCTGCTAATTTGATTAAGTATTGTTGGTCTATTTATAAGTTTATGATCATTTCAAACATTTGAATTTGAGTATTTCTGAAGGGTTTAAGTTTTTATAGATATTGATTCACCCCCTCTCAATATCTAGGTGTATTCAACATTGATTTGGTAGAACATCCCTATCAAATTATTCTATTTAGTGAAGTGTTTGTGGGGATAGAAATATAATTACTTGAAGGAGTTAGATGATATCCAAACCATTCATGCTAGAGAATCAATAGTGTAGTTTCCCACATGTGGAAAGAAGTCAAAATTTGATGATTTTTGAGTTGTCATTGGGTAATTAACTCAAGTGGAGCATACAAGAAATTAAAATAACTAGAATTATATCAACTCATATATATAGATCATTCTCACAAATAGAAATATATCTTAGTAAGTAGAGAAGATCATGTGGCATCTACAAGTAATTTTTCCTTTAATTTATGAGAAAAGTTGCAAGACCTTCTTTATTTGAGGATGCTAGAGTTTGCAACTAGGAGAAAAATGGAAAATTTCATCTTGCTAATTTGCAATTGAGATCTGTAAATCTACAAGAATGGAAAGATCAATTGTTGGTAAAAATAGAGAAAGAGGTGTAAGTTCTAATTGATGGGATACCAGAAAAGGCTCATTAAAGAGATAATTTTAACTTTTAAGAAGGTCCATGAGGAAAATAAAATAAATGTTTCTGGGAATAAACATATAGTCACTCTTACATATTTATAGATAGTGAAGAATAATTTAGAAAGGATGAAATAATTTTATATTTGTATCTGATTAAAAATGGGGTTAGAATCGTCAGAATTAGAAATATGGTCATAAAGGAATCTAAGGAAAGGAAGGAAAAGGTTGATGAACTCGTGATTGAGCTTAAATCAACCATAAAAATATAGAAAACACCTAAATGGAACTCCTAAAGGAACTAATATTATAAAAAAATTCAAGAAGAAAAAGAATGAAGCAAGGAATAAAGAAATTAAGCAGGTGATTGAATATCTTGATAGGTTCCAAGAGGATTTTTATTTAGAATAAATTCTAGGAATCTCAAAATTTATAAGAAAAAACAAAAGTGCAACTAAGATAGTTGGATAATGATTTAAATACCAACCAACATAACAACTTGACGAAAACTACATGAATTTGGGCCTACATGAAGAATGGATTAAACAAAAATAATAATAATATTTTCTAGTTTTTGTGAAGTTTCAAATAGCCCACTATTCGATATGAATGTGGGGATATCTTTTGGTTCAATTTTCTTAGCTTGTGACAATATCAAAATAACATAGAAAAATACAACCAGATCATAAAGAGAATTAAGGATTGGAAATTATAAAATTATAAAATTCATTCTGGTTAGAAAACCCATGATGATGATTTTTATATTAATGAAAAAAGGGAATTTAACTATTGATGTCTTTCCTAGTCAATTTAATTCATATTTTATTTTTATTATGTTTGGTGACTAGTAGATTTTTATCATGATAGAAAATGCCAAGAGTAAAATTATTTCTTGCATCCTAGATAGAAATGGAAAGGATAACAAGAATATGCTAATAAACAATCTCAATGGGTATAAGTGTAGGATACTTCCAACACTTGAATCTAAATTGATACAAAATAAATTGAAGGATTTACATAATGTACTCATGGTGTGACATTATAGATTCTCTAATATATATAATGATATTCAAGGGAGAGATTATAATGGAGGATATTTTAGAATATTAAACATATTTGGGAGAACACCATCCACCAACAAAATAGAGAAGTGAATTAATTTCAAGTATGTTGTAACCTATTAGGACTAAAATTGATAATGTGAAATTTTTCCTAAGGCTTGTCTTTTTTTGTTAGATGCACATGAAAATTGAGAGGGGGGTTGAATTATTTGTATACTTAATATATTCAATCCCTCAATAACATTCAAACCCTTATCAATCTTTAAACCCTTATCATGCATTAGAAGAATGTAAACATTTGAAATAGTCAAGCAAACACATCCAAACACATAAGAGCACTAGGTTTACGTGGAAAACCAAAGAAGGGAAAAACCATGGCATGAGTATTAGCTCACATATATATGAATTGTAACACTAAATATAATTAGGCTCACTTCCCAAAAAAATAAGAAAGGCTCACTACCAGAAGGAATCACTGTCTAGAAGAAAGAAGAATATAAGTGTCATGCCCACATTTTTACATGCTTAATGGACATATAATAGCCTAACTAATCTTCCACAAGCCTTATTAATTTGTAAATGTTTTTTTTTAAAAGAAAATAACAACATGGTACACTACTTAAAGATATGATCAATGAACTCACTAGTTAGGAGTAAGGACACTAATGAGTATTTTTCTTTTTTAAACAATAATGTCTACTTATTTTGGATTAACATACATACCTCTTATCTACTCAAACACCTCTTGCATTCCATCATGTCATAATCTCCTCACTTCCAATACCTATACCTTCAAGGTCTACAAGACTCGGTGCACACGTAAGATCCATCGTAATTCATACATGATCACCAAGATAAGCTATACAAATCAAATGGTTGTTAACAACATTGAGAGAGAATGATAATTCCAAAACAAAACTTAGAAGAACAATCCCAAAGGCCAAACCTAATTCCTCAGGGGCTCATCGCTTCATGGCCTTGCCTACATACACACAGTGCAAAGGCTCCATAGTTCGACAACTTGAGTTGCTCCAACTCATTTGACTCACCCACAAATGGGTATAACCACTAGGTTTCAATAGGTAACTCTACCTCAATCACGATCATAACACAATAATCACTGAGAAACATTAAACTCAATACTTTGCTCAAATACATCACATTCCCCTACTCTTTGAGTTATGAAACTATATGAGAGTGGATACACAACCCTTTCGAGGGTTCATTTCCCTAGATAGTTTCACAATCAATTGCCACCCACTTAGGTGAAGCCAGGGATCAAAGAAAAAGGTAAGGATGTATTGGTGTATTATGGAGCTTAAACATAAAGACATATATTGGCACAAACAATTGCACAAGGTAACATACCCATAACTAAATTCGTGAAGGTTTAATACATACACCGAGTGAACAAAATGGTTAGTCTATGAGATCTCCTCTCGCTACATAGTGAAGAGATAGACAAGAGCTATAAAGAGGTCTCCCCTATTATGACACCTACTATGTATAACATATTATACTCAACCAATTAATATATTTATGATTCAATACTATACACTTTATGTGTCATGACCATTCATTAAAAGATAGTTAAACAAATATACTATACACTCCTATATTGAATAATACAACAACTTATTAAAAACAATGATGTCCATAATTTCTTACCTTAGCAATGTAGCAAGACAATTACTAGGTATATATAGAAAAGAGGAATAAAATTTCAATATATTTACTTTTAATAAAAGACAGCCCTAATTTAAGATTTGAATCGTAACAATAATTAAAATATTTACCCCTAGAAAATAATACAACATAACCCTTGTGTTACCTACATCTAGTTGTATTCTTTACATTTAATTGATGGTATACTCTTATTTGGCATTTAAAAATGCTTCCTTAAAACTCTCATCATAACATCCTAGGAACTATCATGTTACAAAGGTAGAGGTGATACAATGCATGGTCAACCTAAACACACATCTAAACCATAACAAGTAGTAGTACCAAACTGAAGAATTCAATTGTGCATAATATAAAATAAATTCAACATAAATCATAAGGCCCATTCACAATAAAATTATCAAAGCATTCATCAGTTATCAAATGATTATACGATTCTATATTATTTTCCTATTAAATTAACTATATAATTCAAAAAAGATTTATTATACTAACATACATTAATTGATTTCTCATTGACCCTTGTATACATATTTATGTTTGATGATAATTTTATGACCAGAGCTATAGTCTTTGGGCTGATTATACTCTCCCATTATATTTTCCTCTAACAAAATTTAAATCTACCACAATGTTGACCACATACATTGTCTATGACACAAAAATATTCATTTAGTTTATCCTCCCACCCAAGCATTCAATTAAATCATTAACATAAAACAATAATTATGTTTAATTTTTTTTAAGAGATGATAACTATCATAATACAAATAAATTGGATAAATTGCCCTTAATATTACCAAAATGATGATTCCTCTATCCATAATTTAGAAAATATTTCAAAACTAGTAAAATGAGGTTCTTTGGTTTTAATCATATCTCAAACATTAGACTAAATAGAATCTAACAATTCCTTAAATAGTGTAACAAGAATACTAAGAATACATTAGACTAAATAAAATCTATCCATTTCTCTAATAGTTTGCATTATAACATTGGGCAAGACAAACTCCCCTTGCCACTGGTCTGATTGTATTATATTTTTTTTGAAATCCTTTTGCCAGTATGAAAATGCCACTTGAATACTAATCACTTACATTCTAGATCTACAATAATAGATCAATGTTTATAATATAGATTTTAATGTGATTTAATATTAAAATAAATTTTATATTAAAATTGGTTTCATCATCAAATAAGAGCTTGATAATTTAATTGTTATTAACATTTTCATGGGTATTTTTATACCCTCATTATTGAGATCACCTTTTGGATGTTTGTGTTAACTTACATAAATATTATTATTGGTTTTGAATTACTTCCAATAAAAATATTAATAAAAACCATATCAATATTAAGAAAATCAATCTTAAGAGAATACTATTATTTCACATTTAAAAATATTATTATTTTGCACTAAATCTCACCATGTTATTATAGCTAAATGTAGAAGTGATAATAATAATTTGTGTTAATATAATTATCACTATTATTGTCCATATTCACCTATATTATTAATGTTATATTACTTATCATAATTACATCACTATTATGATCATTAATCACTTTTATTATTACTATACTATTGTCCACCATTCATATTGACAAGAATCTCTTAATATTAAAGTCAACGTTGTTATTGATAATATTATTTTCTATCATTATTAACATAAATATTAATACCAATATTAATACTACCAACATTAATATTAATACTCATGATAATATTATTACTAATATCCCTCTCAAATAGCCATGTTAATGTCATACTTCAACTATAGCGAGTGTAAAGTTACATATTAAGAACATTACTACTGTTATTATCATTAAACATTTAACTATACAGTAATTTTTTTAGGAAAATAATTTGATAAAGAAATAAAGAGAATGGCGTTGATGAAGAAATAATACCAATATCTATATCAAATGCAACCCACCCTAAAACCATTTGATTTAGAATCACAAGTGTAGATATTGGTGACTATCAAAACTATAACCTTGAAATATAGGGTAATAATTAAATCATATATAACAAGTATAGTAACAATAATTATGTTGAAAGAATTAATTTGCCCTTCTACTTATTGTCTTCCTTGCAAATGAATATAGAGAAAGGTGTTAGCCCTCCCCTACATCAAGGATTGATGCTTGCTCTGTATAAACATGCACTTATGTTAAACCCTCATGGTAACCCTCTTGCTACTAGAATTGACAATCAAAATCCCAATGATGGTGACAATGAGGAACCCCATGTGGATGAAAACCCTGCTGAGGATCCTGATTCTGATTCTTGCCCGTTCCCCATTGTTGCCGCTAGAAGGGTGTTAATTCCTGCTAATATCCCTTCCCCTATTGCTAATATTTTGAACCCTTCTACCCCCGTGACTTAGAAAATTGTTGGTAAAGGTTCCTTTGAGTCTGAGCTTGTGAAAGCGACTTCGGAGAAGAGGGCATGCAAAAAAAGGATTTGAAAGAGAACAAGCAGGGGCAAGGTAGCGGAGGTAGTGGTGGTTGCAAGTCAGCTCACCAAGCTAAGGCTGCTTCTAAGGATAAGAAAGTAAAAAAAAAATATTGTGTATGAAGAGGAAGAATTGGATATTGAAGAATTCAAAGCCTAGATTGATGAAGATTCTGACGGGATGGATTTTGAGGATTCTTCCTATGAAATGGGGGAAGAGGATTTGAAAGAAGAGAAGGAAGATGATGTTGAGGAGAAAACTAAGATGGAGGAGGACCAAAATAATGATAATTTGTTTGTGTCAAATGCTGGGAATACCGGCAATGAGATTAATACTGATGATTCAAGCATGGATTTTATGAAAAGTAGACTAACTTATTTGCAGGTATAGATGGATGACATGGAGAAATACTTGGTCATGTTGATGAAGGTGACTAATAGGCTGAGGCGAAGGGTGATTTTTGGTGTTGTTTCTGGACAAACTAAAATCAATAGGAAGCTGAAAAAACTAGGGAAGCCTGATGATCTAAACGTGCTGGATGATTTAGAGGGACCTGACTAGCGAGAGTATATCTCCCTCATTGGAGAATATGGGGACCTATTGAGGAAAGCCAAGTAATGGCTTTCTCTTTTGATGTTGTTTAACGTCTTCTCTCCTCTTTTTTTCTTTTTGCTTCCAGATTTTGGACTCTTGTTTCATAATAGCTTTGTTATGGTTTAGGACTACTTGGTATATGGTGGATTTGATCAATGGCCTACGTAGCTTTAATTACTCTAGCAGTAACTTCATGTTTTTGATTAATATGGTTGGTCTATGGTTATAGTTATGAATTATGGCATGTGTGCCACCTTGGATGTTATTTTTTTATGCTAGTTGGTGGTGTTGTTTCCCAACTTGTTTTTGTTCTTTTTTGTTTGTTTAGTTGTAACCATGGGATCAGGGCCCTTTCCCTGCTTATCTAATCAAAGACAATAATTATGTTAAAAAATATTAAAATAGTACCATATATGCAATTTATGTATGTGAATCCAAAATGCCTTATCCATATCCATCCATGAACATCTACAATAGCTACATAAGTAAGTGTGATGTTGTACAAGTTCCCATACATATAACATCATTTTGTATGTACCTTTTCATACATAGTTAAATAGTAACTGACAATATAAAAACCTCATAGATAACACACACATTGATTGTAAACCAAATGTCACATAAACGATTAAACACATCAAAGAATGGCATAAGCACCACGGTTACACAACTCAATATGATAATCCTAAGATTTTATTAAACTACCTCCACTATAAAAATATGAAAGCAATGTTGCAATGCTTGACAAATGGTGAGGCCTCATAAGAAGAATATTGTTACAAAGAGATTCACTATCTCCAGGCAATAGGATAAATCCACCACTGTAAATTTACGCCACCCACAACCTTTGAATCATTACCTCCAACAACTTCAAGCACACTAAAATGTGGACACCTTCCACTCACTACATCCAAAATTCATAAGCGTTTAAGCTCACACTTAGATCACCACACTTGATAAACTTCGCATCTTTCACACACCACACATTACACACAAACTTCATCTTGCATGTATACCATCCATGACCTAAAATATCTCAATTAGGTCAACCTTAATGAAACGTATGCACCTCAAACATGTAACACCAAAATAGGTCGACACCAAAAACTTCCTTGGTGGAAAGAAGTGAAGGTAGACCATGCCAAGGGTTAACTAGGACACAAATCTATATCAACAATTTTCTCAACACTTCCACAAATAATAAACATCTTCCGCAATCAACACCGGTGTGCTAGGTTGACCAAACCTATACTAACACTAACAAGCGGCCACAAAACACCTCTCCAAGTCTAAAAAAATCTCATAGACCACACAAAAATACTCCACAACATCCAAGAATATTCCAAATCATCAAAATATTCAACACCGCTAATGCAATCACCTAAAATTGAAGAACACTTTCATTTTGTGCAACCAAACACATTGGCACAGACATAAAACTTACTAAACAACCTTACGGAACACCTCAACATCTAAAACCTCAAGGGAAAGTACACATAGACAATATAAGCATATTCCCAGATCTGTAAGACAAGAAAATTCATTGCTGAGAAATTCAAAGCAATCTCATTTCTCCCAAACAACCTTCTTCACAGATAGAAATATTGTTAAACAAAACTTCTATTTCTGCATGATATAGAACCTGAAACTCTAGATATAACACCTCTGATCATCACATCCAAACCGCACAAGCATGTCTTCAATCATGAAGAAATGTGGAGCACAAAACTGAACATGCCTTTGTCACTCTACACACTCTTTTATTCAAATTTTCTCAAAATCACTTGGAAACCAAGTAAACCAAATGCAACTACAACACTTACTCATTCCATGCATCAATGACAACACTGATGATAACACCACAACATAGTGCAACACACACCAACAATATTCCTAACCAACTTAGGCTTCCAACAAACTTTGCAATTATACTGGAGGTTGACAACAATGACAACACTGATAGCATTGTGTTGACATCAATGATAACACCCAAACAACTGAAGCTTCCAACAATCTCTCCCTTTTCATTGACGGCAAAACTAGCTATCTGAAAAACCATCAATAACAAAAGAAACTCTATATCAAGCAGCACTCCCCTTAGCTGGGACATCTTTCACTTTCATACTCTCATTCTCTTGCTCTTGAACTCTCTCCTTTTGTGGTCTTCAGACCATATTCTCTTTTGTGCTATGGTTTTTCAACCAACTCTCTCCAAAAAAACTCTAGCTCTCTCCTACAATACTCCTCTAAATTATGATTTTTCAACCAACTCTCTACCCCTTTGACATCAATGGAAAAGGGTCATAAAATCAACCAAATTTCCTACATAATTCACATTTTTCTCTTTCACTCACCTACATATGCATAGAAATTTTTTGCTCTCTTCCTTTGAAAACACTCCAAAGGACAACACTTGTGAACAAATCTTTCTCTCCACTACAACAATTTTCTGCACTCTTCCCCTTAGAGGCACAAAATATGCTCCATCTCACTACTCCAACCAACAATACTACTACCTACTCTCACTGAGTGGTAGCCTTCAACATCAGTCCAAGACCAATAATGTATCTTAAAATTCTTCCCAGACAAATGCACGCACTTAAGCATCTAGTTGAAAGGATGGGAAATAACTCCTAACTTCTGTCGGAGATACTTAAAAGTATCTTTAGGAAGAGCCTTTATGAAAATACATACAACTTGATCCTTAGTAGGCACATACTCTAACTTCACCTCATTCTCTACAACCTTCTCTCTTAGGAAGTGATATTGGGTTGAGATATGTTTTTGTTCTTGAATGCATTAACAAATTCTTTGAAATATTGATTGCACTTGTGTTATCACATAAGATAAAAAAAAAATAGGTTCATCATATGATGCTCTAATATCCTTCAATCTTTGCTTCATCCACAAAAACTCTGTACATCACGATGCTGCTACAATATATTCTGCCTCTATAGTAGATAATGACACTGAATCCTACTTCTTACTCAACCATGAAATCAATTTCCTTCGAAGAAAGAAAGCACCACCAATTGTACTTCTTCTATGGATATGCACTCAAGGAGAAGTCTGTATTCTTTGGATACCAAAAACCATAGTTTGGAGTACCCTTCAAATATCTAAATATCCTCTTCACTTCCACAACATGAGATTCTTTGGGATATTCTTGAAATCTAGCTACAAGATAGACTAAATGCATGATATCTGGTCTAGTAGCAGTTAAATACAGTAGTCCACCAATCATTGATTTGTACTTTCTTTGATCTATCTTAGGAGATTCATCATTTTTTCTCAAATTGCAACCAATAACCATAGGAGTGCATACTAGTTTATAATCTTCCATCCTAAACTTCTTCAACATTTCCTTAACATACTTTGACTGTGAAATGAATATACCTTTCCTTGATTGACTAATTTCCAGCCCAAGGAAGAAATTCATCTCCCCACACATTTAAATCTCAAACTCTTTTTGATTTTCCTCTACAAACCTCTTGCACATACCTTCATTTCCTCCAAATATTATTTCATCAACATACACTATCATAATTAGGATTTGTTCTCCTTCAACTTTAAAATATAGATTGTTATTTGTAGTACCTTTTATGAAACCTTGATGCAACAAATACTTATCCAACCTTGCATACCAAGCTCTACGAGCTTGTTTGAGTCCATACAATGCTTTCTTCAATTTGAAGACCATATCAATATCATCTAATAAATGAAAACCTTCCAATTGTTCAATGTATACCTCTTCTTCCAATTCACCATTCAAGAATACAAATTTTGCATCCATCTAATAAACTTTGAAATATTTATGTGTTGAGAAAACCAAAAACATTTTAATAGCTTCCATTCTAGCTACCGAAGCACAAGTTTCCTCAAAATATATACCTTCCACTTGTGAGTAGCCCTTACACATAAATCTAGCCTTATTTCTTACAAATTTTCCATTCTCATTCATTTTTTTCCTAAAAACCCATTTAGATCCTATCACATTCTTATTTGTCAATCTTGGGACCAATTCACAAGTCAAATTCTTCTCAATTTGTTCTAACTCTTCTTTCATATTTTTAATCCAATTCTCATCTTTGCATGCCCCAGTTACTGTTTTATGTTCCACCTCATAAAGTAAACAAAATTTTACATATTCCTCTATCATAGCAGCTTTTCTCCTTGTCAACACACCTTTTCTCTTATCTCCAATTATCTAATATTTAGAATGATTCTTATGCACATACTTAGAAGTCTTAGGGATCTTTTTTGGAGATTCTTCCACTTCAACTGTCATCTATTTTCCTTTGTCTTCCTCATTTTCTTCTTCGATGCAAGGGGATTCATTAGATTCATATCCTTTTATCAATATTAAACTTTGGTGTGGTTCTTCATCCACTTTGAATCTTGCACACTCAAAAATCCTCTTCAACCTTTTATTGTAGCACCCATAGGCCTTACTTCTTATAGAGTATCCAAGGAATATTCCTTCATCAGATCTTGCATCAAAATTTCCTAAGTTCTCTTCATCTCTTTTGATATAGCATCTTCTTCTGAAAATTCTAAAATATTTTATAGTAGGAGGTTTATCATACCATAACTCATAGGGATTCTTTGAACTATTCGCTCTTTTTTGACCTCTGTTAAGAATGCAAATTGCAATATGAATTGTTTCTCTCCAATAGACATTTGATAGGTTTGCTTCATTCAACATTGTCCTAGTTGCTTCTTGAACTGTCTTATTTTTCCTTTCCACAACTCCATTATGTTGAGGATATCTAGGAGCTAATAAATACCTCTTTATTCCATTATCTTTACAGAAATTGTAGACTCATTTGAAGTAAACTCACCACCTCTATCAAATCTCAAGCTTTCGATTTTCAAAACCATTTCATTCTCTACCATAAACTTAAATGCTTTAAACTTATCTAGAGATTCTAATTTTCTTTTAGCAATGTCACCCAAGTCATTCTAGAATAATCATCAATCAATAACATGAAATACTTGTCACTACATGAGCTTCTTATTCTGGTAGGTCCACATAGGTTTTTATGCACCAACTTCAAAGGAAATGTGGTAGACTATTATTTTGTCTTGAACCTCTTCTTTGTTTGCTTTCCAACTTGAAATTCCTTGTAGATAGTATTGATAGGCTTTGTTATCCTTGGAAAATCTCTCAATGCATCAGTAGAACTGATCTCCACTAGGATATCAAAATTGGCATGAACCATTCTTCTATTACATAGCCAACTTTCATTAATTTGAGACATAAAGCACTTACAACCACTACCTTTAAGTTGATAAACATTACCTTATGTCCTTTTTCCTGCAACAACCAGAGTACCAAAGCTTCATTTTCTAATTTCACCATCATCCTGAAACACAAGATTGCATCCTTTGCTACACATGTATTCTACACTTAGAATATTATGCTAGAGACCCTTGACATAAAGAAAATCACCTATTTTATGCTTCCCATAAAAAAAAATTGAACCTTTTCCATAGATATTAGCAAATGTATCATCACCAAACTTAACAAGACCACCATAATACCTTTCAAAATTAACAAACTTAATCTTATCACCTATCATATAATTTGAGAATCCACTATCAATGATCGAGTAATTCCTTTCTTCTCTTGCATGAAAAGCAGTCAACATAATTCCTTCAATGTTATGACCTATTTTTGGAGCATTTTCCTTCACACATCTTTCAAGATTAGTAGCACTAGTTCCAAAATTTAAAGCCATGAACAAGAACTTATCACTTCCTTCATCCAGATAATTTGATTCCTCATCATCAGAAACACCATTGTCCTTTTTAACATAATAAATCTTTTTGATAAATTTACCTTTATGATCCTTTTGTTTGTCATTGGTAACTTTGATTGGACATTTATATGCATAATGACCTATCTTTCCACAATTAAAAAACTTACCTTTGTATTTTCTAATGCCCTTCTTCAATATTCTCATAAATTTTGCTTCCACCTCATCAAGATCATTTGGATTTTATTCATCATCCTTTTCTACTTTGCAGTCTTTAAAGGCAATTTCTTTACTTGTAGTATCTTGACCAAACTCTCTCATTTCAAAAGAAGTTAAAGCACCATACATATAATATCTAGAATAATTATCTAAATTTTGAGCTTCCTCAATAAAAGAGTCTTTAGAGCTATAAGATTTAGGAAGATTTCTTCATACCTTTTTGACAACTTCACTTTTTTCTAGCTTTCCACCAATACCATTGATGATATTAGCAACTTCATCAACTCTGAGCATGTAGGAAGTAATAACTTCATCTTCAGACATCCTTAGGGTTTCAAATCTGGCTTTGTAGTTTTGTATCTTTTCTTGTTTGACCTTGTCATCCCCTTCATAAATACTCTCCAACTTTGTCTAGACTTCTTTAGCGGATCTCAAACTTATCATTTTTCCAAGTTTAGAATTAGAAAGACCACTTAGGATAACAATTCTTTCTTTTCCATTGTTTTCATAATCCTTGATCTCATCATCACTTGTCAGACCATTTGCAAGCATAAAATATCATTTTTCAACTAATTTTCAGACTCCAAATCCAAGAGAGACCAAAAATGACTCCATCCTATCTTTCTATTAAGCCTAATTTGTTCCATTGAACATAGGAGATCTGACACCCTTCCTGTTGGAATCATTGTAATTGATGTCAAAAGGTAGTCATGATGGTCATTGATTTTAGTGGACTAGCTAAGGAATATTTGTTGAAGTTGTAGAGAAAGCCTTGATGTGTTGCAAAAGTTTGAGCCTCGGGCATTGGGCTTATCTTATATACCACTTGCAAGAAAGATGAAAAGAGTTTGAGAGTTTGTGCAAAGTCTGATAGGTTTGGACATCGGGCTTCAGTCATACCTCATATTGAGTCCCTAGTGAAATGAAAGAGAAAAAATGTTAAGTCTAAAATATTTTGAGCTTCAGACCTTGGCTATACCTTATACTAAATGCACTAAGGAAAAGGAAGTTTGCATGTCAGGCGTCGAACATCAAAGTTTAGTATTTCACCTTAATAAAAAATGGAGAAAGGGGTATGGAGGAACCTTGAATCCTGACCCCTGAAAAGGTTTCGAGCATCATGGATTGGAGTTAAGGCTTTCGTCTTGATAATTTGTAAAGTGTGCAGAAAGAGGAAAGCTCAAAGGCCGACACCCGAAAGGGTCATGATTGAAAACACTTGCGAAGGAATTTATTGAGCATCATGAGTGGAAGGTATGGCTATGCCTTATCGAAAGGTGGTTAAGTGATATGAAGGAAGGGAAAACCCCTACATCCGACGATCTAATGAGATTTTTGGAGTTTCATGATCGGTGTTTCAGTGGTACGAGTTATGGTTTGTAATGGAGTGGAAATGGAAAGTGGTAAAGGGTGAGGCTAAAGACTGAACCCCGACAAGTATGACAAGGTGGAGAAACCCTACCATTTCCTAGGAAGCACACGTTGACTAGGGTTGACCAACATGGGTATACGGGTTTGAGACACATGGAAAGGAGTGATTGCAATAAATTATTGATTCACGTCTTTGTTGTGAATCATTAATCTATGACTAAATTTAAAGCTTGATGGCAAAAGGATAACCATCTGATCATGGCATAATTTGAGAGATCAATGGGAAGAATTTGAATATTTGATTTTGACTTTTGTTAGGCAGCAAAAAGGTGGATTTCTTAGTTAGGTGAATGAGAATAATGCACAAAATATGATATTGATTATTTGTTACATCTCTAGATACATTTGTGTTATTTATTGGAATAAATGGTTGCCACCATTAATGCACAGTTCATCTACTAAATCTACAAGTGATCGAATAAGGATTGTGGCATTAACTACAAATTAAGCCCTAAAATTGTGATACACCAAACTTAGAAAATTCAGTAAATAAGGTAGGTGGTAAAAGGCTCAATATGTATGAGTCTTGATGGTGAAGAAAGTAGAGATTATCAAGGCTCATAGAAAAGTGTATGGTATGAGGATGTTGAAGAACAAAGGAAGAGACTCTGAAATAATGAATTGAAAAGGTGCATTCTCAGGTTAAAGAATAACTAGTATTTTTCATATATGAACTTGTAATGTTGTAAGAGGTTGATGCCTCAGAAAGATTGGGTTGGTGGTCAATCAGGTGTATAGTGTACCTTGAGGTTGGTGCCTCTAAACATTGTATTTGGTGTGCAGTGTACCAAGAGGTTGGAGCCTAAAAACATTGTCATGGGTGTCAGTGTACATGTAAGTGGGTGCTTACAAAACATATCTAATATATTTGATTGTGAGGTTGGATTTGAGCAGTAGACTCAAGCAGATATTCTCACCATGGTTTTTCCCATACTAGGTTTTCCATGTATATCTGGTATCTTCTTATGTGTGTTTTATTTTGTTTGTTCTTTAATCTTGTCTATTGTTTTAATGTGGAGAAAATTTGTAGACACTGATTCACCCCCCTCTCGGTGTATTGGTGTTCTTTCAACAATTGGTATCAAAGCAATAGGTCCCTTGAAGAAATTTTAATCAACTTAAGGTAGATCCAATTTCAAGAACACTATGGTTGGACAAGAAGGATCCCATTGAAACAAAGCACCATTGTTCAATGGAATAAATTATGTTTTCTAGAAAGTCAGAATTGAAACTTATTTAACCTCTCTTGGATTTGATGTATGACAGTCATTTGCAGATGGTTATACTACACCAGGAACTACTCCTACTGATGCAGACAATAAGAAAGCTTGTGAAAATAATACCAAAGCTAAAAATGCTATTCAGTGTGGTTTAACCAATACATAATTTGTAAAATTCATACACTGTAAATCTGCCAAAGAAGTGTGGGAGAAATTGTAAAGTATCTATAAGGGAGATGTTATAGTGAAACAAGCAAATCTACAATCTCATAGAGGAAATTTTGAGACTCTTAAGATGAAAGATGAAGAAAACATTACAGCATACATGCTTAGATTAGATGAGGTGGTCAATGCAATTAGAGGTTTGGGTGAGACTATTAAAGAAAAGGTTATCGTAAAAAGATCTTGAGATCACTCCCACAACGATTCAGTTCTAAGGTCTTTGTGATAGAAGAAGCTCAAAATCTAGATATATATTTTATGGATTAATTGTTTGGGTCCCTAATTGCATATGAAATTAGATGCAAATAATGTACCAGAAAAAGGTGAAGTTGCATTTAAGACCTCCAAAATCAAGAAGATTGAATAAGATTCAAAATCTGACATTAGCTCAAATGAAGAAGAAGCTAACTTTGTTAGAAAGATGAAGAAGGGCGCTGGAAAATACAAAGGTAAGTTTCCTTTCAAATGATTTAATTATGGTAAATTAGGTCATTATGCCTCAAAATGTCCATTGAATGAAAAGGAAAAGGGAGAAAACTCCAAGAGTCGAGAAGTCTTCAAATACAAAAAGAGGAACTTTAGCAAAAAGTAGAAGAGTATTTATGTGGATAAAGAAATATTTCTTCAGATGATTTCTCCTCTGCAAGTGAAGATTGTGAAGTAGGTGAAGTTGCATTTATGACTGAAGAGATTAAAATATGTGAAGATTTCAAAGAGGAAGAAGGTGAGGTTGATTTGGAAGGTGAACAATTATTTGTGTTAGAAGATTTGAGTGATTGGAGAAAACAGAATGAAAAATACAAGTTAAGAATTAAAGAATATAGGAAATTTATTGTAGAAATTAAGCTATAGTTGGAAGATTCAAAGAGAATTGGAGAGATGACTAATCTAGATTTGAAAAAAAAACTAGAAGAATTTCAAAAACTGGAGGCTGAAATTGTTTCTCTAAGAAAAGAATTAGAGAAAGCTAAAGAGAAGATTGACAAAGGCTTGAAGCTAAAAGGTGGCTCTGAGATATGAAATGAATTGATCAACTCACAAAAGCTTGCAAAAGAAAAGTTTGGTATCAATTTTGAAAAGGAGCTGAGTTCCTCTACCAGTGTATTTGCTAATTTATATGATAATTTTAAAGCAGAAAATAACTCTAAAACAAAGCATGAGAAATCATGCAATGAATATTCTAAGAAGCCTGAAGGGTCCCTGAAGGAGAATAATACTTAAGATCTCAAGAAATCAAATGATGGATTCATCAAGGTGCATAGTCCAAAAAAGAGATTCAGAGGCCAAAATGCAAGACAAACTAGGTTTAACTATGCTTTTCATGGTTATTGTTTTTCATGTAATCATTATGGTCATAAAGCTATAGATTGCAGGATTAGACCTTTGGGAAATGATTGAAATGATTTTATAAGCAAGAATCCCTTTACTTCTCTAAGTGGTTTGAATGGAGTATGTTATAACTATAATAACTATGGGCGCATTGCTAAGTTTTGTAGAAGTAAGTTTATACTACCTCCCAAACAAGAGAAGAATGTATTTACTTCTCCTAAGAAAAATATATTTTCTTATGATCATGCAAAACAAAAGAAAGAGTTTGCACCCCTTGCAAAGAAGAAACAATCTGCACAAATTTCTAAGGAAAAGGAGAAAAATCCTAAGAGGTATTGGAGAGAGAAGAAGACTGAGATGAAGAATGTCAAATCAGTGTTAGTTCAAAAAAAAATTCTTTCCAAAATATAAAGCAATCCTTTTGTGATTGATAATGGTTGCACTAGTCATGTGACTGGAGATAAGAACAAATTCACTAGTTTGGAGAAATGTAGTGATGGCACAACCAAGTTTGGTGATAATATTACTGCTAAGATAACTAGAAAAGGTACACTATTCATAAATGGTAAGACTAATGCTCAAGATGTGTTGTATGTAGAAGGGTTTAAACATAACCTGCTTAGTGTTAGTCAGATGTGTGACAAAGGATGCAATCTGTTGTTTCATGCTAGTCGATGTGGGATAAGGAAAGCTAGCTCTGGTAGACTTGATGATGAGGCAAGTAGAACAACCAATAATTTATTATCATTTGAATGACGTTAAAAGTGGATGAAATTTGGTTATGGAAGAAAAGGTTAGGTCACATGACCGTCTAATGAAAGTCAACAAGAAGAATGCAGTCAAACATATGCCTAGTATTGTCAAACCAACAAGCACTCTTTGTAAAGAATGCCTTGAAGGAAAGAAAACGAGGTTCAGATTCAAGTCAAATAAAATTAATTACAAATCCCCATATTTTGATACATATAGATCTGTGTGGACCAACAAAAACCAAAAGCATTAATGGAGAAAGGTATTTTATGTTACTAATAGATGTTTATTCAAGAATGACATGGGTAAATTTTCTTAAAGATAAATCTAAAGCTTTAGAAAGGTTCAAATTTTTTAGAGCTATGGTTGAAAATGATACTGGATCAAGAATTAAATGTTTGAGGTCATATAGAGGTAGAGAATTCACTTCAAATGAATTTAACAAGTATTGTGAAAAACATGGAATTAGAAGACTTTTTTGTGTAGCTAGAAAACCCCAACAAAATAGAGTTATTGAGAGAAAGAATAGAACAGTTCAGGATATGGATAGAACAAAGTTGAATGAAGCCAAAATTATTGATAGATACTAGAAGGAATCAGTTCAAACTACTATTTACATTCTCAACAGATCACAACTAAGAGTGAATCATGATAAGACTCCATATGATTTATGGAAAGGCAGATATGCTTCTGTGAAATATTTTAAAATATTTGGAAGCAGATGTTTTATAAAAAGGGATGAAGACACATTGGGTAAATTTGAGACAATATCTGATGAAGGATTATTTTTGGGTTATTTATCTACAAGCAAATCCTACAAGTGCTACAATAAAAGGTTATAGAAAAAAGTTGAAATTGTGAATGTCAGAGTGGATGAAGATCACTCTCAGTAGTTACACAAAGATGGCATGCATTCATAGGTTATAGTTTATGAAAAGAAAGAAGAATCTACAAAAGAATAGACACAAGAGGAAAGTGATGTTGATGAAGAAGAGAAATTGAATACTACTCCAAAAGCACCACCTAAATTTTTCAACAAAGATCATTTTGAGAAGAAAATTCTTGGAAATAAATATGATGTTGTCAAGAAGAAAGCTTGATCAACAAGATCAGGTAAACTATTATTTACTATCTAAAATAGAGCCTAAGTCCTTTGAAGAAGCTAGTAAAAATGAAATTTGGATTGAAGCCATGAATGAAGAAATTAGTCAAATAGAGAAATTTCAAACTTGGTAACTTGTTCTAAGGCGTGTTGATAAGAATGTCATAGGATCAAAATGGGTGTTTATAAATAAATTGGATGAAGATGGAAAGATAACAAGAAACAAAGATAGATTAGTCTACAAGGGTTATGCTCAAGTTGACGGTATAGATATTGATGAGACATTTGTACTTGTTGCTAGGCTTGAAGCAATTAGAATGTTTCTTGCATGTTCAATTTATAAAAAGTTCAAAGTATACTAGATGGATGTAAAATCTACATTTCTTAATGGCTATCTGGATGATGAAGTTTATATGGAGCAACCTAAAGGGTTTATTGAGACTAAACACAAATATTATGGATACATATTGAAAAAGGCTCTGTATGGTTTAAAATAAGCCCTTAGAGCTTGGTATTCCAGGTTAGATAAATACCTTCAACAACAAGGTTATAGAAAAGGTATTGTTGACTTTTGGGGATTGTCTTGACAAAATTTGGATGTAGATTTTGGTTTTTGGTGAAAATTTCTTGATAAAACTTGCTTTATACCTGCAATGCAAATGTTTGTATTTTGGGATTTTTAATATAAAAATTACTCTTACGTATCAAAAAAAAAGGAAAGGTATTGACAAAAATTTGCATTTCAAATGTGAAGGTGAGCATATGATAATTTTTGTAGTGTATGTAGATAACATCATTTTTGGTTGACAACTCAATGGAAAAATGTGTAAAGGATTTTCCATTCAAATGCAAAATGAATTTGAGATGTTAATGCTTGGAGAACTTCCTTTCTTCCTTGGTTTACAAATAGCACAAACTGATGATGGGATATTCATATCTCAAACTAAGTATGCTAAGGAAATACTTAAGAGGTTTAAGATGGAAGATTGTAAGTCGGTTAGCACACCTATGGTCATTAGATGTAAACTCAACAAAGATGATGAATCTGAATTAATAGATCAATCATTGTATAGGTCCATGATTGGAAGTCTTTTATATCTTACAACAACCTGGCCAGATATCATGCAATTTGTTTGCATGATTTCTAGATTTCAAGCTACTCTTAAGGAGACACGTGTTGTAGCACCCCTCCATTTTTCTCATATGTTCAGACAATGTGTTTCTCTGATATGCTTATGTTTTCTGATAGTACCTTTACTTTGATAGACCATGATACTATGTTATTATTTGATCACTAACTTTGGAGCGATGTTGGTTTTTATATTATGATGTGAGAGTACACTATATGGATGTTTATTGTTTATGACATGCTTTCTGATTAGCATAGTTGTTTATTTGAGTTGATATTGTTATATTCTCATCTATATTATATTGATGTTTTAGATTCATCTATTTGATGTGACATTGTATTGGTGAAGGGAACGGGATTGCATCACTCGCTTGTGAGTGCCCTGCGATTCCGCGATTCTCTCTTCACGGTGTGATTGATTATGTTATATATACATGTTCGGCATATGCTTTGATTACAGGATTTCAAGTACAAGACACCGACTCCACCTGGATTCACAGGTTTGAGCATGTCCATTTCCCAACGGTATTTTTGATTGGGAGATGGTAATTGGGTTTCCCTTGTCAATCCACAACCCTAGTCATAGTGTGTCGTTAGTTTTAGTTGGTCATGTTTTGTTATCATGTTGTCCATTTTTTCCTTGCTATTTATGTTGCAAGGTATGTTTAAGGGAAATAAATGCTTTAAATGTTTTAGGTGATTATTTTATTAATCTTGATTATAGTGTTGAAGCTTTGAATTTAATTTAATTAATTAATTTAATTTATTTGGTAAAATGATTTAATCTTATGATAAATTTATTTTATTAAGTAATTAAATTAGTTAGATTTTATTTAAATTAGAAAATACTATGTGATTTTGAATTATTAAAATGTATTAATATCTAGAAAATATCTAGAGGGATTAGTTGTTAATTGATTGTGAAGATATTTGATTTTCGAGATGTGTTGGGAAATTTTAATTACGGTTGTTGGGAAAATTATTTCACGAAGAGAATATTTGCTTTAACAAAGGGAGGTAAGAAGTTACTTCACGGAAGTGGAGAGGATATTTTTGGGGAGGTTGTTAAAAATTAGGATTGGTTGTTGAATCGTTTGTTGAAAATTTGGGGAAGGATAATCCTGGGAAAAATCTTTGGCTCGGGATTTGTTTTGTTTTTCTAGAAGAAGCTTTGTTTTGTGGAAGAAGCTCTACATCAATCTTCATACCCTCAAGCGTCTGGAATCAAGTTCCTTATTTGTTTTCTTTGATTTCAATTTGGAAAATTTATTAGAGTAAATTGTTTTCTGGAAAAGATTGCCTACACAAGATTAGAAGCTTTTGAGTTTTTTTGTAAAATTGAAAGAATGTCGTGTCTGAAACTTACCATGAAAGCTTTTGTAGAAAATTTTTAAGTTTTTATTTGATTTGAAATTATAAAATTGTCGGGGAAGCTTTGGAAATCCTTTAGGGATTGTTTTTAAACAATGGAGCACCCAAAAGGAAAATAATAGGAAACTGGAAAACTTTTGTTGGGGTGGAATTAAATTTCTCTGTAGAATCTTGTAGAAAACCTCTCGGGAATTTTTGTAATTGTTATCTGTAGAAAATTATTTCTCATATTCCTTGTAGATTTGTTTATCTTGAGAAATTTGAAAACTTGTGTGTAGGGATTGAGAAAATCTTCTGTAGAAAATCTTTGTAAATTGGCTTTTCTGGTGAATTCGTGAAAACTTCCTGTAAAAAAAACTATTTGTGAAAATAAATTTCCCGACTAGAGCAATCGTTCTGATAAAATTTATATATATATATATATATATATATATATATAGATATATATATATATATATATATATATGATATATACATACATATACATATATGTATATATATATATATGTATGTATGTATATATATATATGTATATATGTATGTATACATATATATATGTATGTATGTATATATATATATATGTATATATGTATGTATGTATATATATATATGTATGTATGTATATATATATATATATATATGTATGTATATATATATATATATATTATGGGGTTCTTTGTAAATTTCCCTTTTTGAAAACCGGATGGGAAATAATTATTTTGGAAATCTAGATGTTCATACATGAATTTCATTGTTATTCGTAGGTTTAATTTTCAACTGAATGAAGTTTAAGTTTTTGAAATGGAGGAGCTGACAACTGCCCACAGCCGTCCCCCATTGAAGGGGAGTCGACACTATGTAAGAAGCCGGTGCCCCCCTCTATGGAGTGGTCGATTGTGGGAAGCACAGTCGGCACTGCCATGTAAAGGCAACCTAAACAAATACCATTCATTCATCCCTTGAATATTGCGAACTGATTTTTATTTAGTTTTTTATATATATATATATATATATTAAATGTATATACTATGTATTATATATACAAAAGTGTATATATATAGATATATATAATTATATTTATATATGTATATATACTTATGTGTATATATGCATGTATATATATAATTATATATATATATATATTATTTGTTGTGATAATTGGAATTGGTTTTAGTATTTAAATAATATATGAATATATTAGCATATATACATAACTATATATAATTATGTGTATATTATATATATATATATAGATTTAAATGATTTATTTAATATAGGTGCATGCATTAAATGCATAGTTAGAGAACTTTTAAAATGATATGTTTTTAAAAGAACAAAATGATATTTTTATTTAAAAGTAATTGAGAAATTGAAATTAATAGATAGTTTTGATTTCCTCTACTGTTTGTAAAAGATTTTTATTAAATTAGTTTATTTGGGCAATATATTATTGTATTTCACTGAAGGGGAATTGGATATAGGAAATCCTAATGGTAGATTTATTTCCTGTCTTTATTGCCCTTTTGAATGTGATTTCTTTTGTTCGTGCTTTTGGGGGAAATCGGTTAAAAGTGTTAGTTGTTATTTTGTAAGTCTTCCAGATGTGGTAGTAGTATTTGGGGTTGTTGTATTTTATGGTTTTAGCCTTGTATTTCCCCTAGGTTGTGCGTTTAGTTGTATTCAGTTAATCACCCAATTACCATGAATGGGGATGTGATGCCTTTATATTTTGGATTGGGAATTATTATCCGTATGTGTGCACTAGTTTACCCATAGGTTATGGATTAGATCCATGTGTTGTCAGTAGAAGAGTGGCTCTTGATGGGTGTCGAGGCCTAGGAAGGTCTACCAGGGTAACCCATGCGGCTTTGTGATGACGCTTCTCTTATGACAACAATTTGTTTGGTTCAGTGATGTACTTGATTATCATTTACTCTGGAAGCAATGTAACCCTTATGTAAGTATTTTATTTGTTTGGTTAGTCTTGTATTTTCCTGTGTCTAGAGGTTGTAAGTTTTTCCTAAAAAGTTCTTTTGCTATCTCCTAGCACGGGGGGTGGGCCTTCGAGTAGCACTTGGTTGGGTGGAACGTGCACCTTACTTCGTTGGGTTCCCTCTTATGTTCGTGATGGCAGGATCTTCTAGACTAGAGAGCTCATGTGTACCAGTTATTATGTTCCATTCTTATGATTTATTGTATCAATTGGACACTTTGTCTTTGTATTACTCCTCAATTGTATTCGAGGGGGGCTTTTGTAATTGTAACATTATTGAATGATCTTCCTTATTTTGGAAATGAGTTTTATATATATTATTTGGAATGAATGCAATCTATGGATCTTTTATGTACTTTTATCTTATGAGATGTATTTATTGCTTTGGATGTATGATCTTTAATTCATGAGTAATAATTTATATGCTATGAATGAGTTATTGTTTTATGTTATGGGATTTAGTTGTAAGATTGGTTGTGTGCCTTAGAGGATGTACGCATTAGTGTAGTGCACTTTGCATGTTATTAATAAAAATTTTATAAAAAAAAATTATTCGCTTTTGTTGTAGTTGCATCTTCCTCTAGGGTTACATGGCTACACATGGTATCAGAGCCTAGGTTCATACACTAGGTACTTTGGGTACAAATGAGCCCATTACGTTGTCCTTGTGAATCTGTTAGTGGAGTTGTTAAGTGATCACGGTGTTTATGGCATTGACATTTTGCATCATGTGCTATGTGAAAAAGAGTAGAGTGAAAGAAAACTAATAAAAGGTTATGGATGAAAAGTAGTGATATGTATCACATGGGTTATGGAAGTAGATGTTCTTATGGAATTATGTATGTAATTTTACCCCCCTGTAAATGTGAGGAACCAGTAACTGTGCATTGATTGAGTGTTGTGAATACCCCGTACTTGCTTTGTGTGTCAATGGGATGGTTATACTGGGTACCCATCCATGCGGAAAAGTTGTATTTTGGTGTGGGATTAACCATACCATTATGTGTGTTTGCATGTTTTTTACCTAATTGAGGGCCAACCCACGTGTGGTTGAAACTTATATATAAGAGTAACCAAAAGTTAGTTTCATATATTCTTTTCTTTTGGTTCTCTATCCCCTCAATCCGTGAAGGTATAGTAGCAGCCACAAAGTTCCTTGGGTGGAGTGTGCAGCATACACATATTGCGGTGCAGATCAGTCTCATCTCAACCGATTCTAAGGAAACGTACCCACTACTTTTCCTTATAATGGATTGGGATACTTGATCCGTATGTGCTAGCCCGATCCCCACATATTTGAATACAACAACATTTGTTTGTTAGTACATGTTTGGTCATCTGTAGGGACCTTGATTTGGCATGATTGAGTCAACCTCGTCCGTATGAGAGGTGAAGCTCACATAGCCCCATATTGATATAATCATATATCCATTATATATAACTATATCTACACATGTTCCAACATGATGCAATAGATATGATGCCACACCCCACTAATGTTTCGACATAGTGTTGGTGATGATGTTGTGTTACACGATGCCACGTGCATAGACACGTGAAGGTGCACTATGAGATTATGTTATGATAGCCTACTTGTGTGATGAGCGTTATGGGGCCTCATATACTTGTAGAGGGATACTCATGGTTGCTTCAACAATGTTTGGTCAGATAGCATATGAGTATGTCCTAGCCATGTATACCTCTGGCTATGACGAGTACCTGTGTGTGCCTTCTCCATGAGGTATTGCTATGCAAGGTGTTTTCTACGCATGCCTACTTCCGTAGAGCCACAAATACACTGGAATGTGGCATACGAACAATGTGTGCCTTCCCCGGCTGGCGTATGACCATGTTGAGTGATGACGTGATGCAGGATGTAGACGTGGAGTACACTCTAGGTCATGTGGATGGTGTTCTCACTCTGCACCACATGAGGACTATTATTATAGCTAGACGTTGTTCCCTCCTTCCTCGTTTGTTGGCTAGTATCTAGTCACACAATATTGTATAGTGCAATTTTAAAGATTATGGTCTTTCTTTATGGTTATTGATGATTTTCAGTTGATTGTGAACGCCAACACCTTGTTATATTTGATTGTGATGGTTTAGCCACACCTTGTGATCTTATTTTCTTGTAACCCTCGTGGTTATATTTGATTTAGTGTTGAAATTATTTGCATTTATTGCCTTATTGTTGAAATTGAATTTTTATTTGCTCTTCTTTATGACCTTGGTGGCTAAACTAGTTTATCTTTATTGTTTTAAATGTTGATAATATATTGTATTGTGAATCCTCTCCAAGGACGTATGAGGTGAACTTGGTGTGTGTATATGAGGAAGCAAACATAGGGAACATTGAGGATGGGGGTATGTGAGGTTGTTACTCAGCTAGGACCCACTACCCACCTATGTGTGATGACTATCTCTTGGAGGCTAATCACCTTATATAACAAAAGACAGGTCATTGTGGTCTTGTTTGGATGGTCTCACCATGTGTGTGGCCTAACACCATCAAGCCATTGAGTATGAGGTATGGACTACCTGAGATTGATATTGGCTCTTGGCTCATGGATTTTGTATCATGGATTAGTAGGTTGCTTTCCAGTGTCCAGATGGACCCATGTGTGGCCTAGTGATGTGATTTTTGCTGATATGCATTGGTGTGTATGTGTAGAATGTATGTTAAATCATGGATATGGTTCTTGACTTATCACAGGTAGTGATAGTGATTTTGAATCACTCTTAGGTTGATTTGTCATTAGATGCTTGTTTGTAGGCTTCTAGGAGTAAGCCTGGCCCTAGGGGGGAGGATGTAGATCCCCTCTGTTTTGCTTATATATTCAGACAATGTGTTTCTCTGATATGTTTATATTTTTTGACAGTACCTTTACTTTGATAGACCATGATACTATGTTATTATTTGATTGCTAATTTTGGAGCTATGTTGGTTTTTATATTATGATGTGAGAGTACATTATATGGATGTTTATTGTTTATGACATGCTTTCTAATTAGCATAGTTGTTTATTTGAGTTGATATTGTTATATGTTCATCTGTATTATATTGATGTTTTAGATTTGTCTATTTGAAGTGACATTGTATTGGTGAAGGGAACAAGATTCCATCACTTGCTTGCGAGCGCCTTGTGATTCCGCGATTCTCTCTTCACGGTGTGATTGATTATGTTATATATACATGTTCGACATATGCTTTGATTGCAAGATTGTAGGTACAGGACACCGACTCCACCTGGATTCACAGGTTTAAGTGTCCATTTCCCAACGATATTGTTCATTGGGAGATAGTAACTGGGTTTCCCTTGTCAAGCCACAACCCTAGTCATAGTGTGTCATCAGTTTTAGTTGGTCATGTTTTGTTATCACGTTGTCCATTTTTGCCTTGTTATTTATGTTGCAAGGTATGTTTAAGGGAAATAAATGCTTTAAATGTTTTAGGTGATTATTTTATTAATCTTGATTATTATGTTGAAGCTTTGAATTTAATTTAATTAATTTAATTTATTTGGTAAAATAATTTAATCTTATGATTAAATTTATTTTATTAAGTAATTAAATTAGTTAGATTTTATTTAAATTAGAAAATACTATGTGATTTTGAATTATTAAAATGCATTAATATCTAGAAAATATCTAGAGGGATTAGTTGTTAATTGATTGTGAAGATATTTGATTTTTGACATGTGTTGGGAAATTTTAATTACGGTTGTTGGGAAAATTATTTCACAGAGAGAATGTTTTCTTTAACAAAGGGAGGTAAGAAGTTACTTCACGGAAGTGGAGAGGATATTTTTGGGGAGGTTGTTAAAAATTAGGATTGGTTATTGAATCGATTGTTGAAAATTTGGGGAAGGATAATCTCAGGAAAAATCTTTGGCTCAAGATTTGTTTTGTTTTTCTGAAAGAAGCTTTGTTTTGTGGAAGAAGCTCTACATCAATATTCATACCCTCGAGCGTTTAGAATCAGGTTCCTTATTTTTTTTCTTTAATTTCAATTTGGAAAAGTTATTAGAGTAAATTGTTTTCTGGAAAATATTGCCTGTACAAGATTATAAGCTTTTGAGTTTTTTTGTAAAATTGAAAGAATGTTGTGTTTGAAACTTACCTTGAAAGCTTCTGTAGAAATTGTTTAAGTTTTTATTTGATTTGAAATTATAAAATTGTCAAGGAAGCTTTGGAAATTCTTGTAGGGATTGTTTTTAAACAATGGAGCACCCACAAGGAAAATAATAGGAAACTGGGAAACTTTTGTTGGGATGGAATTAATTTCTCAGTAGAATCTTGTAGAAAACCTCTCAGGAATTTTTGTAAATGTTATCTGTAGAAAATTATTCCTCATCTTCCTTTTAGATTTGTTTATCTAGAGAAATTTGAAAACTTGTGTGTAGGGATTAAGAAACTCTTCTATAGAAAATCTTTGTAAATTGGCTTTTCTAATGAATTCGTGAAAACTTCCTGTTAAAAAAAACTATTTGTGGAAATAAATTGCTCGACTAGAGAAATAGTTTTGATAATATATATATATATTGATATATACATACATACATATATATATATATATATATATATATATATATATATATATATATATATTATGGAGTTCTTTGTAAATTTCCCTTTTTCAAAACTGGATGGGAAATAATTATTTTGGAAATCCAGATGTTCTTATGCAAATTTCATTGTTATTCGTAGGTTTAATTTTCAATTGAATGAAGTCTAAGATTTTAAAATGGGGGGAGCCGACGATTGCCCACAACCATCCCCCATTGAAGGGGAGTCGACGTTGTGTAAGCAGTTGACACGCCCCTCTATGGAGTGGTCGACTGTGGGAAGCACAGTCGACGTTGCCATGTAAAGGCAGCCTAAACAAATACCATTCGTCTGTCTATCCCTTAAATATCGTGAATTGATTTTTATTTAGTTTATATATATATTAAATGTATATACTATGTATTATATATACATAAGTGTATATATATATTTATATATATTATTATATATATACTTATGTGTATATATGCATGTATATATATAATTATATATATTTTATTTGTTGTGATAATTGGAATTGGTTTTAGTATTTAAATAATATATGAATATATTAGTATATATAAATATGTATATATAATTATGTGTATATTATATATATATATAGATTTAAATTATTTATTTAATATAGGTGCATGCATTAAATGCACAGTTAGAGAACTTTTAAAATGATATTTTTTTAAAAGAATAGAATGATATTTTTATTTCAAAGTAATTGAGAAATTGAAATTAACAGATAATTTTGATTTCCTCTACTGTCTGTAAAAGAGTTTTATTAAATTAGTTTATTTGGGCAATATATTACTATATTTCACTGAAGGGAAATTGGATTTAGGAAATCCTAATGGTAGATTTATTTCCTGTCTTTATTGCCCTTTTGAATGTGATTTCTTTTGTTCATGCTTTTGGGGGAAATTGGTTAAAAGTGTTAGTTTCTATTTTGTAAGTCTTCCAGATGTGGTAGTAGTATTTGGGGTTGTTGTATTTTATGGTTTTAGCCCTATATTTCCCTTGGGTAGTGCATTTAGTTGTATTTAGTTAATCACCCGATAATCACGAACGTGGATACGATGCCTTTATATTTTGGATTGGGAATTATTATTCGTATGTGTGCAGTAGTCTACCCATAGGTTATGGATTAGATCCATGTGTTGTCGGTAGGAGAGTGGCTCTTGATGGGGGTCAAGGCCTAGGAAGGTCTTCCAAGGTAACCCATGCGACTTTGTGATGATGCTTCTCCTATGACAGCAATTTGTTTGGTTCAGTGATGTACTTGATTATTATTTACTCTGGAAGCAATGTAACTCTTATGTAAGTGTTGTATTTGTTTGGTTAGTCTTGTGTTTTCCTGTTTCTAAAGGTTGTAGGTTTTTCCTAGGAAGTTCTTTTACTATCTCCTAGCACGGGGGGTGGGCCTTCAGGTACCACTTGGTTGGGTGGAATGTGCACCTTACTCCGTTGGGTTCCCTCTTATGTTCGTGATGGTGGGATCTTCCAGACTAGAGAGCTCATGTGTACTTGTTATTATGTTCCATTCTTATGATTTATTGTATCAGTTGGACACTTTGTTTCTGTATCGCTCCTCAATTGTATTTGAGGGTATTTTTGTAATTGTAACATTATTGAATGATCTTCCTTATTTTGGAAATGAGTTGTGTAAATATTATTTGGAATGAATGCAATATATAGATGTTTTATATACTTTTATTGCTTTGGATGTATGATCTTTAATTCATGAGTAATAATTTATATGCTATGAAAGAATTATTTTTTTATGTTATGGGATTCAGTTGTAAGCTTGGTCGTGTACCTTAGAGGATGTATGTGTTAGTGTAGTGCACTTTGCATGTTATTAATAATACTTAAAAAAAAATTGTTCGCTTTTGTTTTAGTTGCATCTTCCTCTAGGGTTACGTGGCGGGGCATTACACGTGTTACAGATATGAAGAGAATTTTTAGATATTTGAAGAGTACTATTGACTACGGATTGTGGTACCCTAAAAGTAAAGACTTCAATTCGACAACATATACATATATTGATTGGGTAGAAAGTGTGGATGATATAAGAAGCACTAGTGGAGCTACATTTTCCTTGGAAACAAACTTGTTTCATGGCTGAGCAAAAAACAAGTCATTTACTCTTTCAAAAACTGAAGAAGAGTATGTGGTAGCAGTGGCATGTTGCACTCAAGTGTTATGGATGAAGCAAACACTTAAAAATATAAAGGTAGATTACAAGGAAACTATTTCTATTCTTTGTGACAATTCAAGTGTAATTAACATATCAAAGAATCTAGTGATGCACTCTAGGACCAAGCATGTTTCAATCAATATCACTTCTTGAGAGAAAAAGTAGTAGATCAAGACATCTGCATGGACTATGTGTCAACCAAAGATCAAGTGGAAAACATATTCACCAAGCCTCTTCCTAAAGAGAATTTTGAATATCTGGGGCAAAAGTTAGGATTAATTTCTCCCACATCACACCACTAGATCCTAGTGATAGAGCGTGAGTCTAGGGGGAGCTTCAAAGAAATTTCATTCATCCCTAGAAGAGAAGAAGAAATTCAAGTCAAGTATAATTGGTTTTACAAATTTCTAATGACTTGATGGTTGTATATTCTTGGACACATTCTATCTCTTTGCATGGTATGTTAAAGGGGGGGAATATTGGTTGCAGCAAGGTGTCTAGACAATGTCCCTTTCCATTTATGTCAAAGGGGGATAAATTGAGAAAAATTCTCATTGTTTGTGAAAGGAGGAGATTTGTCTAAGGGGGAGTTTGGTTGTTGTGCAGAATGGTTAATTTCTCCCACATCACATCACTAGATCCTAGTGATAGGGCATGAGTCTAGGGGGAGCTTCAGAGAAATTTCATTCATCCCTAGAAGAGAAGAAGAAATTCAAGTCAAGTATAATTGGTTTTACAAATTTCTAATGACTTGATGGTTGTAGATTCTTGGACACATTTTATCTCTTTGCATGGTATGTTAAAGCAGGAGAATATTAGTTGCAGCAAGGTGTTTAGACAATGTCCCTTTGCCATTGATGTCAAAGGGGGAGAAATTGAGAAAAATTCTCATTGTTTGTCAAAGGAGGAGATATGTCTAAGGGGGAGTTTGGTTGTTGTGCGGAATGGTTAATGCTCATATTTTATGCATTTTATTGGTATAATTAACACAAAGCATTTAATTTTTACCATCAATGACAAAGGGGGAGATTGTTGGAATTGTTTTCATTGATATGAAAAGGTAGTCATGATGGGTTGAAGTTGTAGACAAAGCCTTAATGTGTTGTATAATTTTGGGCCTTGAGCCTTGGGCTTACCTTATACTACTTGCAATAAATATGAAAAGAGGTAGAGAGTTTTTGCAAATTCTGAAAGGTTTTAGACATTGAGCTTCAGTCATACCTCATACCAAGTCCCTCAGTGAAATGAAAGAAAAAAAGTGTTAAGTCCAAAATATTTTAGGTTTTAGACCTTGGTTATACCTTATATTTAATGCACTAAGGAAAAGGAAGTTTACATTTTAGGAATCGACCATCAAAGTTTAGGCTTTCGCCTTAACAAAAAATAGAGAAAGGGGAATGGATGAACCCTGAACCTCAACCCTCAAAAAGGTTTTAGGCATCGTGGGTCACAATTAAGGTTTTCGCCTTGACATTTTGTAAAGTATGTAGAAAGAGGAAAGCCCAAAGACCGACACCTAAAAGGGTTATGATTAACAACAGTTGTGAAGGACTTCATTGGGAATCATGAGTCAGAGGTATGGCTTACGTCTTATCGAAAGGTAGGTAAGCAGTATGAAGGAAGGGTGAACCTTGACATCTGATGATCTAATGAGATTTTTAGAGTTTTGTGATTGGTGTTTTGGTGGTATGAGTTATGGTTTGTGATGGAGTGGAGAAGGAAAGTGGTAAAGGGTAAGGCTAAAGGATGAACCTCGAAAAGTATGACAAGTGGAAGAACCCAACCATTCTGTAGGAAGCACGTGTTGATTAGGGTTGACCAACACAGGTATATGGGTTTGATACACGTGGAAAGGAGCAATTGAAATGAATTGTTGATTCACATATTTGGTGTGAATTATTAATCTATGACCCACATTTAATGCTTCACGATTGAAGGATAACTGTCTAATCATGGCGCGATTTATAAGATCAATGGGCATAATTTGAAGATTTGAATCTAACTTTTGCTAGGTGGCAAAAAGGTGGACCTCTCCATCAAGTGAATAAGAATATGGCACAAGATATGAGATTGATTTTTTGTTACGTCTCTAGCTACATTTGTGCTATTGATTAGAAGAAATGGTGCCACCATTAATGTTTAGTTTGTCTACAAAATCTACAGGTGATCAAACAAGGATTGTGGCATTAATTGAAAATCAAACCCTAAAATTATGATATGCCAAACTTAAAAAATATAGTAAATAAGGTAGATGGTAAAAGGCTCAATATGTATGAGTCTTGATGATGAAGAAAGTAGAGATTATAGAGGCTCACATAAAAGTTTATGGTATGAGGGTGTTGCAGAAAAAAGGAAGAGACTCCATAACAATGAACTGAAAAGGTGCATTCTCAAGTTAAATAAGAACCCATATTTTGCATATATGAACTTGTAATGTTGTAAGAGGTTGATGCCTCAGAAAGATTGGGTTGGTTCTCAATCAAGTGTGAAATGTACCTTAAGGTTGGTGCCCCAAAGCATTATCTTTGGTGTGTAGTGTACTAGGAGGTTGGAGCCTCAAAACATTATTGTGGGTGTCAGTGTACTTGTAAGTGGGTGCTTCAAAACATATGTAATATCTTTGATTGCAAGGTTGGATTTGAGCAGTAGACTCAAGTAACTATTCTCAATGTGGTTTTTCCCATAGTGGGTTTTCCATGTATATTTGGTCTCTTCTTAAATGTGTGTGATGTTCCATGTGATTTTTATTCTTGTCTATTATTTCAATGTGGTGAAAAATTGTATACACTAACTTACCCCCCTCTCAATGTATTTTTGTTCTTTCAACACTTCTTGTGTACCATTCGGATCTACCTCAAGTGGTTAAGCTTCTTCTAGGAACCAAAAATTTGATACTAATTATTAGATGCATAGGACAACTAAGAGGGGGGTGAATCAAATGTTTAAAACATTCAATCCCTCAATATAATTAAAACCCTCAAACACTAGATTTATGTGGAAAACCCAAGAAGGAAAAAACCACGATGAGGATTAGCTCATATATATATGAATTGCAACACTAAATACAATTAGGCTCACAGATCGAAGAAAATAAAGGCTCACTGCCAATAGGATTCACTATTTAGAAGAAATAAGAATAAAAGAATACTTTTACAAAGAGATTCACTATCTCAAGGCAACAAGAGAAATCCACCACTACAACTTTATTCCATTCACAACCTTCGGTTCATTGCCCCCAACAACTTTAAGGACATTGAAATGTAGAAACCTTCTGCTCACTACATTCGAAAGTCATAAGTGTTTAAGCTCACACTCAGATCACCACACTCAATCACTTTCACATCTTTCACACACCACACATTCCACACAACCTTCATCTTACATTTATACCATACATGGCCTAAACAATCTCAATTAGGTAGGCCTTAATGAAACGTATGCACCTCAAACATGCAACACCAAAATAGGTCAACACCAAACACTTCCATGGTGGAAAGAAGTGAAGGTAGACCACACCAAGGGTTAACTAGGACCCAAATCTATATCAGCATGCTTCTCAACACTTGCACAAATAAAAAACATCCTCCGCAATTAGCACTAGCATGCCAATTTGAACAAACCTGCACTAACACTAACAAGCAACCACAAACATGCCTCTCTAGGTCCAAAAACATCTTGATAACCTGTATAGTAATACTCCACAACATCTAAGAATATTTCACATCATTAAAATATTCAACACCATTAATGAAACCACCTAAAATTGAATAACACTTTTATTTTGTACAACCAGACACACTGGCACAGACATACAACTTACTAACCAACCTTGCAGAACACCTCAGCATCTAAAACCTCAAGTAAAAGTAGATACAAACAATATAAGCACATTCCCAGATCTACAAGAGAAGAAACTTCACTACGGAGAAATGCAGAGCAATCTCATTTCTCCCAAACAACCTTCTTCACAGATAGACATATTGTCAAACACAACTTCTACTACCACACGATCCAGAACCTGAAACTCTAGATATAACACCTCTGATCATCACGTCCAAACTACACAAGAATATCTTCAATCATGAAGAAATGCAAAGCACAACACTGAACACACCTCTGTCACTTTGCACACTCTTTTATTCAAATTTTCTCAAAAGCATTTGGAAACCAAATGAGCCAACTGCAAATACAACACTTACTCATTCTATACATCAATGAAAACACCACAACATAGTGCAACACACACCAACAATATCCCTAACCAACTCAGGCTTCCAACAAACTCTGCAACTATACTATAGGTTGATAGCGATGACAACACCATCAACATTTATTCATGTTTATCTATTTTATAGTGGTTTTCACATGCTAGATCCTAAGTTCTTCTAATGACCCTGACACTCATAATTTGTATGTGTTGAAACCCTCTAAAGCTATAAATATTAGTTGAGAACACATTCAAAGAGTCAATCTAGTTTTATAGTCATCTTGGTGCAAAGATTATTTTATGATTTCAATTTTTTTGGTTCATTCTCATTCAATTTATGCATTATATAAGCTATAGAAAGATATCTTATTGTAGAAAATTTATATAACCCAATTGTAGACATGTAAAAATGACCTAACACATATCACATATCCTAAACTATATTTTTCCATTATTGGCATCACTTTCATTATCACTATTACATTTCATCTCATTAACATCATTAATCCCCTTTTTAACATCATTTACATCATTAACCCTATTTTTCTCTATTAATTGAATAATCTTTAATTATTTAATTAACACACTATGTCATAATCTAATTTAACCTTATTCCTCTTGATTAATTAAATAAACGTAAATTATTTAATTATGTCACTAACACTACTTATTCATCTAAATTAATTAAATTGTTATCATTAATAATTTAATTAAACCACTTTCCCTTCTCTAAATTTGAATAATTAAATCAATTATTCAAAATCATTCAACAGGGTCAACAGATAAATATATCTTTATTTGTCAAATTCAAAAGCAACTTGCACATTCATCTCCAATATTATTAATTATTCAATTAATTAATTATCCTCACCCCTTTTTGATTGAGTAAATCATGACCACTGATTTCTCACTCTAATTGGTTAACTAACCTATCCATTTCCTAACACAACCTGACTTTCTCAATCCCACTGAACACTCAATCTAACTTCTTCAATCCCACCAATCATTCTAATCTAATCCCACTGATTATCCAATTAAAATCCTTAATTGGATCGATCAAAGAAGTTAACTGACCAATCTATTTCCTCTCAATGGTTCTCAAACGTTGATCGTGATCTTTCATTTTTGCATCTCAGTCGCTCATCTAAAACCTGAAAATCTATTAAAAAAAAACCTTCTTCCTTCTAAAACACGATCAAAGAATCTAGAGAATATGTGTGAAGAGTTCATGTTGAATTGACTATTGAATTCTTAGGAGCAAATACTTACATCTTTGATCACCATTAATATACCTTTTGAAGCTTTTGCACAACAATGGAGGCTTTGTATTGATCCAAGGAATCCAACATCAATACGAATATACTTTGACATGGGATGGTAATATTGTAATTCGTGAATTTAGCTTATGTTCTCTTTCATGATTTCATTGCTTAATTCATTGCTTTATAATTTCATTTCATGAGTATGTTGGGATTTATCTTTGTTTTGATCTCATTCATTTTATTTCATTGTTGTTTCCTTATGCTTATTTTCCCCCTTACATTAATTGGCATGCCCAGTGGGACCTAGGTCCTTAACACTAATATTTTCGTAAGGTTTTGTGAGCAGTTAGAGATTTCGAAACACTGACATCTTTTGCAGGAAATACTATTGCTATCTTGCACACGAAAGTCCCAGAATCTGAATATGGTTTTCATTTTATTTTTATCGTGGTTGTACTAAATCCAACCGATGTCATCCTAAACCTGACCGCTATTGTTAGAAAGGTCACTATTTTTGTTCTATGGTGTAGGTTTATGAGGGAACTAACATTTATAAAGCTGCTTTCATCCTAAACAAAACCGCTACTATACTTTTTCCTTTCTACTATCATTTAAAGGAGTCATAGTTGTTCCAGTGAAAAGGTCACTATTAAAGGAAACAGGTCTGCTACTGTTCTGATTTTTGTTTCAACTTCAATTTGCAAAGTTTTTTTGGATTTTCAATCTACCTATTCCTAACCACTAATTATTTTTTGTGCTTGCGAGATTTTTTCACATTGTTGGTGCAACCCTTGCAGGGTTATGGCATGTTTTCATGTGAAAAACTAACCATTTTCTTACAGATTTGACGAACGGTCCAAGGTCTTCAAATTTTCAAAGCATTTTTTTTAGTTAAAACATTTATATTTGGTGCTCATAAAAATAATCTAAAAATCTCACACTTCAATTTGGTGTACTTAAAATTGATTTCATATTTCATTTTGGTGTACCTAAAAAATAATCCACAAATCTCACACTTAATTTTGGTGCATTTAAAATTGAATAATCAACTTTCACACTTCATTTTGGTGTACCTACAAATCTCACACTTTGTGCTGGTGTAATAAAAATTAACAAGACCAATCAAATGTTTCATTTTGGTGCTATTAAAACAAACTCATTTTCAGTTGATACTATTAAAACAAACTCATTTTCTTTTGGTACAATAAAAATGAATAACACAAGTTGAAACGTTTACTTTGGTGCATTAAAACTTGGTTACAATCTTCATGTTTCAATTTGGTACATAAAATTGAATAAAATCATCTTTTCTGATTGCAAATTGTTTATGGCATTTCTTGCTTGAAGTCTCAAATGTTTTGAACTTGGTGCATCTAAAAAATGAATTTTTATCTTTACACACTTCATTTTTGGGCTTAAAATCAAATTGCTATAAATTATCTACCGTGTTCACCATGATTGGCAAGCCAAGTGTGTATCCTCTCCCCCTACGTCTTTTGATGATCCTGGGTGACGAGAAACACTTTGGGATTTTTGCATTTTTTATGGTCAACCAATTTTTAGGACAAGGGCCTGCTAATGAGATACATATCGCAATGGAGAACTCATATAAGTGACTCTAAAAGCATGTTTATCGGCGGGCTATATAAAGTTTACAAAATTGAAAGAAAGTAGCTTATATATGGGTGAGTATAGCATACCATGCCTCATTCTCATCTGAATGTAATGGGTTGAGAAGGAACGACTAAAGCCTTTAGTGGCTTATGTTTGATCTATATGTCGCAGTGTTCACAGTTGTCACTATAAACCTTGTTTTAGAAGCCTATCTAGCTTCCCAAAATGTCCTTCAAAGTAATGCATGGGAATAGCATCATTCCTAGAAGTTACTTACCACATCAGATCTATAGTTGAGGCATAAAGAATTAAGAGAAGGGACTCTTTTGCTTGGAGTATCAAGACAATACATTACATTGATATATCTCATTTGGTCCCTTTATAGATTCGATTCAATCACTCCTTCGGGGGTGAGGTAAGCCTACAACGAAGAGTGTACCTTTTATTCCTTAGGATGTGTTGACTAATAATATACAAGTGATAACATTAGATCTCAAATTTTTTTTTGTATAGATCACTTGCCATCAAATCATATCAAACAAACATCTCAAACTTGCAAACTTATCCAACAAACTTCTATCAAGAAATTAGAAATTTTGGAAACAAATCCGCTATAGTCATTTTTGTCACTTTTGTTCCACAAGATTATCACAACAGTCCTACCTTTTCACTTCTTTCATTAAAAGGACCACTATTGTCCTCTCTATTTTATCAATCATGGATTTAAATTGCCATAGTTGTTCTATAAAAGGAACCGCTACTGTAAAAAAAAAATCCGCTACTATTTTGAACAGAAACCACTATTGTCCTATATTCTAGTGCATATCAGAATTGGTCCAAAACTGGTTAATCCGTCATCCTTTGAAACACAAACAATTAGACCTGCAATAAATCATATCAACATCTTTTCATATCCATCAGCAAATCAAAACATCAACCTAGTTTTAAGACACGGATCAAACACAACAACTTGGATTATCCTCTTACTATCATTTTCTAGGATATTAACATCAACCTTTGCTTGCAACCTCAAAGCTAGTTCAAGTAGTGTATCAAAATATCCCCTAAAATATAGCAAAATATCAGTCCAAGTCTTGTACACCTTGTGTCCTAAGATTAGTGTCATATCAAAACATCCAACAAAATCACTCATACTCTTATCCTAGGGTCTTGATCATCAAAAATACAATCCATAGCAAACCATCAATAAACTTTGACCAAAATTTCTACACACATCATATTTGTATGTCATTTTTAGCAAAAATCGCAAAAACAAAACACCATCCCATTTTCATAAACTAGTTATCCCAAAACTTACCAAGGCCTTGAGCTTGTTTGTGATAGCAGCGAGATCTCAACACAAAAAGAGAATGGAAGCCAATAAGAGTAGTTCTTGTGCACCAATGACCAACACAACTAATGAGGAACCTTGATCATGGGGTTATGATCCAAATGAACTCTCAACTCCCCAAGGGCAACCTATTGTGTGGTCTCACAACACGCCCCAAGATTATAAGACTTGGGGACCCCAAGTGAAAACTAACAATTATGGAAGGTGATGGTTAGTTGGAAAGCTCACCAGAAGTGAAAAGCAAAAGAGAAATCTTTTTAAAAGAGTACTTCATAATTCAAGTGTTTCAGGTATTGGGTACCAGTAATTGTGAAATCCAAAAGTGTAAACGGTAACACAAGGTGTTGAGCAAAGTGTTTTGGTCCGGGAGTAGAGGTCCAGTAATTATGGAAGTTCCGGTAAAGGTTGAGGTCAAATAAAATTATGGGTAAAAGTTGACGTACCGGGTATTGGGTAACAATGCAAAGTAAAGTTTCAAAATTTTAATGTTATCCAAAAGGTCTGATGGTCCAGTAACGCGATTAAAAGAATAAATACACGAGAATATATGATTTTTTGGAAATGTGTTATTTGTGATGGATTTAAAATAATGATGAATTAATGATGGTTTTATTTACATGAGATTTTTATAAATATTTTAAAAGGTATTTAATAGTTAGAATTGGTGATTACAAGAGTAGAAGATTGTGATGCAAAGTTTAGGTATGGATGGTCAAGCAAACTAAGGTTGCAGGCAGATCTGATGGTGTTACCAGGTTCAATAGTACACTTTGGAAGCTCATGCAGGAATAAAGTTCATTGCAAAGAAGCACTAGATATCGAGAAACCCAAAATTTGGATATCAAGCATGCAACAAAAGAGTGTACTCATTCCAGCAATGACTCATTCTTGGGAATGTTCAATCCAAGTTTGAACTTGGATGTAGGAAAATAAATTCCACTTGATCATTCTGAATATATGAGAAGTTCTTACATTCTATTTGGTGGATTTGTTTGGTTCCAAGAAGGAACTCTGATAATAAGAAGATATAAGACCCGAAGGATATCAACGTGTAAACAAAGCTTCACCTTCGTTGACTTCATTTGTAATTCTCTTTCCAGTTGTCACATTCCACGTGCCTTGCCATGATTCATCCCTTGGATTCCCTCTCATGTATTTGTCTTATCCTACCTATGTCTTGTTTCTATAAAAGGCCAGGGGATACTTCTTTTTAAGTTAAGTTCAAAATTTGTGGATGTTAGAAGAGCCAAAACTTCTCTAAGTTTTGTTCTTTTTTCTTTTTTTCTGAATCATTCTAGATTAAAAACTTGTATACACATAGAACTTAATCAATATTGAATCCAATTTGAAAGCTACCTATCTCATGTATCTTTTGTGGTTGGTTTGTGTTGATGGTGAAAATTACACAAACAACGTGTAAACAGAATATTTCTACTCTATTTCTCCTGAAAAAGAAAGATATGTAGTGGCCTAACTCCCAAGGTCCTGGTAGTTGGTTCTCAACTGTCTGGTGTCACTCAATCAGTCCATGCAACTGTAATGTTCAAGGGGCCTATGCTGGTAACAAAAGATTTCAAGCAATGACTCATTTTATCAAACCATTCTTGTAAATAAATGGGGTTTCAAACAAAAGAAAAAGATAGATCAAAGGGTAACCAGTAAAACATGAACAAAACTTGTCTAACATCCTGACATATATCTTCAACAATGAATGTTTTTCAATCAGATCAAAAAAACCAAAGCATGATACAATTCACAGAATAATCTATACCATTGTATACATCTAAGGTGTTTATTTTAATTTGCCTATCACAACTACTTCAAATATTTCAAAAGAACACACATTCATTCATTGCCAAGATCATAGATCAACAAATTTCAACAAATTTAATCCAATGAAAATCTAACAAGATAATCCTTAAATATGGTTTCTTCTAATGAATTTCATCACATAAGAAACTAGCATGCTTTAGCACAATCACTCGCATTCAGATAGATTATAACTTATCAGCCTTATCAAGTAAAACAACTCAATTCTAACACCATATTGTGTAAACCTGTAATTTTATTAACTGTAAAGTATCTAGTAACAATGTATCTCAGTAATCACTACAAAATCCTATCTCCTAATATCAGGTAGGCCAATTCTATTCTCTATTAGCCAACCCTTACAATATGATACCCAAAGAGTATTTATAGATATACAAAAACTCGAACTCCAATTCTATTTTAAGTCATCCACCTTTTCAGGAACAAAAAAATTCTTGGAAACTCAAATCAATTTGATCTTGAGTTCTTACATTTAGCATCTTTAGTTAAACTAGAGATCAAAAAATAGAGGAAAGAAAGAAGAAAGTCATGCGCTTTGAACTGTCAGTCCTCCATGCAACATGCAAAGAAGAAGAAAGTCATGCATGCATTAGATTTAGGCATGTGAAGTTGGATCCACAATGTACTCATCATAGCTGGAGAAGACTTGTTGTAATACATCTAATTCTGGCCCATCAACCTAATTGTCTTTGAACTTAATTCTTTCCAATTTTGTTGCAGCAAACCCTGTCATGTTCTTCAACTTTATCAACTCTCTTTTAACAGCCTTTATTTCTACTTTGACATCCATAAGTCGATCTATCATCAAATCCTCACCATCATCTCCTTTCTGTATGAGTCCTTTAAACCTTTCATCCCATTTCTCTTTAATCTGGCTCAAAGGCAGGCCTTCTTTTGTTAGTATGTTAACATCTACTATGATAGCAATGACTACCTCCAACTCTTCAAACTGTTCAGTTAGATTATTATCAGCATCTTGGACCTCATTTCTATGTTTGCACAAGAAATTTGTTCTGAATTGGAGTATACGAGAGGTCTTCTCCACAAAATCCTTATTGTCCTCCTCAAGTATTGACTGTTCAAGAAGAGTAGTCAAAGGCAATGTGTTAACCTTCTCCAATTTTTGACTATTCTCTTTTCTCCTCTTCTTGTTTCTCCGATGCTTCAATGTATTGATGCATTTCTCTTATTAACTCTTTAGTGCCTTTGTAAACTTCAAAACCCTCAACCAAAACTTCACCTACTTCTCGGTTCAACTTGTCTATCCATCTGTCTACCATCTCCGCTTTGCCTCTTACCTGCACCAAATCATCTACCTCCTTTTTGCTTAACAAAATTGGAGTCTCAATGGCCGTTACCTGTCGTGATCTCAGAGAGGAGACACTTTTCAAAAATGAATGTAATTGATCCAACTAAGCCTTAAGCTCATCCTTCTTCTGTTTATCTTTTAACATTCTTGACTTAGTTGTTGAAGCCACCACATCAATTAGGTTCATCTGTTGATTCCTGGTGGGCCTTCCCAAGTTGACAGTACTAAACTGATAATCTGTTAACTGCATGTCCCCTACCTCCTTTCTGTCATTGGTATGGCACACTCAGCAACAATCTTTCCCTTGTCTATGAGCCTGGTGGAGTGTAAGATCTTGGCCTTCTTTTTAGGCCTCTCTTGTTCAATCTCCATCATATTCTCCCAATTGAGAGGTTGGGAAGGTGTTATTGCCCTCTTTTGTAGATCCAATTTTAACCAAGTGGGAGCACTTGGAGCAGCAGTCATCATGGTAGAAGAAGTGTTGGGAATTTATGCCTCAATGTTTTGGCTTGTTTTCCCTTCGGACTTGGCGTTTTCCTCCTTGCTCTGGCCTTTACCGCGGTGGCTTTGTCTTATGTTTTGGCAGTTACCGCCATACCACAGATGGTGGTTCCACTCACCATAGTAGCGCGGTGAGACCACCTGCGATCAGGTCTGGCGGTTACCCCCTTACCACGGCCAACGTTCTGACTGACCGCGGTGGTCGTGGTAAGACCGACAATGGCCTGGATGGCGGTTATTGCCCTACCGCGGCCAGTGTCTTGGCTGACCGCGGTGGCCATGGTAAGACCGCCAACGGTCAATGATAACTGTTTACTGCCATACCACGAGGCTTTGCCGACAGGGCTGTGGTAGCACGGTAGGAGCTCATTGAGCTCGGCGACTGGGTTGACCGAGTTGGACTCGATTTCAGAGTGTGACACGTGGTAGTTTGGCAACATTTGGTTGGCTGATGACAAAGAAGGGCAGAGCTCGGTGTTGACTTGGGGGTTTGACTGGTTAGCTCGGTTGGCTTACCGCCATACCGCGAGGTGAGCTGGTCTAGGCTGCGATAGTGCGGTAGATTGCGAGGTGAGCTCGGGCGAGCTCACCACCATACCGCGTCAGGTGTTTGAGCTCGGTACAATAGCAAGGTGGAGTCAGGGTGCGAGCCCAAATGGCTTACCGCCATACCGTGAGGTGGTTCGACTAAGGCTACGGTAACGCGGTAAGAGCTCAGGTGAGCTCGAAGCTCAGTTGATCGAGCTGGACTGACTGTTAGAAGTGATAAGCGAATGCGATGGCGACACGTGAAAGATCTTTATGATCTGATTGGTCGTATTTCCTGAGTGTGATTGGGCAGCATTATGGAATGGAAGGTTGACAAACTAGTCTGCGACCAGTTTAATGTTTGTGTGGCTCGATGCAATTGTATAAGCAATGCACGTTATCAGGGAATGGTCAAGGCTTGCAGGTGGATAAGTTATTATCCTGGATGATCATTGCTGGCAAGCTTGGGCTGAATAGGTATGCACACGGTGCAAGATTATATATAATCTGGTGTGCAATTCGAGACAGGTGTGATGAGTCGTTGACAAAGAGAGAGAGACTGTGAGAGTGTTCGAGCATTTTTGCACTGTGAACACTTTGTCTCTCAAATCTGTTGAGATGTGAACCTGTGAGGCCAAGTGGTTGGGCTGGCCATGAGGCTGGTTGTGATAGTTGTCTGAGAGGAGCTGAAGGGAATCTACACAGTATGTCATGAGGACACTGTAACTAGGTGAGGTTCTGGTTTTGTGTTACCTGTATCTTTCTCCATGATGAACAAGATGTAACATCCTGAAGAGCATAGCTCAGGTCTTATATTGTAACCATTCTTTGTTACTAAATAATACATGTGAGTAGAATGTTTTGGAGGTGGGGTTTTTTTACCTGAAAAGGTTTTCCCCATGTATATCTATGTGTTCATTGTTTGGTCTTTCATGGCTATCTGTTTGTGTTGAATCTATTTTTGTTTAGCATTCACTTTCCTCGGTAGAATCAATGGGGGATCAACTATGCCTATTTTAGCTTTATCGTACAGTTGGTTGTGTCTTTGTTGTGATTTTGAATTGAAATCACTAAGGCACTACTGTCTTAGATGCTAATCTTGATGACAGAACCGAATCTGTATCCCCAACAAGTGGTATCAGAGCTGGTAGCTTGTTGCTCGTGATACCAACAGTGGTATCAAAGTTGGTAGCTTGTTGCTCTTGATACCAACAAGTGGTATCAGAGCATGTTTTTCTGAAGTTCTATGTTTTCTCCTGTGAAGATTTCTTAGCCTGGAAAGCTTGAGGAAGTCTGGAGAAATCGGTTGGTGATTGATCCTTCGATGAGTGGAAGTTTTTGCTTCATTGATTCAACAAACAGTTTGAAAGACTTTGGAGATGACTGGAGTTGGTCATGTTGTGGCAACCTGGTCTAAAGCTCCTAGCTCGCAGCAAAGTTCCTGATGCAAAGGGCATGAGATGTACTTATGGTTGTGTTGTAGCAAAGCATGGTGTTCATACTGGGTGTCTATGTGAGATGCTCCCTAGTGGTATGGACTTGCTTGTGTTGTTGATCAGCTATGGAGAGTTGTGCTTGTGTTGGGTGTTTCTGACTTAGCACTAAAGGTAGTTTCTCTAGTGCTCTGACTGCATGGAGGCTATGAAGTGACCTTGGTGGTCTGTAACTTCTAGATAGCCTGGTTCTCTCTTGCTTGTGCATGACAGTGGTGTTAGAACTGGTCTAAAATGGACCTGTTGTTCCTCTATGCCTATGTCTTGCACTTGCATGGTTTCAGATTCATATTGTTTGGCTCTGGAGGTTTTGTTTAGACTTTCCTAAAAAGTCTATGTCGCATATTCATGTTTCTTTTCATTGTTCTGGTTAACTGTGATGGTTGTGTGCAGACTCCTGAGTCGTCCAGATGAGCAGTGAATATGGAGATGCGTGGGTGTTTCAGAAACATTGTGATTTTGCAAGTTTTGCACGGTCAAGATAAAAAATTGCGTTGTCTAGAACTATTGTCTGCTATTTTCAGATCCTGGCTTCTGGGGTGTGACTGGATGAGATAGCTATAGTTCAACATGGTTTGAGGAGGTGTGATGTATTCTCTACATGGGAGCATTGGTATGTTATTTCTCATTCAACATTCTTGTGGGGTTGCTTGTTGGTTTCCTAGACTATGGTGCTTGAGTTGTGGACATGACTGGCAAATCAGATATGTTGCTGATCTGGTGTTTGAGTCATGCTTGTCTACTTTGGCTGTTCTCTTTGATTATCTCAGTTTTGTAGTTTCTAGTGCGATGATAGATTTGCAGGTTTACTTTTGGTTGCATCCATGAGTTGTGCAATGTTGTGGGCTGTCCTTACCTACATGTTTGATGTGAGACAACTTGGAAGTGGACTGTCTATATCCACAAGGTTGTAATTGTGTTGTGCAGATTTTTTAACTGACCTTGTCTGTGGTCACTTGTGCATTGGCGTGGTTTTTTTGAGATGAGAGGAGGAATGGCGTTCGAGTATCTGAATAGTCAGTGATGGGGACCTGAAGCATGTGAATCACGATTTCATGGAGAGCTGGATACACTGGCTAGTGTAAGCTTTTTACAGTGATGGGGTGGTCAGTCATGGTGCTTGGAGAGCTCGATGTCATAGTTCAGTGGGAGCTTTAGCAATGACCGGTGGTCTTCTTTGGTGTTGCAGATTTTGCATCTGCATGTTCACTTTTTGAAGATGTGCAGCATCTTGGTGCCATGAAGGAACTTGGTTGTATTTGGCTGAGTTGCTGGTAGTGCTTGACAGGTGATGTTGGTTTAGAGTTTGTTTGCTTTATGTCATGGTATACTCTTGCTTGTGCATTAGAGTTTTGGCATGTTGCTTTGCTCTTGAAGACCATGGACTTTTCACTTGAAGCATGGTATCTCCTATGGGGATGTGTAGATCATGGTGTCATGATAAGTTCCTGTTTAGGTTTGGAGATTTGACAGTGGTCTGGAGTTTCTCTTTGTTTTGAGTGCATTAATCATATGTTGGTGGACTTCAAGGTTTCTATAGTATTGCAGATTGAAGTCAGCATGAGATGATAGGTTGCTGATACTCATGGATGCATGGAGAATAAGGTGAGGCTGGATTTCTTTTGAGAATGTTGTTGTTACAGCTGAAAGTTCGAGAAGCCTGCACCTTAGTTGAATGTGAATTCAACGGAGACCTTGAAAATGAATTCTCTTGGGTAATTCACTTTGACTTGTATATCTTGGATGAGCATGTGTTCTTTTCTCCTTGGTCTGCTCGGCAGTGTTCTTTTGAAAGGTATTTTCCCATTATATCTATCAGATGTTTTTTATGCTTTATTTTTCATGGATATGAATCTTGAGTTGTTTGAGATTCTGGAGGATTCATAATGGAAGATGGATAGCATTGTTAATCTCTTTGTGCTTTTGAGGATTGACAGGAGATGGTTATATGGGTAAGTCTGATCTTCTTGATGCTTACATCCATGGTGTTGTTAGGTGTTGTTAAGGCTTTTCCTTTGGGATGTGAAGAAGATCATTCTTGTCACAGTTCGCATATTGAAGTGTTTTGTAGAAGGGCATGTTTTGATTTGTAGTTTCTCTCTAATCTAGTCTTGTTCTCCCTGTATGTTCATTTGACTTTAGATGTTTGTGAAGCCGTGGTGTTTCTTTCTTCAGTCAGGTTTGGAGGTATTTGGAAGAACTGTGGAAGACAGTTGAGAGAAATGTTCCTTGCAGCAAGTGTTTGTAGGTGTTGCAGATCAGTGTGGTTGTTCCTTGGAACTACATGGTTACTTCTTCAATATGCAGGGTTTGGTGGACTTGGTATGCCTTGATCATTTGTGATGGTGCTTTGTTTGCATTCATCTGGACTATGCCCTTGCAGTGGGAGTACCTGGAAGTGTTTTGTTTATGACTGGTTGACACAAGGTGCTTATTTGCTGCTAAGATGGGTGGGTTTTCTATGATGGCATGAGTCTGTTGTTGGTTGTCATACCTTTGAGGTATGGGTGGTTGAATGTTTCAGCACGAGCTATGGGTGCTGGTTTTCAATCGCGTGGTTCTGATCAGTTGGATGAGGGCAGTCAATTTCTGGTTGCTATTCTAGCTGGTTGGTTTCTTGTTCTGGAGATGGTGTTCGCTTGGTGCCTTGTTGGTTTGTTGCTATTTTTCCTTTGCCACCTGGGGGATCAATTGGTTTCTTTCTTGAGACTGGTGCATTTTTACCTTGGTGTGTTCCTGTGTTTGGAGCTAGGAGTTGGTGGACTTTTTTTATGTCGGTGCAGGGGTCTTGGATGGAGTGTGGAAGCATGATTTTGGTCCCTGTTCAGTAGTTTGGAGGAGGCCTGAATGTCTTCGGCAAGTGGGATATTGTTGGGAATTTATGCCTCAACGTTTTGGCTTGTTTTCCCTTCGGACTTGGCATTTTCCTCCTTGTTTTGGCCTTTACCGCGGTGGCTTTGTCTTCTGTTCTGGCAGTTACCGCCATACCGTAGGTGGTGGCTCCACTCACCGTGGTAGCACGGTGAGACTGCCTACGGTCGGGTCCGGCGGTTACCGCCTTACCGCGGCCAGCGTTCTGGCTGACTGCGGTGGCTGCGGTAAGACCACCAGCGGCCTGGCTAGCGGTTACCACCCTACCGCAACCAGTGTCTTGGCTGATTGCAGTGGTCATGGTAAGACCACCAACGGTCAACGATGACCATTTACCGCCATATCGCAAGGCTTTGCCGACAGGGCTGCGGTAGCACGGTAGGAGCTCGTTCAGTTCGGTGACTAGGTTGACCGAGTTGGACTCGGTTTCAGAGGGCGCCAATGAATGATAGGGTGACACATGGCAGTTTGGCAACGTCTAGTTGGCCAATGACAAAGAAGGGCAGAGCTCGGTGTTGACTTGGGGGTTTGACTGGCGAGCTCGGTTGGCTTACCGCCATACCACGAGGCGAGTTGGTCTGGGTTGCGGTAGTGCAATAGATGGCAAGGTGAGCTCGGGCGAGCTCACCGCCATATCGCATCAGGTGTTTGAGCTTGGTGCAATAGCACAGTGGAGTCAGGGTGCGAGCCTGGATGGCTTACCGCCATACCGCGAGGTGGTTCAACTAAGGTTGCGGTAACGAGGTAAGAGCTCGGGTGAGCTCGAAGCTCGGTTGACCGAGCTGGACTGACTATCAGACGCGATAAGCGAATGCGATGGTGACACGTGGAAGATCTTTATGATCTGATTGGTCGTATTTCCTAAGTGCGATTGGGCTGCATTATTGAATGGAAGGTTGACGGACTAGTCTGCGACCAGTTTAATGTTTGTGTGGCTCAATGCAGTTGTATAAGCGATGCACGTTATCAGGGAATGGTCAAGGCTTGCAGGTGGATAAGTTATTATCTTGGATGACCGTTGCTAGTAGGCTTGGGCTGAACAGGTATGCACACGGTGCAAGATTATATAATATCTGGTGTGCAGTTCGAGACAGGTGTGATGAGTCGTTGACAAAGAGAGAGAGACTATGAGAGTGTTCAAGCAGTTTTGCATTGTGAACACTTTGTCTCTCAAATCTGTTGAGATGTGAACCTGTGAGGCCAAGTGGTTGGGCTAGCCATGAGGCTAGCTGTGAAAGTTGTCTGAGAGGAGCTGAAGGGAATCTACACAGTATGTCATGAGGACATTGTAACTGGGTAAGGTTCTAGTTTTGTGTTGCCTGTATCTTTCTCCATGATGAACAAGATGTAACATCTTGAAGAGCATAGCTCAGGTCTTGTATTGTAACCATTCTTTATTACTGAATAATGCATGTGAGCAGAATGTTTTGGAGGTGGCGTTTTTTACCTGAAAAGGTTTTCCCCATGTATATCTGTGTGTTCATTGTTTGGTCTTTCATGGCTATCTGTTTGTGTTGAATCTATTTTTGTTTAGCATTCACTTTCCTCAGTAGAATCAATGGGGGATCAACTATGCCTGTTTCTGCTTTATGGTCCAGTTGGTTATGTCTTTGTTGTGATTTTGAATTGAAATCACTAAGGCACTATTGTCTTAGATGCTAATCTTGATGACAGAACCGAATCCGTATCCCCAACAAGAAGAAGTAATGGTAGTGATAGAAGGTGGTTGAATATTTTCTTGGGGTTGAGAATCAACCCTTGGTTCCTCTTGTTGTCCTTGCACCACATGCATCTGCACAAGATTTTTAGCTTCTTCCCTATCTTTTTGTCCCTGTATCTTCTTATCTTCTTCTTCCTTATTCAACCTCTCTTCCTCCAATCTTTCCTTTTCTAATTTCTCCTTCTCTATTCTTTCCGTTTCTAATTTTTCCTTCTCTAGAGCTTCTTTTTCCAATTTTTCCTTCTCTATTCTTTCCTTTTCTAATTTTTCCTTCTCTAGAGCCTCTAGTCTTTCTTTCTCTAATCTTTCTGCCTCTAAAGCCTTAAATTTTTCTGCCTTTCCCCTTTCTTCTTGTTGCTTCTGAATCAGTTCTGCAACATCCTTTTCCTTTTGCAATCGTGATGCTTCTTCTTCCTTTTGGTGACCTTCCTTAGCTAGCTTCAACTTCTCCATCAAAACTTCCTTCTCCCTCCGGTTTATCGCCTTCTCTTCCTCAAGGTCATGGATCTTTTGTATCAACTCTAACTTATCATTCTCCTCCTTCATCTTGAGTTCTTTTTCCTTTTGCACTTGCTATTTTTCTATCTCATCTGCTCTTTGTTTGGCTTTTAATTGTTGTTGGTGCAGTATAGCATCAGCTTGTGTCTTGGCATCAATTTCCTTTTGTTTCTCTAATGCTGCAACCCTTGCATCAGAATCCTTTTTTGCCTCTTCAAACAGCGCCCATAGATCTTCTTGTGTCAAAACCTGCTTAGTATCCTCCTCTAGAGGCATATTTTCTTGCATATCTTTTTCTGACTCAGTCTTATTTGAATCTGTTTTAACATCATGAACCTCTACCCCTTTTCCCTTTAGGGATTCAGCTATGTCATAAAGAATTTCCTTTTCCACCTCTTTACCTTGCCGCTTTGCTACTGGGACTTGAGTAGAAGATTCTCCTAAGGTCGGTGTTGAAACAACTGATCCTATTTGAGCCTCTCCTTCTTGTGTTTCCGATTCATCACCTGCTGCTTCAAGTTCTATCTCTTCAATGTCTAGAGGAAAGAACTCCAAAGGCTCTTTAGGAGGTGTCTTCCTTTTGATCCTTTTGTATCCCTTACCCTTTTTAGGGGTTGGTCCTTGAGGAGTCTTGGTTCTTAGAACTAACCATTGCACACTCCTATCCAATACTGTCCTTCCAATCTGCTTAATATCAATAGTTTCCTCACTATCCCAATCAATTGGATCCAGACTCTTGGTACCAATGTTCAAAGCTTCATAGGATGGATCCAATACAATTCCATAATCCACCAATGTGTCAAGAATGTTATCTTTAACACCAAGCTCTGACATGAGTGAGACAGATAATCTTTCATAATTCTTCTTCCTCAAGTCATATTCATCTTATCAATCACTCCAAAAATCTTCTAACAAATTGAAATGCTTATTAAACATAGATGGCAGCAAGGCATGCATCTTACCCTTTGGATCAAAATACTTACGAGTTGTGTATAAACCCAACTTCAACTGTATCAGCTCACTGCAGACCACCTTTGCTCCTACCAAATGTTGACAGCCATACTCACCCAGCTTCATGGGGAACTTGTGACATCTTGTTTTATGCTTTATTCTGAACCGAGCATTAACTCCAAGAGCTTGATATACAAACTTCATCAACATTATCCTGTTATTGTAACACCTTGGAAGCAAATGTGGATGGCCTTCAAAACCAGCTAACCTGAAATATGTAAACTTGGGGTATTGAATGTACCAACATCCCCATTCAGCAATGAATGCCATGGCTTCTTGACTTAGCTTGTACCCTGCATCTCCATTCAATTGGTTGATGACTACATATATGAATGCATCATTGACTCTTCTGAATTGAGTCTCAGCAACTTGTAGAGACAACTGGTCATAATGTTCCCATACCTTCTTCTATCCATCCAAGGCTCCCATTATCCCTACTCTATTTAAACCTGGGAAGATACCCAACCTTGTTGTTGCATACATAATGTAAGAATTCATAAAGAAACACTTAGTGTCTCTGATGTTAATCAGTTGACTATGAATAGCATTTGACACAATCATCGGCCAATCAAACTGCTGGGTGCCATGCAAGATTGTCTGGATGAAAGGAAACATCCACTCCTTGAAATGAAATGTATCCCTTTTCCCAAAAGCCCTAGAGAGCATCATTATTAAATCTGATACCTCCTTGTAGAAGTCTGCCCTCTTTGGCTGGTCCGCAAGCTTGGTTAGAGACTTCTTTTATGTCTTCAACCACTTTTTGTTCAAATGAGACTTATTGGAGTCCTTATACTTACTATATTTCTCTTAGGCCTCTGCCTCATCCAACTGTACCAAGTTCTTAGGATTCGAGACATTGAATATATTTTGAAATGCTTGAGGAGTGAGATCAATAATCACATTGTTTTGTGAATCCATGCATTGTCTGGTAGCAGTATTGTAGGCACTGGTTGCTGTCAAGATCAACTCCAGGCATTGGATCGACAAAGGAAACAAAGTGATATGAGTCAAACCAGACTTAACCATTCTCTTCATTCTAGACGTCACATCCTCATTGAATGTTTCAGTATACGCCTCCTCAAAATTGTACTGACCCAAGTTTGTGTTAGTGATTTCTGACCAGTTTGATTCCACTTTGCTTACTTTCACAATAGGACTCATGTGATTATACCTCAAGGTATAAGGCAATTGTTCTGGCTTCATCTTCTTTGGTCTAGGCGCTGCCTTTGATGTTCCTACAGGCCGATTCCTTTGAGCAGCTTCTCCTAATGTTCTTGACATTTTCTATCTTTCCTGCCACAAAAACCTCTAGTTCGATCCTCTAGGTAAACATCTCAAAATGTGTCTTTAAAATCATACCTTTCAAATATTCATCGGAGGCGGAACCAAGCAAAAAACATCTTAAATAGTCTACTTCTAATATACTGCCGGGCTCGGAGCAAAACTGTTACTGTCACTCTACTAACAAGAAGTGGGCTCGAAATCAGAAGTGGAATAGTTATCGGAACTGGAACCTGAATGGGAATGGAAACTGATTTGGTTTCCTTCAGATTTTTTATGTTTGCATATTCCGTTTTGGTTCCGTTTTCGCTCTCGTCCAAGTTATTATTATTTTGAAAGAAAGCTTCTCACTATAAGTGGCGTCGGAGACGGGATGGAAATGGAATCAATACTTTTTGGAAAGCACGATTTTCAAGTTCAAGATCGGTTTTGATCCCGCTTCCACCTAGGTTGACCATGACATCATAAACAACTTTATCAATTCAATATAGAACATCATGGTTTCAAACTAGGTCATTTTCAACACGAAATGGGGCTAACCTGGAACTCGATAGAACCATCCTCATATGACCAAAGGTGATTGTACTTTTAGGGCATCATTTTAAATCACCTAATTAAGGCATTTACATAAACGCACAAAAACCCTAAACTAGAAAATGCAATATAAAAACTAGGGCATGAATTTTAACCCTTCCTATTTTAACTAGATTGAATGCGTAAAATGATTCCAAGCAAAACTACTATTAATTTAATCTACCTCAATGTAAATCCATAATTTTAACCTATGCATTTTAAACACCCTACCTTAATCAAACTTACTGCAAATCAAAACAACACAAAGCGATCACGACTAAGACATGAAAGCGACCGTGCCCTAAAACACAAAGAACCAAAACAAAAGCAAAAGAAACAAAGAATTAACCAGACAAACAAATAAAGCAAGAACCTACTCAAACAAACATACCAAGAAACACGAACTCATGAAAATAAAACGATTCAAAAGCACGAGCAAAGACGAAAATGCAACAATAAATAAATGAAGAACAACAGTAAGAAACCCTACCTCGAACGCCAATAAATAGATAAAACACCCGAAGAAATCGGCAAGCAACTGTCTCTCGATCAATCAGTTCACTCGCACAAGACTTCACTGCAACTCTTGTTCGCTCTTTGATCTTTTAGAATAATGATAAGAACTATGCATTAAACCCTAATTAAGGTAAAATTCAAAATTTCACGCATGCCCAACACCTGTCATTAATGCATTAAATGTCATAGAGTGGATTTGGAACTGAAAAAGAACTGGACCATTACTGCAGAAGACTTCAGAAAAAGTCAACAACCAAACTGGCAGGAGCAGAATCAGGATGAAAATCGATTTGGAAAATTTGGTAATTTCCCAACTTAGTTCCCGTTCCATCTTCAGTTCTGCCAACAAAGCATAAAACTAAAACAAAAACAAAAAGACCGAACTAAGAAAACTTAACAAAAAGACTTAACTAAAAATAAAAGTCCAAAAAGTGGAGGCGGAACGCAATTTGATTTTGCAATTTTGAATAAACACCAACTTAACGCCCCACTCCGGCTCTGACTTTGACAGAGACAAAACAAAAAAGATACAAAAGAAAGACTGTTGGGATGGGAACCAAAACAAGTTTCAAAAGAACCTTCAGAACCTGATTCAGTTTCGATTCCGATCCCGATAGAGAAATTTAAAGAAAAACAAAATGTTGTTTAAAATAAGACTCCAAACTTCGTTTGAAAAACAACATAGGATAAAAACAACAAGGGGGACCCCTTTTGACCAAGGCAAAAGATGTGGTGGTTATGCGAGGCATAACAGTTTGTTCGTTCAATTGGACAAGACTATGTGTTGTGTCGTTTAAGGGTGCATACATAACCTACTTGGTGTCCAAACTAAACCCCCCTTATTTAAAAGCTCACACCATTTTATTCCTAGCTGTGAAGCAATCTTGTGAAGTATAAAGCAATTTTCTTTGATTTGATTAAATCTTGGGGCATGCATGGAGAATACCCATGAGCAATTTTATTTTTCAAGTATTTTGATGCTTTAGTTTAGAATAGATGTTAATTTTAGAAAAAATTCCAAAATAGAGAAAATGAATGAAAATATTATTGAAAATATTTCATCTCTATGAAATTGTTGAATGCTATAAGCTAAATCTACTTAGGTGATAGCAAAGTTGTTTCATGTTCATGAAATATTATTGCAAATTTGTTAATTTCGTGAAATTATTTAATGATTGGACTGGAAATATTCCATCTAATACTTATGATTCTTAAAGAAACCGGAGATAACGATAGACCCCTTGAGATTAACAATAATATCACATCATACCCTAAAGCGAACCTAGTATGGTCAAGACCTGACTACCAGAGCCTTGGGATTAAGCTAAGTCAACCTTTCCCCTTTCCTCGGACTTTTAGGTTTCCCTAGTTTAGTCTTCCAAGTAAAGATAGGTTATTCAATGTTTTACTATGAGGATTTTATTTGCACTATTGTTGCGACTGACATCATGGTCAACAGGAACTGGTGCTAGAAGGAGGACACTCATATCTTTCCCTCCAGGTTTTGTTTAGGAATCTATATTAGTTTCAGGTTTGAAAGTATCTTGTAAGATGAAAGTCTATGCAAGGCGGTAGTTTAAAAATGGAAGTTGAGAAACTCTAGAGAATCCTTAACCAAATATTACATCCTTTGAGTTTGTTCACCTTTGGTAGAGTCACCGAATGTAGAATTTATGATACAATTGACCACAGTGAACTTGATTGTGATTTTTTTTTAACTAGGGTAAGTTTGGCCATGCATAAAGTGATTTTGTTAATGGAAGAGGTTTTAACTGTTAAAAGAAAGGAATCGTTAATGAGAAATATTTTGAATTCTAAAAAGGATTATAGCCCTAGTAAAACTAAAAATGTTAAAAAATTAATTGATATATCAAAACGGTTTGTTAACTACAATTGTTATGAAGAAAATCCTAAGGTTTTACAAGAAGACAAGTGGAAATGTTGAGACTCATAAATATTGCATCAAAATGAGGAAACAACAGTGATGATTCATCATTCTTTTCACACGTGGAAAATGTTAGTGAATGGAAAGAGCAAGAAAATCGAGCAGGAGACACGTGTTTTTCATTCCAAACTGAAAATTTACAAGCTAAAAAAGGGAAATTTTCTTGATTTCATTCAAGACACAGAGTATCAAGTTTTTACTTTCTCTCTCTTTGATAATAATATAAATTGTGGTATTGCATGGTCTAACAAAGTTCAAAGTGAAGACAGGGTCGAGGATGAGAATTTTTTTGAAGAAGAGGAAAATCAAGAAATGGACACAGTCGTTCATGGAGTTGAATAGAGTAAAGAATAAAACCATAAACCAAGACTGGAAGAAGGTAGAGTATTGAGGAATTGGTTAAAGTGTGTGCAATCGACCTTTAATGAGGTTGTTTTCATACATGTGAGATAATTTATTGGTAAGTACACCTTTGAATTTACTTTTGTTAAATGTAAAAAAAAAAAGATAATTCATTGTTACTGTAGGAGGTTTGAAATTTATTTCAGTGAATTTAAAGATAAACCTATTGTAATTCATACAAAAACAACAATCAAGATAGTTATTGAGCTTAAAATAAATTGATTAGTTAGGGTTAGTCGTTTGTTAGGGTAAGTTTTGGCTAGTTAGGGTTAATTTTCTTTTGTAGGGTTTGTTTGTTTTTTTATTTTCTTTATTTCTCTAGTTTGCCCTCCGTATTAGAAAATTTTGCTTATCATACACATGGGAGTAAATTTAAACATTTTATAACATTGTTTTGTGAAATATAAAAAATAATAAAATCATACACATTGAATACACGCTTTAAAAGGTACGATAAAGCTACATATATGTGTGTGTATTGCGTATATACATTGAAGTACCAAAATTCTCGTTGTAAAAGTGCAAAAAGTGCAAAACAAGGGAGGTGAGCTACAGAAGGGTGGTCATTTAGTAAATCTATGATGCCACGTCTACCAGAGCCAAATATCCTAAGTAGGAAATTTCTTGATGAACTTCAAATTCAAGGGTATGGCGGTCAGTCAGGAACGACTAGAGTGGAACTACTTCTCCATGTTCTAGGAATCGAGGAATATCATCCATGGAGGGGATTCCAATGGTCGGGTGTGCAATAGACATAACAATATCCAGATTCTCCAAATATTCAGGCCACACTATCATATTCATAGCCCAACCAACATCTTCGACAAAAAAGCCCAAGGTCCAAGAGCGATGCTACAAATTGAGAAGCCAAATTTGAATACAGCTAGTAGTATGCTTTGGATTCCATGAATTGTTCCCCAAGGACTAAGCATAATTTTTGCACAGTGAAAATAGTAGTCTGAATGAAGAAAACCTTGTCAAGCCTCTAAGCCATGATACGACCCATGAAGCCATTATGGCGGTGAGCGCAGGTCAAGCAAATTGGACTATCCATGACCTAGAAGAAAGCAAGCGCTAGCAGAATAGGAAATGCAAAATGATAAAAAAAATAAAAGTTAAGGTGTGAAGAATTTGAGAGAAGTGCGGAATTTATAGAAAACCATGAGGAAGTTGCGGTACATAGTTACATAGATCAAAGTCTTGGAAATCGCAAGTTGAGGTGGCAACTAGATGAGTTTCTCCATATCAGAATGTTAAATCAAATTAATTCTTACACAATTGGTGACAATTTGTTTCAAAGTTGACCAGTACGAAGATTACGAATCAAGAAAGTTAAAGATTTCAAAATTAATGGTGGTCATTTCATTATGTTTTTATTAAGCCATATTAATCATGAAGGTTCTTATGTGTGCAAAGCAAAAAGGAAAATGAAGCTAGTAAGGCAACACACATCAACACTTGAGTAATTTGAAGGAAATGATACGTGCACATTGAGGTGTGCAAATTTAATGCAGAATATTGTGATCAAATTTAAGTAGCATGACATTTTCAATCCATTAATGTGGTGCAGTGTCGTCAAATCAGAATTGCTAGTCGAGTATTTAGTAGTTTCCATAAAATTGAAATGGAAGGGTGGTAACTAATGCTTCTAAATTTAGATTTAAATTTGGTTATTAAACTGTTTGCTGCTAAATTTCAATTTATGCATATCTTCTAACATATAGCAAGTTGCAGTTAGTTGGGATTTGGCATAAGAGTGGTAAAGTTTAGTCGGGAATACACACCAACATGGAATAATTAAATGAGTTTCTAGGAAATAGTGAAACGATGAAGGGATTTGCATTGAATGAAAAATCAAAAGGTAACCTTCGCTACCACTATAATTCCCAACCTAATAGTGGGCTTCATTTCTTGCAAGTTGAAATGAGCTATCAATGAAATATCAAGATGTATATATATATATATATAAAAGATCAACTCTTTAAGCTATCCAAATATCTCTATTGGGGCTATAGACGCCTGGCTAGTAGTAGAGATAACCTTGTTGGGGCTATGGATGCTTGATTGGCAACAAGGCTCTATCCATAGTTGGCTTTGGAGGATTACCAAATTATGTAGCTCAATGTCAATGAACTGATATTTTTTTGCTGAGTTTTGGAAACTAGAATTAATCAAAGCACACATTGATATTTTTTAGAGAAATTTTACTATTTTTATGTCAGAATCTAGCTAAAGGTAAAGAGCTATTATTTTAAAATATACATAAATTATAATTTACGACTAGTGATTTAATCCCAAGTTTTGGTTTAAATTTGGTTTTATTGGTTGCAATTTGTTGTGTGGTCTCACAACATGCCCCAAGACTGTAAGACTTGGGGACCCTAAGTGAAAACTAATGCTTATGGTAGGTGTTGGCTAGTTGGAAAGATCATTGGAAGTAAAAAGCAAAAGAGAAATCTTTTGAAAATATTACTTTGTAATTCAAGTGTTTCGGGTACTGGGTACTGGGAATCGGGAAAGCCAGAAGTGTAAAAGGTAACACAAGGAGTTGAGCAAAGTGTTCTGATCTGGGAGTAGAGGTCCGGTAAATATGGAAGTTTTGGTAAAGGCCAAGGCTCGGGAAAATTATGGGTAAAAAGCTAAAGTACCGGGTATCGAGTAACAATGCAAAGTAAAGTTTCAAAATTTTAATGTTATCTAAAAGGTCCGATGGTCTGGTAACTCGATTAAAAGAATAATTACATGAGAATTTATGATCTTTTGGAAAGCGTGTTATTTATGATGGATTTAAAATAATGATGAATTAATGATGGTTTTATTTACATGAGATTTTTATAAAAATTTTAAAAGGGATTTAATAGTTGGAATTGGTGATTACAGGAGAAGCAGATTGCGATGCAAAGTTCAGGTATGGACAATCAGGAAAACTAAGGTCACAGGAAAATTGGATGGTGTTACCAAGTTCAACATAACACTTTGGAAGCTCATGCAAGAACAAATTTTGTTCTAAAGAAGCACTAGGTACCGAGAAACTGAAAATATGGATATCAAGCATGCTACGAAAAAGTGTACTCATTCCGGGGATGACTCATTTCGGGGATGACTCATTCCTGGGAATGTTCAATCCGAGTTTGAACCGGGAGATAGGAACAAAAATTCCACCTGATCATTCTGAATATATGGGAAGTTCCTACATTCTGTTTGGCGGATTTTTTTGGTTCCAAGAAGGAACCCTGATAATAAGAAGATGAAAGAACTAAAGGATATCAACGTGTAAACAAAGGTTGACCTCTATTTACTTTGTTTGCAATTCTCTTTCTAGTTGTCACATTGCACATGCCTTGCCATGATTCATCTCTTATATTCCCTCTCATGTATTTTTCTTATCCTACATATGTCTTGTTTCTATAAAAGGCCAAGGGATACTTCTTTTTAAGTTAAGTTCAAAATTTGTGGATGTTGGAAGAGCCAAAACTTCTCTAAGTTTTGTTTTTTTTTCCTATTTTCTAAATCATTCTGAATTAAAAAATTGAATGCACATAGAACTTAATCAATTTTGAAGCCAATTTGAAAGCTACCTATCTCATGTATCTTTTGCAGTTGGTTTGTTCATTCATCTAAACAAGACTGTATTTTATGTCATTTAAGGGTGCATACAGAACCTACTCGGTGCTCAAACTAAACCCCCCTTCTTTAAAAGCTCACACTGTTTTATGCCTAGCTGTGAAGTAATTTGGTGAAGTGTAAATTGGTTTTCTTTGATTTGATTAAATCTTGGGGCATGTGTGGAGAATGCTCAGGAGCAATTTCACTTTTCAAGTATTTTGATGCTTTATTTTAGAATAGATGTTAAATTTTAGAAAATATTCCAAAAAAGAGATGAATGAATGGAAATATTATTGAAAAATCTTTCATTTCTATGAAATTGATGAATTCTTAAAGCTAAATCTACTTAAGTGATAGAAAATTTATTTTATGTTCATGAAATATTATTGCAAATTTGTTGATTTCATGAAATTATTTATTGATTGGACTAGAAATCTTCCATTTGATACTTATGATTCTTGAAGAAACCAGAGATAACCATAGAACCCTTGAGATTAACAATAATATCACATCATACCCTGAAGTGAACCTAATATGGTCAAGACCTGACTACAGGATCCTTGGGATTAAGCTAAGTCAACCTTTCCCCTTTCCTCAGACTTTTAGGTTGCCCTCGTTCAGTCATTCAAGTAAAGATAGGTTCTTCATGGTTTTCTTGTGAGGATTTTATCTACGCTATTGTTGCAATTAACATCGTGATCAATATAACCCACGTTTAAAGCTATACAAAATCAACCACCTAGTGAGGATGAAATACTTCTTGAAAATCAAGAAAGAATTGCTAGACAAAATGAAACCTCTAGTTCACAAAATTACATCATAGAAGAATATGATAGTAACGAGGAACTTAATGATGAAAAACTCTTAGAATACTCCCAAGATCCTAAGATGTAGAAACCTATGGACAAAATTCTTGGGAAGAATGCAAACTTGTTTGTCCTTACACTAGCATAAAGTGGTGCCAAAATACCCATAGGCTTTAATGTGGACATTCTTAAGGATCCTAATCTCATTCCTTTAGGAGATCAAATAGTGGTAAGACATATACCAAAACCAATAGTGGATCCCAAGATACCACCTTTGTTCTTTCAAAACAATGATCAATCTAAACCACAACCTATGGATAACCCATTGTATAGGAAACCATCACAAATTGAGCAAGAAGTGGTAGCACAACAATATCAAGGAAATTCAACTCAAAACATGTCACAATAAAACACTATGTAGAAAATGGGAATCCTTCCAATAGGACCACTACAACATGTAGTGGACCAACAAGGTAACATCCCATCACAAGTACAATACATTCTATAACAAACATCATATTATGACCCTTTGAATAATGCACAATATCAAAAAGGGAAATCACAACAAAATATATAACAACAAGGTGTACCCCAAACACACTACCAAGGTACTCCTCAAATTCTACAACATCAAGGTGTACCCAAAATGCACTACCAAGGTACTCCTCAAATTCCACAACATCAAGGTGTACCCCAAATGCACTACCAAGGTACTCCTCAAAATCAAAAACATCAAGGTATACCCCAAACACATCATCAAGGTATTCCTCAAAATCCACAACATCAAGGTGTACCCCAAATGCACTACCAAGGTACTACTCAAAATCAACAACATCAAAGTATACCCCAAACGCATCATCAAGGTATTCCTCAATATCAACATCAAGTTGTACCCCAAACACATCATCAAGGTATTCCTCAATATCAACATCAAGGTGTACCCCAAATGCACTACCAAGGCACTCTTCAAATTCCACAACAATAAGGTGTACCCCAAACACACTATCAAGGTACTCCTCAAAATACACAACACCAAGGTGTACCCCAAATGCACTACTGAGGTATTCCTCATAATCCACAACACCAAGGTATACCCCAAACAAAACATCATGGTATTCCACAAACCCAAACTCAAACTCCTATTCCACAACAACAAGGTGTACCTTAAACAAAATACCACAATATCCTCCAAAATCAATATCAAGGAGTTCCACACAATTAATGCCAGGGAGTACCTCAAAATCAATATCAGGGTGTACCACAAACTCAACATACCTACAACACACAATAAGGACTCAATATTCCTTGCACACAACATGTTCATAAAGGTCCCATACCCACACAACATACCTTTTATGACCAAACAAATGTCATAGGACAACAAAGCTACAACACATAAAATCCTCAATCAAGTGCACCAACTAACGACATAAGCGTGCAAATACAAACCCTCAACCAAAGAATATTGGACATCCAAATTGGAAAGCCAAAGAAGAGCTATGCTCTACAAGATATATGTCCATATCTCTTTGATCAAAACTTATCTATGACACCTTTCCCCAAGAGCTTTGAAATACCAAAATTTAACAAATATAGGGGAAAAGGGGATCCAATAGAGCACACATGTGAATTCTCATTAACTTTCATGGATCTACAACATAATGATACCTATTTAATGAGGATTTTTCCATGAAGTCTCAGTGGGGCTGCTATCGAGTGGTTCTCTTGTCTACCACCTGGTATCAAAACATTTGATGAGTTGTCAATAAAATTTGTCAATCATTTCTCATACAACATAGATCATGATATAACGATCCCCGATCTCTACAAAATTAAACAAAGCCAAGGGGAATCATTTGCTTCATATCTACAAAGATGGAGACAAAAAGCTATCAAATGTAAATGGCATGTTCCTAAGAAGCAATTCGTAGACATCTTTGTCTCTAATATACAAGTGAACATTAACTACCAACTCAATGTGTTCATGTGCCCTAGTAACTTTGAGGAGACTATTGAAAAGGGTTTTCTCGTCGAAAGAGTTGTCATAGCAAGGGGAGTAATTAAACTCTACAACCCCAAGGACCAAGCTTCTAGTTCAAACGACAAACCAAAAATATGGGAAAAGAACAAAAATGTAACCAATGACAGAGTGGTTGATGCTAAAGTTGTATGAAACATACAACCTCCCAATGACCCACAAAATAATGTTTTAACAACACAAAAAAGCTATACTCCAAACAACCAGCTCAATCATCTTCAAAAAAACCAACCAAATAACCAAAAACTAAATCAAGGACAGGATAATCAAAGGAGGCCGCCAAGGCAATATGACCAACCTAGAAGAAAATTCACTCCACTAGGAGAACCCCTTGAGGTAATTATGTGTAAATTGGTCCAAACAAACCTTATCAAGCTTAATGACAAAACAAGCTATAATGATCCAAACTTCAAACCCCCTTGGTATGATAAGAACAACCAATGCGAATTTCACAAGATCAAGGGTCATACCACCAAAAATTGCATGAGGCTCAAAAACATCATGCAAAACTTAATAGAAAAAGGAGAGGTTGACATAGAACATCATCCTAGAAATAAAGACTTAAAAATATACAAGGATCCAATCCCTGACCATTCTAGGGGAAATGGCAAGGGTAGAGGGCAATATTACCATAAAGCCAACTTCACCTATGACGAAGTCATAGGAACCATCTCTCAAGTCAATCATACCATCAATGTTATAACCATACTAGGCAAAGATACCAAGTGTAATGTAACTACATGAAGAGGGAGAGTCATAATCCAAGGAGCCCCACCCTAAGAAAAAGCAACAATTAAGCCATCAAATAACTACAATATTGTGGAACAATTAAATAAAACTCCTACATTAATCTCCATCCTTGAGCTTTTGAAGTTGTCACCAACACAAAGAAATCTTGGAGAAAACTCTTGTTGAAACATTAGTCCCTAATGACCTTAATGCTGATCAATTTCAAGCCATGGTTGGTAACATCACCTCCACCCATCACTTGATCTTTTATGAGAAAGACCTTCCACAAAGATATTTCCATAATCAAGTTCTTTATCTAGAAGTTTGTGTACATAAACTCAAGGTCAAGAGAGTACGAATAGATAACGGTGCAGGCTTAAACATTTGTACCCTAAAATTAGTAAAAAAGTTGGGATATTATGATTACATAATAAAAAAAAGTAAAAGTATCACCATAAGGGCTTATGATGATATGGAGAGAAATTCAGAAGGAACAATCAGATTTCCTGTTCAAATATAACCAATGATAGAAGACACAACATGTCAAGTACTGGATCTTAAGCTACCCTACAACCTTCTCTTTGGATGACCATGGATCCATGCCTTAAAATAAGTCCCTTCAACATTCCATCAGTGCTTAAAATTTCCTCATTAATATAAGGAAGTTACAATATATGTTGACCCCGAACCTTTTCATTACTGCACAAACTTGGAGGAGAAGTACACAAAGATTCTTCAAATACCTAGCAACAACATATCTTTCCACTCTTTTTCATATGTTGACCCATCATCATTAGCTTCATCCTCCACTGCATCTCCATGAACTGAGCCGCCAAAATATGATCTCAAGATCCAAGTGCTTGACAAGGGCTACGAAGAATACCATTTCAACCAATCCTTTTATATTGGAATGCTTCCCCTGACACCATGGACTTATGGAGGACCAAGAGAGATCAAACATGTTCAAGCCATTACAATGGAAGTCAAACCCATCATTTCCACCAAGTGGGGATACATGCAGGATAAAGAAGTGTGAAGAAGACCTATCTTCATGGATTTACAAAGGACAGGAGAAACAACCACCTTCCCTTCCTATTGATCAAAATGATAAAGGAAATTAGATAGCAAAAAACATGGGGTTCACTAGAAAAGGTGGCCTTAGTCTACATGAACAAGTTATAAGAGAACCAGTCATCATAGAAAAGCACAAGAAGAATCTTGGACTAGGTTATGATTCATTAGACATGATTAATTCAAGCACTTAAAGCACCTCTTATGAGGAAAGAGCTCCTTCTACCACTGTTGAGACATCAGATGATTACGACTGTATAGATGACGACTTGTATATCCAAAACCTATTTGGAAACCTTAACATAAATACCATCACTAGTGAACCTACATCTGAAGATTACCACACTAAAATAGATTCTGATGAATATGAATGGGATTCTTGTGCCTCTAGTGAGTATAACCTAGATACCCTATGGAACCTTGGTAACACTAATACCTCTACCCTATCTATGATTTCCATAAGATTTGTTGATACCAATGATAAAATACCCTTTTTGTACCCATAGTTAATAGACTGGGATCAACAACATCACACACCTATTTTGGACTCATTCCAGAATGATGAAGCTATTACAGAGTTCATGGGACTTCAAACTGATATACTAGACGAGGAGATCATAAGGTTGGTTTTGTAATGGAGCTTGAAAAAGGAGCATACTTTGGAGGGGAGATCGCATCCTCTAGTCACAAAAATAAATTAAAATATTTTAAAAAAAAAAGATCACATAGGGAAAACCATAATGTGGCTCTATCAAATCAAGAAAAGAGAAAAAAAAAGGATTTATCTGAGGGTGAAAACCTCTTCGAGGCACCCAAAGATGGAGGATTCAATCTCCCCATTACACAATACCAAGAAAAATCAACACTCTTGGTTGAAGGTTCCAAACCTATCAATGTTGGCACAATGGAGACACCAAAAATAACATATCATGCAACTTCCTTAGATCTCGAGGAAAAGGTCAACTTCTCAGCATTCATTAATGAATGCAAAATCAACTTTTCCTGGACATATGTAGACATATTTCGGTTGGGTCCAACTTTAGTAGTACATCACCTAACAATGTTCCCTGGAGCTAAACCCATCAAATAAAAGCTACATAAGATGCACCCACAAATAGCACTCTTGGTCAAATTAGAGCTTCAGAAATAGCTAGACATGGGATTCATCATACCCATCGACTATCCTGAATGGGTATCCAACCTTGTACCAATGTTGAAACCCACTTGGGGCATATGGATTTGCACAAAATTCAGGGATCTCAACAAGGTATGCCCTCAGAATGACTTCCCCTACCCAACATTGACATGATTGTTGACCTAACTACAGGACATGAAATGTTTTCACTGATGGATGGTTTCTCTAAGTACAATCAAATAAATATATCCCCCGAAGATCAACAAAAAACAACTTTCACTTGTGCATGGAGATTTTTTTGCTGGAATGTCATGCCATTCAGTTTGAAGAACGTAGGAGCAACATACCAAAGGGAAATGACAACTATATTCCATGATATGTTGCACATCACCATGGAGGACTATGTGGATAACATATTAACAAAATAAATCAAAAGAAAAGATCATTTGGCCAACCTAGCCAAGGTATTTGACAAACTAGAGGAATACAACCTGTGTCTCAATCCAAAGAAGTGTGTATTCAGCGTGATATCTGGGAAATTGTTGGGTTACATTGTATCCAAAAGAGGCATCAAGGTGGATCCCACCAAGGTTAAAGCTATACTAGAAATGTATCCTCTAAAAACATTGAAACAACTATATAGCCTACAGGGCAAGCTTCAATGCATCAAAAGATTCATCACACAGTTAGCATATAAATGCCATCCAATCACACATTTGTTATATAAGGACATAATATTCAAATGGGATGGAAGGTGTGACCAGAATCTTCAATAGGTAAAAGATTATTTGCTCACTCCCCCAATATTGATGCCTCCAATTCAGGATGAGGCAATGATTTTGTATGTATCTACAACAACAATAGTTTTAGGAGCTCTATTAGCATAATTGGATGACCAAAACAAGGAAAGAGTGGTATACTATATCAGCTAAACCCTGGCAGGCTATGAATTAAACTATACACCCATAGAAAGAGCATGCCTATCTATTGTCTTCACAACAAAAAAGCTTAGACACAACATATTAAAAAAACAAATTAAGTTGATTTCAAAAGTGGATCCCTTAAAGTATCTCTTGGAAAAGGTAGGTCTTACACGAAGAATCGCTAAGTGGGTCATGATACTTAGTGAATTTGACATAGAATACATTGACATAAAAGCCATAAAGGGACAAGTAATATCATATCAGTTAGCAGATGGACCTATGGAAGATCATCAACATCTAATATCATAATTTACAGATGAGAGCATACTTCTAGCCAATCAACTAAGTCATTGGACCTTGTACTTCAACGGATCCCAAACTCAACATGGCTCACGGGCTGGTATCTATTTCTTACACCTCAGGGAGATAGCATACCCAAAGCTTACATGATTTCCTTTCCATTTACCAACAACATATCTGAGTATGAAGCACTCATCACTGGACTGAAGATGGTTGTAGAAAGGAAAATAAAGGAACTACAAGTCTATGGTGACTCCTAGCTAGTCATAAGGTAGATAAATGATGAATACCAGACGAAGGAAGACAAGCTCATGTCGTACAAAATAATTCTGGACAACTTCAAGCAATACTTTGTGGTCATCACCTTTGAGCAGGTTCCTGTAATCAACAACATAGCAGTTGATGCTATGGAAACAATAGGTTCACTCCTTGACATACCCAAAACATTCCCAAATACGAATTCCTTGTGCAACAACTACTTATATCAGCATTTGATATCCCAGAATCAGAACTTGTATGTGATGTTGCTGGCCTTGACTCACCTTGGTACCAAGACATGTTTTCCTATATCTAGCATGGGATCATACCCCTTTACTTAATTATAAATCAAAAGAAAACCTTTATCTGTAGAACTTCCCGATTCAACATCATAGGAGATACCCTATATCATCGAAGTCTAGACGCTACGTTACTTTGATGTCTCAATTTGGATGAAGCACAAACCGCCTTACAAGAAGTGCACAAAGGTTTTTGTGGGTCTCACTCTAGTGGACCTAATCTTGCAAAGAAGTTGCTAAGAATAGGGTATTATTAGCCCTAAATATAGCAAGAATCTATTCATTACTCAAGGAAATTTCACCAAATTCAACAACACAATGATCTTGTTCACGCACCAACACAAGAGCTATGATCTATAACTACACCATGGCCTTTATCACAGTGGGGACTTGACTTGATAGGAAATATATCTCCTACTTCATCCAATGGACATAAATTCATCATAATTGCAATAGAATACTTTACAAAGTGGATAGAAGCTATTCCATTAACTTACATCATAGGCAAACAAATATCCAAGTTTATCTTGAATTATTTGTTCAGTTGATATGAAATTTCACAAACTATCATAACAAATAATGGAACTCCATTTAAAAACTAATATGTATGTGAGGTTTGCTCAAGGTTCTCTATCCAACACCGATTTTCAACCCCATACTATCTCGAAGGAAACAGTTAGGCTGAAGCATCCAATAAGACTTGAAAATCCTAAAGAAAATTGTTAATGACGCCGACCGTGATTGGAATTTGTAGCTAAACCCAACCTTATGGGCTTATCGAACCAACATTCACACACCCACAAATGTGACACCATTTTCCTTGGTCTACATATCTGAAGCAATCCTACCTATTGAAGTTGAGATCCCATCACTACGAGTATCCTTGAAAGACATGGTCAACAATGAGGAATATCAGGTATCTAGACTTAATGAGATAGAACTCCTAGATGAAAGACATTTGAGAACATTAAACCATCTCCAAGTTTATCATAATCGGCTCAAGTGAAGGTATAACATGAAGATAAAGAACATAAGCTTTCAATTTAGTGACTTGGTATTGAAAGAAAATCAGAAGATCTAGCTAAATTAGGATGGGAAGGGTAAGTTTGAACCAAATTGGTTAGGTCCTTGCATCATAACAACAAGCTATGGATCTGGAGCATATCAGTTGGCTACTCCTGAAGGAGAAATTTAGGTGAACCTCTAAATAGCAACCATCTCAAAAAGTTTTACACTTGAGCACATCAAAATATCCCAGCAAAAAAGCTAAAAAAAATTTAAAAAAATCAAGAAAACAATAAAAAGAAATAAAACATCTTTTAAGTGAAAACCACCTTGTGGCACTTCTAGTAGTAAAAACCTAGTAAAAATGTGCCACATTTGACTAAATCTTGCATCTCTATCTATCGACACTATTTTTTGCATCCACCCCATCTAGTCCCATAATAAAATGTGTATCCAACCATGGCTCAATAACCGATCAAGTGTTGAACCTTGTTGTATCATCTTATTTCAAACTAGGAGAAACCTCTTGAAACTAGTATCAGATTGGATCCTTGTTCATTCCATCACTGTTGAAAACTATCAAAAATAAAAAAACATCCAAAAAACAAACAAAATCCAAAATAAAGTTGAAAATAATAAAATACAAAAAAACATTGTAGGTCATCTCTAGATGAGCCACATTGAGTCAAAACAAGTGAACTACGATTCTCTACATGTATAATGTAGGTAAGGCCATCATTGATGAGCCCCTGAGGCCCTATGTTAGTTCCCCAAAATAAAAAAACATTCAAATATCTTATCAAAATCCAAAAACATATGTAAAAAGTCAAAAAACTCCAAAAGAAGTGTTACTAAATATAGTCGAACTACAATGTCTCTACGTTCATCACGTAGGAAAGGCCATCATCGATGAGCCCTCGAGGCACTAGGTCAATCCCTTTAGGTCCCCCTATTTATCTCTAAATATTTCAAAAACAACATCAAATAATTCAAAAAAAATCAAATGTCCTATCTCCATTGTCACCTACCCACAATAAAATTTCCATTTATAATAAACAAACGTCACCTTCAACCTTTAAAAAATGCAACCAACAAGAAAAACAAACATCAAATCGAAACTTCCAAGTTAAATATTGAAATGATTGGATCATTATTAGACAAAAACAATGTTGAAGAATGTACTTCCCTACCTTTTGGAAAATCATTATCAACAATCCTAATGTGAGTCTTAATGGATAAAATGTTCCTACAATATAAATCATCAATGGGTTACATCAAGAAACATCAAAATATCTATGGAAAGTGATACAACAACATTCTTTATCTTTTTTTGATCTTATTTTTTTAATTTATCTTATTGTCACATTCCTAGGATCTCTCAAAGATGTCCATAAGGAAGAAGGAATGGGGCATTGATCATCAATTTTTGTTTATTTTGGTTGTTAGATATTTTGTGATACTACCATGATGAATACTTGCTTTGTTCTATGTGTGGAAGCCATTTTGGGGAAATTTGTGTAGCGGTTGCATGTTAGGTACTTCATACCTCTCTATGCAACTAATTTGAAATGTTTTAAAACTTCTCACCTATACACTCTAACAGGGTTTCCGTATGTCTGGTATGAGCAAAAACACTCTTTTCTTATAGAGTCAAAGTCCACACAATGGATACAATACCACCTTGGTCATCAATACCCTAGTGCATTATGTATGTTTGCTACATCAATAAGGATTGCTAAAATTACAAAGTCTCTATGAAAGCAAAAGAAAACTCATCAATGACTAACAACATCAATTTTCTTCAAAAAATCCAACTAACACTTCTAACTAATGACTCCATCCTGCATCACAATAACATCAGTACAACATGCATCCTGCATCCATAGACTCATCAGTGCATATCATGACCATCATAAAATAAAAACATCATACATCATGCATACATCCATGCCATGTAAATGCATCATAAAAGTATAAAAAATCATGAACATATAAATCATAAATCATCCATACAAATAAGCATCTATAAACATCTCATAACACATATATGATGCATCAAAATGGTATATCGCATATATATCATCAAAAATGGGAATGCCACATACATTATCAAACATCACATGTGATATCAAAATATACAAAATATATATATGAGGCCTCAGATGGGTCGATGAATGTATATGCAAAATAACATGTCTATAGAGAGTCTATGATACAATAAATAAGATCATGAAAACATCATCCCTACTGATCTTATCTCAAAGGAGGTTGCTCCTCATCATGATGGGACACATGCTGACTATGTGTAGGAGATAACTGAGGATGCATGATCCGTAGAGATGGTTGTGGTTGTTTGATAGACTGACTATCGAAATTTGCACCTATGGCAATGCTCAGCTCACCATAACGAAAACATCTCTATCCTCTAGGTATAAATGCCTCATATAAAGTATGATAATAAGTGCTCTCTCTCATGATTTGATCCCACTCAGCTTGATACTGAGCCAGGGGAATAGAGGAAGCCAAGGCAATCTCTACAGTCAATATTTTTTGCCTCTCGATAGCTAACTCCTACCTTAGTGAATAATAACTATAGCAACCTGTGCCTCTGCACCCCGTCGTTGAGCAATCTCGATGTCTCTCTCTATGACCCTAACATCCTTATCTGCTATCGACTACGGTATTTGACCGGTCATGTACCCCTATGGAGGGGATCCTTGAGGTGTCTATGGTCCCTACCATTGATGCCCATCATACCCATCCTAGCCATCATGTTAATCCTGATCACCTTCACCTTGGGCTCTATCAAGCTGCCCTACTACAATCTGTAGCCTCTATCGCTCACCCCTCCTCTCGGTAACATCGGCCACCCTCTAAACCTGACCTATCACTGGCCTAGTGCTAGTAGGATTTGTAAACTGTAAAGGTTATCGATGGGCTCACCACTAATCACAATTTCTAGTAGTACCTGGGTTCAGAGGACTAACTACCCATCCCCATCCAAACAGAGCAAGGCTTAGAACTCTGCAACTGATGCAGTGGAAGATGTTGTCGACCTCTAAACCCTGACCTCTTGGGTCATTTTTCTAAAGCATGCATGGTAATCATCAAAAAAATTGGTCTATCTCTCTTTGAACTATCGGAGAACCCTATCAGGCAGGTACCTCTCAAGGATAATATTAACGTGGCCTATGAGCCATTATGTTTGTCTACAATAAGGAAAGTGTTCCATGTCATATGTCCAAGCCTCACAGGCTAGCCATGGCCTCCAAATAAACTCGGTTATATCATTGAATATGCATCTCCAATAAGATAACCTTCCTATCCACTGGCCTAGTGCTAGTAGGATTTGTAAATTGTTAAGGTTATTGATGGGCTTACCACTGATTGCAATCTCTAGTAGTACCTGGGTTCGGAGGACTAACTACCCATCCCCATCCAAACAAAGCAAGTGCTCAGAACTCTGCAAATGATGTAGTGAAAGATGTTGTCGACCTCTAAATACCAACCTCTTGGATCGTTTACCTAAAGCATGCATGGTGATCATCAACAAATTTGGTCTATCTCTCTTCGAACTATCAGAGAACCCTGTTAGGCAGGTACCTCTCAAGGATAATATCAATGCGGCCTATGATCCATTGTGTTTGTCTACAATAAGGAAAGCATTCCATGTCTTATGTCCAAGCCTCATAGGCTAGCCATGGCTTCCAGATAAACTCGATCATATCATTGAGTATGCATCTCCAATAAGATAACCTTCCTGGCCAGGTGTAATGCAAGAAATCAGAATATCTGTAAGCAAAGGGATCATGGGCATCCTGTTAAAGTATACCATCTGGCCTGGTCACTACGATCATCTCCCAAGACCACACATGCCGAAGAGTCATGCCCGCTAAGATAGAACTACCACTTTGATATATGACCTCGTGCATGTCTCTATATAAATGCATCAAAACACATGGGCCCCAAGCATAGTCGATCCCATGCTCCATCATCTGCTCTATATAGATGCCCCTAGCCAATAGGAAATCCCCTACCTCTGCGATCAAGAATCAGAGGCCCAATAATTAATCCAACCAACACCATAGACAAAGGATCGACACCGTCAACAAAGGGAGTCAGGTCAATCTCTAAATCCAATACCTGTAGTTGTCACACACCAAGTGCTCGCTGCATGGAAAGGGTACATGTATGGCATCACAGGTGACCCACTCGTCATGAATGGGGATCCTCAAAATCCTCCAAACATCCTTAAGGGTAATCGTCACCTCGCTAGTACGAAGATGGAAGTACATCATCTTAGAATGTCATCTCTTAACCAATTCGATCATCATAGCCCTATGAAATCTGATCTCGAGCACATAACAGTTATGTCAAAGATCAATAATGTCAAGGAAGTCTCTCTCAACCTCTTGAAACCCGATAAACAAATCAAACAACTATCGCGACCATCACTCTCTGGAATACAACAGTTTGAGAACTACCTACAAACATTCAACCCACAACGTCAAAAAAATTGCTAGAAAAATAAATCATGAACTTAAAACTACAAACAAACTAGCTGAAATAATATTTGTTAACAATAGCGAGCCCTTTTTGGATAATAGCGACATGTTTTTATGAAAGCAACCATGTTTACTACGATAGTGGCTACCGTTTACAATAGTGAGCTTGTTACAAATACATTAGTGGTTGCTTTTTGTGTTAGCAGTTAATTTCCTAAAAGGTTTACAATAACAACTAGTTTTTGCTATAGCGATCAATAATAGTGATCACCTTTTACTATAGCAGATAATTAGACTATAGCATGGAATTTTTATGCTTGCAGTAAACTTAGTACACTAGTGGTTAAATCGAGACAATAACACTAAAAACATGAAATTACCACTATCGTTCAGCTAAAGTTTGAACATTAATTACACAAGTAGGAAATGACAAATGCAAAAATGGAAAGAAGACATACTGTGATGCCTGTGCCAGCTAGCCTCCTGGATGAATTGTATCTACTCTGTGTGGGGCATCCAGAATCCTCACCATCACAAATCAACAATCACAACAACCTAATCTCTATAGGCAAGAATTTCCTTAAGACTCACAGTGCAAATGAGGAAAAATGAACCCTAAATTCCTATTTTAAGCCCCCCAAACCCTAATTTTTACCTTGGGAGCCTTCCTAGTTTTAAATTTTGAGCACCTTGGAACACCCAAAACCATAAACATAGGACTTATAGTCTATTTTTTCATCCTTTGCACATCTAAACTACAACGGAACCTTGTCACGAGCCTGCCCAAAAAAGTACTTTTTTTTTTCCGTCAACCTCTTGAGGGGACAACCTTGTATCATATTACCTTTTTGTTGACTACTAGGGCATAGTGAGACATTAAAAAAATTTAAATCTTGATTTGAACATCAAATTCTTTGAAACAATGTAACCAACACTTTTTCTCAAAGAGGGGCAAAATCTAGACATGTAAAAATGACCTAACACATATCACATATCCTAAACTGCATTTTTCCATTATCGACATCACTTTCATTATCACTATTGTATTTCATCTCATTAACATCATTAATCCCATTTTTAATATCATTTACATCATTAACCCAATTTTCCTCTATTAATTAAATAGTCTTTAATTATTTACTTAATTCACTATCATCATCTAATTTAACCTTATTCCTCCTGATTAATAAATAAACAAAAATCATTTAATTATGTGACCAACACTACTTATTCGTCTAAATTAATTAAATTTTTATCATTAATAATTTAATCAAACCACTTTCCCTTCTCTAAATTTGAATAATTAAATCAATTATTCAAAATCATTCAACATGGTCAACAAATAAATTCATCTTTATTTGTTAAAGTCAAAAGAAACTTGCACGTACATCTCCAATAGTAATTAATTATTCTCACCCATTTTTTATTGAGTAAATCATGACCACTGATTTCTCACTCTAATTGGTTAACTAACCCATCCATTTCCTAACTCATCTCGACTTTCTCAATCCCACTGAACACTCAATCTAACTTCTTCAATCCCACCAATCATTCCAATTTAATCCCATTGATTATCCAATTAAAATCCTTAATTGGATCAATTAGAGAAGTTAATTGACCAATATATTTCCTCTCAATGGTTCTCAACCGTTGATCGCGATCTTTCATTGTTGCATCTCGATCGTTCATTTGAAACCTGAAAATCTATAAAACAACCTTATTCTTTCTAAAAAATGATCAGAGAATCTAGAGAATTTGTGTAAAGAGGTCATGTTGAATTGACTATTTAATTCTTAAGAGAAACTACTTACTTCTTTGATCACCATTAATATACCTTTTGAAGCTTTTGCACAACAATGGAGGCTTCGTATTGATCCAAGCAATCCAACAACAATACAAATACACTTCGACATGAGATGGTAATATTATAATTCGTGAATTCAACTTATGTTCTCTTTCATGATTGCATTGCTTGATTCATTGCTTTATAATTTCATTTCATGAGTAGGTTGGGATTTGTCTTTGTTTTTGGTGCAAACACGGTATGGAGGGTCCGCAAGGAGAACAATCTGGACCGTGTAGCAAGAGTAACACAAAAAATCAACACAAAATATGGAGGCAACTGCAGTTACAAACTTTATTATTAGCAAAAATCTCGATTACATATGGTCGACCACATTCGGGCTTATAGATTCGACTCACAAGCCTGATTACAACATGTTCAAAATATAATGCTCTTACATGTGAGCGAAAATCCTATAGATCAAACTTTATATACAACCTAATCTACTCAAACTTGATTTTCTACCATTCTAATGATCCATTACAAGCTTTATATCACATCCACGGGTCTAGAAACATCTGCGTCAGCCAAAGATCATTACAATCTCCAACGAAGAAAATGTAACATGTGCAAGAACAAGTCGGCCTCAAATTTGAATTTCTTCCATGGTAGATGTGTATGATGAAGTGTGGACCTAAAGGTAAGGTTGGGGACACTCCAGGGAACAAATCTAAACACACCGTGAGGATCTACAAGCGACAAGTGAGATTCATGATCAATCCAACTAACCGTTAGGTTTGAAATTATTTCGGGCCAGTTCCAAAAAACTATCACTTAATCCGAAAGCGATAAATTTTCAGAAAAAGATCCAATCAAGTTGCAAACTTGGAATAAGGTAATTGAACATGTCCATAATGAAACCATAGGTACGCGAGATCTGGTGAGAAAATACGAAGAAACACTAGATCTACCAACTTGAACTGAAAAAGAACTGAACAAGAACAAGAACAAGAACTGAATGAAAATATTTGTTGTTGATGCAAGATTGCCAAGAACCAAGGATGCTCTTGCATCAGACATCCAAGGTTAATGAAAAGTGAGTCCCTCACTTTGCTAGGGCTAAATGAAAACCAAGATAGTCTACCTCAGCTTGAGAAATCCAAGAAGAATCCTCCACTGGTCTACCCTTCCATTTCACAAGATATTCTTTGTATTGTCTTCCACGAGTTTTTCTTCCATCTCTGACATCCAAAATCTCTTCTATCCCATCTGATTGTTGTTTAGGAATTTGTTCTTCCAATTTTTCTCTACTATCTTCATTGAATTATGCTTCATGGTACTGATGAAGATCTGCAATATTGAATATAGGTGAAATACCCATGTCTTCTGGTAACTCCACTTCATATGTGTTTCCTGAATCAAATTTCCTCAAAATCCTATAGGGTCCAAACTTTCACATCTTGAGCTTACTGTATGTGCCAACTGGAAATATTTCCTTCCTCAAATACACCATTACTTCATCTCCAACTTCAAATTCCTTATATCTCCTCTTTTCATCTACTTTCTCCTTATACTTCTGGTTCATATCTTCCAATTGTTGCTTTACTTGAATATGCACTTTCCTCATGTATTCTGCAAATTCCTCTACTTCTGCACTCCTTTTATCTTCCTTACTGATGTCTTGCAATTTGGATATACCTTTGGGGTGAACTCCTGTAACAATCTCAAAAGGTGTCTTTCCTGTACTCTAGTTTACTGAATTATTGTAAGCAAACTCTGCTTGTGCAAGGGCCAAATCCTAATTTTCAGTCTTCTCTCCAACCAAACACCTCAAAATTTTTTCCAAACTCCTGTTTACTACCTTTGTTTGTCCATTTGTTTGTGGGTGAAAAGTAGAACTGAACTTCAAATTTGTCTTCAACTTCTTCCAAAGTGTTCTCCAAAAGTAACCAACAAATTTTGTATCTCTGTTTGAAATAATACTCCTAGGTAATCCATGCAATCTGTCCACTTCTCTAAAAAACAAGTTTGCTACATGTACTGGATCTATTGTCTTCTTATAAGGTATGAAATGTGTCATCTTCGAAAATATGTCAACCACCACAAATACTAAATCATTTCCTCTCCGTGTCTTAGGAAAACCAAGTATGAAATCCATGCTGATATCCTCCCAAGGTCTTTTTGGTACTATCAAAGGTTTATACAATCCAACATTTTGACTACTCCCTTTTGCAACTTGGAAAACTACGCAACTCTGCACAAATTTCCTAACATCCTCATGAATTAGTGGCCAAAAGTAATTCTCACTTACCAATGCTAATGTCTTATCAATTCCAAAGTATCCTACCAATCCTCCACTATGTTTCTCTCTTATCAAGTTATCCCTCATTGAACTTTGGGGTATACACAACTGATTTCCTCTAAACAACATATCCTCTTGAATGAAATAATCCAACCACTGACTCCTATTCTCCAAAACTGGTTCTTTACATGCTCTCCAAGGTTCTAAAAAATCTGGGTCTTCCTCATATGAGTTCTTCAATTCCTCAAAGCTTAATACTTCCACTCTCATTTGTGCCAACAAATTTCTTCTCCTACTCAAAGCATCAACAACTTTATTTGAATTTCCACTCCTGTGCTTCGAAACAAATGTATAACTCTACAAGAACTCTACCCATCTCATGTGTTTCTAATTCAACTTACCTTGACTATTCAAATATTGCAAAGCTTGATGATTCGTATACAACACAAACTCCTTAGATAACAAGTAATGTCTCCACTTCTTCAAATCTTGAACTATGGCATAGAAATCCTGACATACATCGAATATCTCCTCCTAGCATCATTCAAATTCTCACTGAAATAAGCTACAGGTCTTCCTTCTTGACTTAATATTGCTCCAATTGCATTCCCATTTGCATCACAATCTACTTGAAATACTTTGTTAAAATCAGGTAAGGCCAACACAAGCTGTTCAGTCACCTTCTACTTCAATAACTCAAAAATTTTGTTTGCTCCAGATGTCCACCTGAAATCCTTCCTATCTCCTCTCATTGTTTTTGTCATAGGGCTGCAAATAGAATTGAAATTCCTAATGACATTCCGGTAGAAACTAGCCAATCCATGAAATGATCTTACCTCTCCAATGCTTTCAGGTATAGGCCATTTGATACTAGCTCTTACCTTCTCAGGATCCATCTTCAATCCATCCACTGATATCACAAATCCCAGATATACCAAATCTTCCTTCATGAAACTACACTTTTTAATGTTTATCAACAAATTCTCTTCCCTCAACCTCTGTAAAACTTGTCTTATGTGTAACAAATGTTCTTCTCTAGTCTTACTAAAAATCAAGATTTCATCCAGATAGACAATCACAAACTTACCCAAGAATTTCTTCAATACCTCATTCATCAACCTCATGAAAGTAATTGATGCATTTGTTAGTCTGAAAGGCATCATCAACCACTCATACAATCCTTCATTTATCTTGAATGTTGTTTTCCACTCATCTCCTTCTCTGATTCTGATATGATGATATCCACTTTTCAAATATATCTTTGTAAAGTACTTGGCTCTACTCAAAAAAATCCATAATGTCATCCATTCGGGGCAAAGGAAATCTATACTTCACTATGATCTTGTTTACGGCTCTAGAGTCTGTACACATCCTCCATTCTCCATCTTTCTTAGGTGCCAATACAACAAGTACTTGCACAAGGACTCAAGCTTTCTCTGATCAAACATTTTCTCAGCAACTCTTGCACTTGTCTATTCAATTCTTCATTTTCTGCTGGTGTCATCCGGTGTGCTTCTTTGTTAGGAAAACTAACTCCAGGAATCAAATCCATGCAATCACTAATGCTCCTCATAGGTGGAAATCCATCAGGTACATTGTCTGAAATGATAGCTTCATATTCTATCAACAACTCTTTTATCTCCTCAGGTTGTTCTTCTACATGCTTCAAATCTTTAACATTCTTAGGTACTATGGCATAACACATGTTCTCATGTCTCAGTCCATCCAGGAATCTCCTCCCATCCACCAAACAAATTCTATCACTCGTACAAATCTTAGTTCTAGGAACATCTTCCAAGGGCAACAAAGTCAGTTTCATCCTATTAGCAACAATAGTATATATGTTCTTCTTTCCATCATGAATAGCCTATCTATCATACTGCCAAGGTCTTCTCAACAAAATATGGCATACATCCATAAGCATAATATCACACAAAACTTCATCATGGTAATTTCCTATCTTCAATTTCACCAAACATTGTTCACTTATCAGAATCTTATGCTCATCTTGAATCCATGCTATCGGATAGGGCTTTGGGTGTTTCAATCTTTCCAACTTCAACTTGCTCACCATTTCTTTAGAAGCTAGGTTCTCCGAACTTCCACTGTCTATGATTACTTTGCAACATTTACCAGCTACCTTGCATTTGGTTCGAAATAAATTATTTCTCTGCAACGGTTCCTACTCCATCTCACTTTGACATAATACTCTTTAGTTCACCGACACTTCTCCTTCTTCTAGTTTGTTAGGTGATCCATCACGATCTTCTTCAACAAAGGTTGCTCTCCTATTATTCTTTGTTCTTCTGCTTGTTTCTCCCTGATTACATTCAAATGCTCTATGTCCTTCTCCATCACACTTATAGCAAGTTCCTCTGAATGCTCTTTTCTCTTGTCCTCTGCCACCTTTTCTATATCCTTCATTCCTGTAACCACCATATCCTCCTCTTCTGTAAGATTTTCCATCATCTCTACGATATGAACTATCATTCTTACTGACCTCCTTATCTTTAGTCTGATCTGTAAAAGGTCCTCTTCCTCCTCCAGTAAATATTCTTCCTCTCTGAAATCTTCCACCTCTTCCTCTTTGTCTCTGCTCATGTCTTTTATTCAGCTTCTCTTCTGCTTTTAGGGCACACTGATATGCCTCTTCCACACTCAACAACTTAATCAAACTGATCTCATCTTGTATAGACGACCTCAAACCATTCATGTATCTATCTACTTGCTCGGTCTCATCTTCTGAATGCCCAAATCTGATATTCAACTTGTAGAACTCTTCAATATATTCTATCACACTTGATTCCTTATGTTTTAGATTCTCTAATTTTTGAAACAAACTGATCTGGTAGTTTGCAAGCATGAACTTTGTCTTCAACTTATTCACCATCCGATCCCATGATCTTATCTTCTCCTTTCCTTTTCTTTTCCTATCTATCTGCAAATGTTCCCACCAAAGGGATGCATGTCCTTTCAACTTTGTACAAGAAAAATTCACCTTCTTATCTTTTGTGGTACCTTCAAATTCAAATTACTTTTCCATCTCTGTTATCCAATCAAGCAATTCATTTGAATCCAATTTACCATTATAATCCAGTGGATTAAAATATGGTTTAGTGTTTACTCTGGTTAGAGCTCTTATGAACCTCTCTTGTCCTTGATCAAGACCAGGTAGCTCTTCTCTTGCAACTTCTTCTTGTTCTTCCACTTCTTCATCACTTACATCATCAATTGGTTGACCTCTTCTATGGGCCATTTCAACTGCTTCTAATCTGGCAACAATTCCTCTCAACATTTCCATTACTGCTGGGTCTGCATTTCCACGCACTCCATTTCCTCTACCATTTCTTCTTCCCGCCATCTTTACACAAATCCTCTGCAATTGCGGGTCGGATCCTCAATCTGCCACCCCACAACAAATCTTCAACAGGACTGTGGAAACTCTAACGATCTCGCAAGGAATAAGTCTCACTCTGATACCAATTTGGTGCAAACACGGTATGGAGGGTCCTCAAGGAGAACATTCTAGACTATGCAACAAGAGTAACACAACAAAAGAAACACAAAATATGGAGGCAAATGCAGTTACAAACTTTATTATTAGCATAAATCTCGATTACATATGGTCGGCCACATCCGGGCTTACAGATTCGGCTCACATACCTGATTACAAGATGTTCAAAATACAATGCTCTTACATGCAAGCAAAAATCCTATAGATTGAACTTTATATACAACCTAATCTACTCGAACTTGATTTGCTACCATTCTGATGATCCATTACAAGCTTTATATCACATTCGCGGGTCTAGAAACATCTGCGTCGGCCAAAGATCAATACAATCTCCAACGAAGAAAATGTAACGTGTGCAAGAACATGTCGGCCTCAAATATGAATTTCTTCCATGGTAGATGCGTATGATGAAGTGTGGACCTAAAGGTAAGGTTGGGGACATTCTAGGGAACAAATATAAACACACTGTGAGGATCCGCAAGCGACGGGCGAAATCTGTGATTGATCTAACTAGCTGTTAGGTTTGAAATTATTTCGGGCCAGTTCCAAAAAATTATCACTTAATCCAAAAGAGATAACTTGCCGAAAAAGGATCCAATCGAGCTACAAACTTGGAATAAGGTAATTGAACGTGTCCATAATGAAAACCATAGGTACGCGAGATCTGGTGAGCAAATACGAAGAAACACCAAATCTACCAACTTGAACTGGAAAAGAACCGAACAAGAACAAGAACTGAATAAAAATATTTTTGGTTGATGCAAGATTGCAAGAACCAAGGATGCTCCTGCATCAGTTTTGATCTCATTCATTTGATTTCATTGTTGTTTCCTTATGCTTATTTTCCACCTTACACCAATGTCTCCTTGGTTAGTTGTAGGAATTTTAGAGAGTTCTAAGCAGTTAAGAGTGACAAGTTCATCATTTTTTTTTGTAGTTTCCCTTCACCACATGTGCTAGTGTAAATGTACTATGAGTCTGATAAATATCATAGCATTTTAACAAACATAAAATCACCCACACAAAATCAGAGCTATGTTAACAAAACCCTTTCCTTATTTGAGCAAATCCTACATTTAACATAGTCTAGAGTTCCATGCAACTTGACTTGCATGTAATATTGATCCATGTTTGGGTGTCATCTCAAATTCTCTTTGGGTTCACATACATCTATGTGATTACACCAAGGTTGCTCTCTTTTAGAGAGAAGTCTTGTGATTTGCATTGTGGAGTTAATATTTTGGAGCAACATTCCCCTGTGTTGGATGATCAATATGTTTGCATGCATGACAGTCGTAATTTGCATACAATAGAATCTCTATTAGAAAGAAGTAGAAGAATAACTTCATTCCAATTCAATAAGTCGATCTAGTTTTGTGTCTTCTAAGAATTATTTGCATAGGTCTTGTTTCACTTAGCAGTAACCCAAGATGTGCATGAGCAATTTGTAAGCATATCACATAGTTGTGATCATGGGAATTGAAAGGTGCAAACCAACAAGTTTTTTTGGAGTCAAAGGCATGACCTGTCTGAGAATTTTGGCGATGTGTGCAATAGTGTTTTCTTTTTGCATGCATGAGTGACTTGATCTTTCTAAAGCCTTGCATTGCATGTGAGGGAATTTGAGAAGACCATCGAGTACTTACAAAGTTGCAGGCGACGATGGAGGGGTTGGCATTGTGGTTTGACAGATCAAGAGACATTCTATCTTTCAAATTCCTCCCCACTTTTATACTATTGAGTCTATGGATTTGTAAAAGCAACCATCCCAATGAAATATGAGACTCATTTCATAGATACATTGCTTTCCATCACTGTACCAACACTTGATAATTGATTTCTATAGCCACCATCCATATTTACATATAGCTTCTTAGAAGTGCTTTATGGATTTGTAAAAGCAACCATTCCAATGCCATATGGGACTCCTTTCAAAAATACATTGCTTCCCATCACTACACAAACACTTGACAACTGATCTCTATACTCACAATCCATATTTAGAGATAGCTTCTCATAAGTGCTTTGTGGATATGTATGAAGCCATTGGATCCCAAACCAAATTGGGCATACATATATTGTCATCAAGACAACGAATAAATAAATTATTAGCTTGGTCATAGAAATTATCTACAATCACCCCATTGCACTCGTTATGTAGCTCGAGGCGTTGATTATTGTTCTTTATTCTATGGGTGTTTTCAACACATGATTCTTTTTGAACTTAAATGAAAGATTCAGTGTAACAATTGTTGCTCCTACCGGCGGGCATATTGTCACTATTTGGGCATTCCGAAGAAGACAAGTAGTGGTAAGATGATCAAGAGAACCAGAAATGTATGCAGAGCAAAGTTTAGAAATCTAGGTTGTATGGATTTCGAGCGACCTTTGTTGTTCAGATACCTGTACTTTGGATCCTTTGTTCACTTTTTATGGAAAGGATTCCAAATACAGTATATGAAAACAAAGGAAACTCAAAGTCCTTATACCTGGATTTTGATCGACCTTTGTTGTTCATATAAATGTAAGGGCGTACACTCTTTATTGAAATGAACCGTGACTTTCACCAATGAAACGCCGCCAAAACATCAGCCAAATTTAGACGAGGGTTTTGTTACTATCGACATGAATGCTCCAGATCGCTACGAGCGCTTTGTCGTCCCTGATGGCATGCAAAAGTATGTAGTAGTGCAGCTCTTTTTTTTAGGCGGGGCGGGGCGGGGGGGGGGGGTTAGTTTCTGTTCTTCGAAGTTACGAGAATCACCCAAATTCTGTCTCTTATGGGCATTTAAATTATCCATGTCCATGCGTCGTTTGTTGCTTTAAATTACAAGCAGCAGAATGGACTTCGCATAATTCTTTAAGTTGAATGACTTGCCGTACACGCATGTTGCCTTCTAAGCGCTGCATTTTTTCTTCTTTTATATGTTTTGAATGTCTGGTTAACTATTTATAGCTCGATTGGTGTAAATATTATGTACGGCGTTTTGAATGTCTGATTAACTGGTTAAGGGTTTGTAAGGTTGCGAGTTCTCTTTTTTTGGGTTTTGTTTCCTCCTCCGCGTTGTATAGTTCAACGAGTGGAATTATTTGCGATATTTTGAGTGATTACGTACTGTTTTGAACGTTCTACGTAGCTGTTGAAGGATTTTTAAAGCTCGCGAGCCTTGTACAGCACTAAGATGGAACTATTTGTGATATTTTGAATAATTTCATTTTGTCCTAAGTTCTTTTAGTTGACATAGCTAGGGTTTTTATAAGCTTGTGAGGTTCTATGTTTTTTCTTCCGTTCATTTGGATTTTTGTTGCTCAAACAGTGTAATTTTAATTTGATACGCTGGGTCTTTTTAAGTCATTGTTGCGAGGGTTCTATTCGTGGCATTTATAGATTTAATGGTTGTAGTCATGTACTGTATTTTGAATTGCTGCTTGTTGTTTGTGAGCGCTAATTTTACGTCGTCGATAAACTCTGTGATGTGTTTTTGTTCTCTGTGATTTGTAGCTAAAATAGCATAAATACATAAGGGTTTACAAAATACTGATAGTTTTAAAATCATCTTTTTGTATGGAGTTTAATTTAATTTGCTTACGTTGCTCAAATGGTGTAATGACTCAAGTGTTCAGGGCATTTTAATTTTGTACTGCTGAGAGTGTTGATTTTTGTAGGGTTTTGATTTATCTGTTTATAGCTCAAATACTGAGTTCTTACATGGCCCATGTTTTGCTTTTTCCTTCACGAGTTTTAAATTTTTATATGTTCGTGTTTTTGGTTTCTGAATTTTCTGGCCAAAACGATATTCTTGTTGGATTTTTTTATTTACACATTGCAATTAGTTTATAAGTCTTTACTGCCAGAGTTCTGTTTATAAGTCTTTAGTGTTATTGGTTGTTGCATTACTGTTCAGAACATTTTCCTGAGCTACTAAAGGATTTTAAAACTTTTCACTTTTCAGGGCTTTGTGGGGTTTAGATACTTGTCAGGGTCTTTATTCATGATGCTTTCTAACTCGAATAAGGTAATTAAAACATACATATCTTGACTTCTAATCTTCTCCACAACGTTCAGTTCAAATACTGTAATTGCTCACAAGTCTTGAGTGTGAGGGTTATAAACCCTGCATAGGTTTCATTTTCTACATTGTTTAGCTGATGTAGTGTAATCATGTATGATGTGGTAATTACTTGGCAGTGTAACTAGTTTTTTTTACCTTGAGTGGTTGGTGTCTCAGTAGTGTAATTCCTCGTAATTTTTGAATTATCTCTTTACCACTGTTTATAAATTGTTTACTTTGGGGTTCTACCTCTCCTTTTTTGGAAAGCAGGGGTTTCATTCTTTTCCACTATTAAGACAATTCTTTTACTTAACTAGGGTAAATCCAAGAGGGTTTGAAGTCTTGTTATGGTTTTCTTGGGTTTGAACCATAGTCTTGCTTATCACTACCTTTACACCACGACATTTAAATTGGTTAAGATGATAAATCTTCTTAGGTTTTGATCCTGTTCTCTAGCTTAAATGTTGCAACCGTAAATTGTGTTTTGAATTATTGCTTGCTGGGAAATTTATTTCTTGATTCATAACATTTTTCTGGCTCAAACAGTTTAGTGATATTTGAAGTGTCGCTTTGCTAGGGTTTTTTAGTCTATGAGGTTTTTAAAGCTATGATAGGCTTTAGTCCTTTTTTATAGATTAAATTCAAATAGTATACTTGTTTATAGGGTTGTGAATTATTACACTATTAGTGTGTTCAACTTTTAGTCTTTACTTAAACTATTAGTGTGTTGTGAATTATTACACTATTAGTGTGTTCAACTTTTAGTGAGTTTTAAGTTTGTGAGGGTTTAATTTCTCACAAGCTTTTATTTCTATGCTAGCACAATGTAATCATATGTTTTGATTTCTACTAGCCTATAATTTAACTTGTTTTAAAACTTCTCTAGGTGCAGCAATGCATCACCAGGATATAAAGTGTTATTACTAATTTTGCATCTCCTTTTATGGTTTTAGTAGTTTGTCTCTATCTGCATGGTAGCACTTCCTCTTTTGGCTATCTAATGTTTAATGCTTGTCTTTAGTGAATGTATTGTTGAGGGGCCTGTTGATCTGTAGTTGCACAAGCTGTTAAATTGTTTCTGGTATTTAAATTTTTTTGTTACATATTTTCAATTACGATTTGTTCATTTTGCTATGAGGATTTTTAAAGCTTGCAGGACTTTTTATTACTTGAGTAATAAGTTTTGGTGTTTTGGGCTATTATACTGCAAATGTTTTGAGCTTTCCTAAGTAGGTGAATATTATAAAGGATGTTAGAACTTTATTCTCAGTGTTTTTGATCCCAAATAGTGTAATCATATATGTTACCAACTTATATATAGTAATTGGTGATAGGGAACCTGCATAGAAGGCCTGAAACCAACTGAGCAAAAAATCAGGGCCTAAAACATTGGGGTAAAGTGTAGCGCATCTCATAGTAGACATGGGGGTGGAATTGGTTCCTTAATATGGTTACACTTGACCATACCTTAAGGTGCCCCATGGTGAAACATGGAGGTGGGTTTTGGCCCATGCATTGCCATAAGTGCAACACCTACCTATAGGTGTCCTTGTGGCCATGACAAGCAATTTTTTGGGGTAGAACTGTTGAGTGTTTCATAGCAACTGCTGGGGTGAGCTTGGTTCCTTAATATGTATGTTCTATTGAATTATTCCTTGTCTGTTTTTTAAGGCTTTGTTTGGTTTACGGTTACCATCTCTGTACATTCGTGCTTTTATCTTTGTGGCATTTACTATTTTATGTTTGATGTTTGCATTTGATCACTCTTTTAGGGTTCAGGAAAATGCGTGGACAGCTGTATTTGTTCTTTTTGTGTTTTGTTTGTCCAATTGAGTTATTGTTACCATGAAAAGGTGAAGTGGGATTCAATGCCTTTTCTGTTTGTTGTGACTTTAATTTATTTCTAATGTTTGTTATTAAGTCTGTTTCTAAGAATAAAACCTTGGATATGTTTTATTTTCAGAGTTACTTATGAAAGGGACATGAAAATTATGAATGCTGCGACATTCACCATCCAAAGAGAAGACCATACAATTGGTAACATTCTTCGTATGTAAGTACTTTTCTACTATATCTGATTCTGTAAGAACAGTACTTTTCTACTATATCTGATTCTGTAATGGGTTCTTAAGTAGTTGTATCTCAAAAAAGAGGGCGCATTGTTCAATTGTAAGTGAAGACTTTGGAAAAAATCAGTTTATATAAGCTATATGTTCAACATCAAGTAGAGCAAACTAGCTATTTTTTGATTTCTTTAAAAAGTGGCAATTTCTGATTACAGTGCATAGGTTACAAAATCTTAGTCAGTGCACAGGTTACAAAATCTTTGTTATGGAATCGATCTCTAGCACTGTAATGCATCTTTCAGACTACACTAGTTGGACTCTTTCAGCATATGGTGGATTTTGGAAACTTAGAAGTTTCTGGCTGTAACTCACTAGTTGCAAAATCTTTATTATGGACACCAATTATAGCTTTGAGTTATATCTCTATTTAACTACAGACATTAAAGAACAGGCAGGCCATTTTCATTTTATACAATGTTTGTTCTGAACTTGGTGCCCTGCTTATTTGTTCTTGGAGCCAAACTGCTTTCGTCACCTTTTCTAGAGCACTGCCTGTTAAGCTGCTCAACCATCCCTTGCTGTGAAGGTCCTTACAAAAATACCTATCAGACTTTCCACTGCTATGAGATAATTGAAAGGTAAATTAAGATAATATTCATGCCGACATCAAACAGACATGGGGAAAGCGCCATGAAACTTGCATGCATTTTCTTTTAGAAGCATGGGGAGCCTGGCCAAAGTAGGGCTTGAACCTAGGTTATTTCATGGTTATTGCTCTGCCATGGGACTAGGCTATGATGTGTTGAACATGAAGGAAAAGGCACAACTGCTCAACAATGGATTGGTTGATTTTCTGCTTCCACAACAAGACTCTCTCCATAGTCTATTTTATGAATCATTGTTTCATACAGTTGGATTTGAACGCTGAAATTGTTTGTATAGTTTGCTTGATAGTTTCCCAAGGAATGATTGAGTCTACTGTTTTCAAGATGCTATGAAAGAGATTGGCCTTTTCTCACCACTCTAGTTGCTTGCATCTTAATGTTGAAGGACCTAGGTTAGAGTATGACCACTCAGTTGTTGGAACTATCATGATGCTGGATTGCAGACCTGTTTTTGGTAGCTCTCACTGATCTGATTTGTTAAAAGAACTATGTTCTGATTATTTAGAATTGCTCCTATTTTTTTTAAAGTTTACTTACATTTCTCATAAATAGGCTATCTTCTTAGAGAAAATTGTCTCTTTCTGTCAGTGGTCTGCAATTGTGTGCTAACTTGATGAGTTTTGGAGGTCTTTTACCTGGTGAGTAGGGTGAAGTAGTTTGAGAATCAATATAAGAGAGCATGAATTTGCATTATTTACTAAAATTCTCATTTCCATTTATTAGTTGAAAAAGAAAACACAATCAGTGAGCATAAAGAAAGGAATCTAAGAAGCAAAGTTTTCAAAATATGAGTGTCTCTTAATGCATCTAAAATTGATTTAAAGTTTGTAAAGTGGATTTGAAGGACATTAAATGTGAGAAATTTCTCTCTAGAGTCTAAACCAACTATCATGTAGTCAACTATTGCATAGTTTGTAAAGTGGATTTGAAGGACATTAAATGTGAGAAATTTCTCTCTAGAGTCTAAACCAACTATCATGTAGTCAACTATTGCATAGTTTGTTTTGTTTTAAAAAAGCTCTAGAAAGGGTGAAGGAGACTCTTAAAGGTCAAACAGAATTGCTGTAATGTAAGATTTAGTAGTAGTAACTAGATGTTTCGTTTTTCAACATAAATAGTAGTGCTGACTGTAGATGCCACTGACAGAAGCTCTGAGAAAACAGGAAAAGGAAATTATAGTTGCATTTTTAGTCCTTAAAAGGGATTTTTTTAAAGATAATATACAGCAGATTAGCATGCAAAGAACTAGCTAAGTCAGTTGTAACTTAGAGAAGGAAAACTTGGAGAAAGCGACAGGACAACATAAATAGAAATACCGTTTAATTATGTTTTAAAAGAGCTTTAGAAAAGGTGGAAATTCAAATAGAATTAGAAAAGATAAAATAGAATTGATGTACTTGAAGACGAGTTTTAATTCATTGTTTAAAAGAATTATTAGTATTACCTGTAGATGCCATTGAGAGGAACTCTGAACAAACAGGAAAATATTTGGCATTTTTAGAAGGGATTTTTTTAAAGATAATATACACCAGATTAACATGCAAAGAACTAGCTAAGAGAGTAGTAGAACTTAGAGAAGGAAAACTTGGAGAAAGTGACAGGATAACAGAAATAGAAATACTGTTTAATTATGTTTTAAAAGAGCTTTAGAAAATGTGGAAATTCAAATAGAATTAGAAAAGATAAAATATAATTGATGTACTTGAAGATGAGTTTTAATTCATTGTTTTAAAGGATTAGAATTATTAGTACTGCCTGTAGATGCCATTGACAGGAACTCTGAACAAACAGGAAAATATTTGGCCTTTTTAGTCCTTTTGAGGCTTCTTTTTAAGTTAATGTACACAATGTTATCATTCAAAACTGGATTGGTGGTAGTAAGTTAGAAAATAGGAATTTGGAGGAAGAGACTGGGGCAACAAGGCAATGCAGGCAGACAAAATGGAAAAGCAAGTTTTAGTTACGTATGCAGGAGGGTATTTTCTAACATTAAGTTAATAGAGTGAATTGCCTTTTTTCAACAGATAACACCTTATTTCTGAAGAGCTGTTTTATACCTAAAACTTAACTTTTTAGCAAGTGACAATTTTATACTTTAGATATTTTAATGCTACCAAACTATTTTGGAGGAGAGAGCTAAGCTAGCAATCAAAATAAATTCATTTCTTCATTATATTCTATGTTGGAAGAGGCCCTTTTCAAGGTCTACTTGGATTTGAAATGATTGTAACTTTGTGTGCTTTGAGTGCAGGCAATTGCACAGAGATCCAAATGTTCTTTTTGCTGGTTACAAGTTGCCACATCCACTGGAGTACAAGATTATTGTCAAGCTTGTTTGCTTTATTTTAAAAACTAGTTAAAATTACACTCAATCCCATGCCTTTCTTGTTCTTTGAAACCTTAAGTGCTTTCTAGCCTGGTCCAAGCATCCTCCTTTTATTTGTCCAAAACTTTTTAAAATCTCAGGAAAATATAGTTATTGAAAGTAGGTGTGTGTGTATTGTGGTTGTTTGTACGGGTTCTGTCTAGTGATAAGTTTTCTTGGCTTTCCAGATTCAATTGACAAGCCAGTCTTCTCCAATGCAAGCATACAACTTGGCAATAAATGACCTTGATAAAGAGCTTGATCACTTATGAGCTGGTGTGCAGGTATCGATCATTTTATTCTTCCTCCTTACGAATATTGTCTCTTTATAGCACTTGCTACTTTTGTTTTATTTCAGCACAAGCTTTCTAATAAAAAATATACCTTATCTATTCTCCTTTAAATGAATGCTCGAATGTGCTGATCCTGTTATTAAGTGGTAAACTGTTTGTATTACCTATTATGAAAGCTCAGAAGAAGAATGTAAAAGTATGACATAATGATAATCACAAAGGTTCTCATGAATCTTCATGTTCTGACCAGCATGATCAATCTTTTTATGATCAACGTGTGAATCCTGAACATCCATGAGGGTGTACATGATTGTTCCTCCAGTTATTTGGTTGAAGCTAACTGTATTTTCTTTCATCTATTTTGACTTCACAAAACAGTCTTTTATTCAAGGTGTGTTTTTACGTTTTGAGTTTGATAATGTTTATAATTTTTAAATCTTTTACAGTTATAGCTTTCTGAACCTATGGGATGGTCATGTTCTTTATTTGCTTAGTTTTCAAGACTGTATTTCTCGAGTGTTGAATTTTTTTAATGTACTTGATGATTGCATTCTTTGAAGTCTGAACTCGATTTTAGAGATCCATGGCATGAGTCTCTTGAGTTTGAGAATAGCCTAACTTTATTTTCTCTTTAAAGGTTGTAACTACTTTACTCATGGGGTGGTTCTTTTCTTAGCTACTTTCTGTTCTTGGGTTTTGAACGACTATATTTCTCAGGTGTATTGTTGCATAGTGTCAATGTACTTGAAGATGGTGTCATCTAATCTTACTTTTGAGATTTGTGGGATGGATCTGGTATTCTTTATGGTAGGAGGAATATTTCTTTGCACCCAACATTGGTATTCCTTCCATACCCTGGAAAGTAATAGAGGTTTTAATCAAGAAGTTGATGTGTATCTTTACCAATTTTTTGATCTCTTCTGCATAGATATACTGAGAAAGCTAAGTTACCGGTTCGGGTTCGGGGACGGGTTCGGGTACGAGAACCCGGTACGTGGGTACGTGAAAATTTTTTTTAGGGGTTTGGGTACGTATGGGTACGTGTATATATATATATATATGTATTATATATACAAAAAAAAAAAGAGAAATATACAGAATTGTAAAACTAAATCATTTCATAGTATGATACTTGATCATTGATCAATGCCAAATGCCAAAGATAAATATTAAATGTCAATTTATAGTTGTATTTGACTGATTTGAAAGCAAATTGGGTACAAAATGGCATCCTCATGTGGAATGCGTTGATGTTGATATTCTTAAACAAAATGAAAATAGAAAATTGTTTTTGTAAAACTGAAAGTAAATACTATATTAATATATTTTACAAATTTACATCTTCCTCTTTCCCATAAAAATGAGGTGCGGCATGTAGTTTTGTATGGTTTCAAAAGCCTTAAATGCGATATTATAGATGAAGACTTGTAGGAAAACTATGGAAACTTGGACTTGGAGAGTACCAATTAAATTCAATGGGAGTTTGAGGGCAATGTCTCCAATGGGGTTGAGGGGCAGCGCCCCTTGTGGGGGTCTAGGGGCAACGCCCCAAGTGGGGTCGAGGGGCAGCGCCCCTCGCGCGCTCCCTGTCGCGGTACAGGGCGGGGTCGAGGGGCAGCGCCCCCGCCGCTAGCACCAATTTAAGGCTTTTGAAACCATACAAAACTCCATGGCGCACCTCATACTAATAATAATAATTAAAAAAAAAATGTTTTTATAAGTTTTGGGCCGTGGGTTCTTCGAGGTACGCCCGGGTACATGCCTGGTACCTTCGGGTCCGCGCACCAAACAGCCGGATGCGCCCTGTGCGTACCCAGCGCGTACCCGCAGGCGAACCCGTACCGGGTTCGAACCCGAACCGGGTTCGAGGCCTCTAGGTACGCATCCGGTAACTTAGTGAGAAAGTGATCGCCATTTTTTAATCAATCTTTTGCATAGTTAGTTTTTCTTAGTGCCGTTCAGCCTTTCTGGAATAGCTTATTTTTGAGCTTCTTCCACTTGCTTAGCCTTTTCAAACCAACATTCGTTTTTAATTCTTTTAAATATAGTTTGACTTCCCAATCAAGTTTGTCTTAATGCTGTTTTCTCCTCGTCAGGAGGAGTTAATGGTGTACCTCTTCATCAGTGCATCCTTAGACTATACTTTCCAGCTTGCTTTGAAGGTAGAAGCAAAGCAGCAAAAAAGTATCAAAGCCTCGCCGAACTTTTGTCTCCCTGATTTAAGGTTCCAAAGTATTTTCACTTACCTAGAGCTGACTTTGGGAGTACACAATATTATGCATGGAGCCCTTTGATGTTTGGGAGATGGTCCTTGGGATAATTTTATTTTGAACTTTCTACCAGTGGAGTTGATCTTGCAAATTTGATAGGTTATGATAAATTCTATTTGATCTTCTAGGGTCACTTGTGCAATGATTTGAGCTTGATGGGAAGCAGATGCATCAGGTTTGGTTTATTAGTGATATCAACTCATTTGGTAGCATCTTTAGCATCCATTGAATAATTCATGTATTTATGGTAGGATTTTCATTAGCTAGTTGATTGTTGAATTACTACTGTTCAAAACAGCCTAATATCTTCTACACATTTTTTGAAGAAACAGTATGATCAGTAATTCAGTATTCTTTCTCCATAACAGTATACTCGTTTGCACATAATAATTAACAAAAGTTGATGATTGCTTTTAAATTTTAGCTTGAGAAAATATCTTCCCTTTTCTCCGCATGAACACTGGATTGGGGGTGAGTCTGGACTATGTTTGTAGTAAATTTGGCTCTGTATCTATTCCAACTACGTGTTTTTAAATTTTGGTTCGAAGCTGCTTATAAGTACAAAAGTTGTGACTAAATTAAAGCAAGATGGAAAATTTTAGAAGCCAGTAGGATTAGTATAGGGCGTGTCTGGTTGTGATGTAGTGCTGAAATTTGAGGTTTTTAAAGCAAATTTTAAAGAATTCTGTTTAGCTAAAAATCCTATCTTCTATTGATTGACCTCCAGTCATAGGCATCAAACTTTAGGCATGATAATGGAACTTCCTAGCAACCCACTCCTTGATTCCTCTTCAATGGATCATTATGCATTGAGCGTCATAAGTTAGGTTGCTTGTCCAACACAAGGTCCATTTTCACTAGTAGATTTAAAAGTTGGTCCACTTCTTCAAGAAATGAACTGCCTATTTGTACATCTGCTACCTACAGCTATTTGGGAGTATGCACACAAGCTATTAAATATGAGCTTTGTTTGCTTTTTTCCTTGGTCTTGATTGCACTGGAGAATTTAGTTTCCAATATGCTTTGCTTTTGATTGGATTTTTTTCAAGATTGACGGCCTTTTTTGTTTTACTTTACAGGCCAAATTGGACTTTCTTGAGGGTGAGAACAGGAACAAGTATTCTTGATGGGAAAAACAGAGTTCCGAAAATTATGATGGGACCTCTGATGCCTAGAAATTTTGAATATTTGTACTCTAATAGGGAATGGTAGACAATATTAATATCGGCATTTGTTGGGAAGGGTTTGTATATCCTTTTGTAAATGTGGGGATTAAGTGCTAAATATCAGCTGTCTGACCAGAACATTCAGAAAATTCTAACTATGCGTTGCACATAGGTGAAAGATGGATGCAGGTCTGTTTTTAACAATGTAAATGATAGTGTGATAGTGTTGGGTCTATTTAGTTTGTAAATTTGGATAAGTAAACAAATACGGCTTTATATTTTCAGGAAACAAGATGCTGATTTCAATTACAAAATGTCAAAATACATTTCACAATGTAGGTCCTTTTCAACGTACTACGTGTAATGCGAATTTGATCTCAAATAAGTCTTATCATTGTGAAAACATTTGTTTTTACAAATTACAGAATCCTTGAAAATGCCAGGTAATATTTTAGGGAAACCATTCTTATAGGCAGTACATGATCGATGATGGATTTATTCAGGTTGGTAGCAAGCATTTCCCATAAAGCTTCCTCATTAGGTGAAGTGTTGAAACGAGTTTAGAATAAATCATCTTCCCAGTCAAACCCCTTCAAAATAGTTTCAATCCATTTGTGATGGGAGTAGCGTTGCCTGAAATGTTTTAAGATCCAAGTTAGCAAGTTGGGGTTGGCAACAATGTAGCCTGTATGGTTGAGATTTAGGCCAATTTATAATGACTGCCCCGAGACCATTTTAGTTATTTAATTTGCATGCGAATTAATGTTTAAAGTTGCCTTTTTGATACAAGTTTATCAGCCAAATGATTCAAATATTTGCATTAATGGTTCTTATTTAATATTGCGCTGTAGATCTCACAAAAAATGACACAGCATAGATCTATATACTTTACTACGTTATTAAAAAGTGCATTGTAGGTGCAATTTAGAAGCTAAAGTCACTAAAATATGGTTTTGATGAAATAGATCCATATATTTCTCATCTATTTGTTGGGAGTGATGGTAAATGTACAATTTAAAATGTGCGAGAATGTTAATTAAATGTAGAATTTAAAATATGCGAGAATGTTAATTATAGGTGAAAATGGAAATAGCTTTTCTCATCTATGAGTTGGGAGTGATGGTATATGTACAATTTAAAATGTGCGAGAATGTTAATTAAATGTAGAATTTAAAATATGCGAGAATGTTAATTATAGGTGAAAATGGAAATAGCTTAAACATAATTGTTAGAAATTTGATGATGTTGAAATTTAGGGTTTGGTTGTATGAATGATTTTAGGTTTTGTCAAGGTAGACTATTGAAATTTACTTTCTTCAATTTCTAATATTTGCATTGTTCTAAGGATTGGTGGTGTTTAGGAATGGCCACATCGAACACTAAGATGAATTTAACCAATGATTGTGTATATTAATGTGCTCAATAGGGTTTATAAATCAAACCTTAGATGTGCTTCTTGATAATTTTTAAATTGTCATCGGTGATTTCCAAATAAATATATTACTTATTAAATAGAACACAAATTGACAAAACTAATACAAATGAGCACTTAGATTGGCTTACAATAGCTAGTGGGTGAAAATGATTTGGGGGAGGAATACACTAATAGATTTGATTTAGGATAACAAATGGGGTTATAGGAATTAAGACCTCTCTAGCTAAATTTAGGTAAGAATTTGCCACTTGTTTGCATTTAGAACACTAATTAAAGTGGGCTCAAAATACAAGGGAGCATTGTTTGGGAGTGTAATTTTTATTATTACATGGAATTGAGCTAAATTTATGGAAGAATTTGCTCCATGCTTGCATATAGAACACTAATTAAAGTGGGCTCAAAATATTAACATGACATGGGTATGTAATACTTTTATTACATTCTATTTCTATTTTGATATGTATTTGAACTATCAAAGGGATTATGCCAAATTAGAACAAATAATTAATTTCTTAATTAAATATTTTATAGACACATGGATACAAAGTTGTATGAACTATCAAATCATCTTTAATTTTATTTTTTGTTCATCCATCCAAAATTGAAAAACATTAAAAAAAAATAAAATAAAAAAGAACATGTAATGAGTGGCATCTTTTACACAATTTAAAATTAAAATTAATTTTAACTTTTGCTTAAAAAAGGACTATCCTTGAAAAAGAAAAGATAAAAGAGAAGCATAAGAGATGTTGCCTCCATGAAAAGCGATGAAAGCCCTTATAATACTGGAAATATTGCCTTCCATGAAAAGTGATGAAAGCTCCTATCACACTTGACCACGAGAATGGGAATGGCTAAGAACATGTTGCAAAAACATTACCTCTTCAATTAATCTAACGAAAGGATAATAAAGATATAATCATGAAGTACTCAAACAAGGTAATAAGTAACATTACATAATTAACACATTTTATTCATGCCGCTATCTAATTATAAGACCCACCCACCCTTTTTCAACATATTATTGGAAATATTTGTTTTTTTTTTTGCAACAAGTTAAAATAAGGGGTTTGGGATGAGTGGGAACTAAAGTTTGAATGCTGGTGAGGGCGTGTTGGAGGGGGAGGGCGATTCAGATGAAGATGATGCAGTTGTGTTTGTGGGTTTGTAGGGGGCTCTTCTTTCTTCCACGATTCTATTTCTTGGGGGTGCGGTGTTCTCGGAGTGCGTGCAACCGAAGCCTCTTCATTGCTTTGGTGTTTTAGAGGTCATTGAAGTTGGTTGTTGGTCTCTTAAGGGCTTTTTTCTTTTTGCAACGTTGGTTTTGATTGATTCTGTTGTTGAGCTTGTGGTGATAGCCAGTCTTGGGCTTTAGGGTGTTGTGCTTTTTGTCTCATGGGAGTTGTTTTCTTCTTTTTGAGTGGAGCTTGGAATCATGTTTGCTTCTTTTGTGTGTGGGCTTTTGTGGTTTGGGGTTATTGTGTGTTGTGTTGGTAGAGGTAGAGGTGTTCCCCTTTGCCTTGTTCTGTGCTCCTTGTTGATTCTTTGGGTAGGAGGTGGGGAAGGAGGGGGCAAGTGAGTGCCCTGTTTCGCGGGTCTTGTTGGTGTTCCCTTGACTCAGGTTGGGTTCCTTTTTTGGTTCTCTCTTTTGGTTGAGGTTAGTGCCTTGTCTCTGGTGGCTCTTTGGCTTGGGTCTTTGTTGGTCTTACTACGAATGGGAAGCATTATTGGGTCAGTTGGGTTATTTTTCATGCCTATTTTTAAAACCTAAATGATTATATTGTGCTTGTTCCTCTTTAAATTCCTGACGTGGGGTATGCCAAATGATGGTGTGTTAATTTTTTCTGCTAGTTTGGTGGCTTTCCCCTTGGATCTACAACCTGTGTCTTCTATAGAGGTGAAGACTAATCCTATTGAGGTGGATTATGTAGACACAAAAAAATGGCTTAGACCTGCGACTACATTTTTCATCATTTATTCAAGATACCCACAAGATGATTAAATGATCTTATTCATTTAATTATAACTTAACATTCAAATTCCTCTAATTAATTAAATAGTCTTAACCATTTAATTAATTCAATTTATTATTCTTCTAAAATTGATTAATTAAGTAAATTACATTAATTTATCTTAATTACGTCGCTAATTAATTCTAATCATATTCTCTCATAAATTAATTAAATAAAGTTTCCTAAATTTATTTAATTACACACATCATTAACTCTAATCCCTTCTCTCATATTTAATTAAATAAATTTTTTAAATTTATTTAATTAAGTCATTTTATTCAAATCTATTCTTCTTATTAATTAAATAAGTTTTATAAATTTATTTAATTAAGTCATTCAAATTAAATTATATTCTCCCACATTTAATTAAATAATTCTATCCTCTCATCTAAAGTGCTTTCATGAATCAAATAGTTCACTCAACTATTTAATTATGTGCACACACTTTCTCCACTGAAGAAATGAATTAATGTGATAATTAATTCTTCTATTTTCAACACATGTCTCCTATATCTATAAGTAAATGTCTCATGCATAATTCTCTCGCTCAGTTCACTCACCGAATTGATCTGTCAACTCTTTCTAACTAACACTCTCTCAGTTCACTCACTGAATTGGATCTGTCACCTCCTTGTGACTCACAGACTCTCTCAGTTACACCTCTTGAAACAAATCGATCAAATCACTTAACTATTCAATCAAAGCATGCAATCAGGTCCTCACACGTGATCTAGACCATTCAAACATGAATCAATCTCAACTGTCGAATCTATGAGACTTCTATAAAAGAAGCTTTTCAACTCTATTTTCGATAATCACAATCTTCGAAGTTTTGTTGTCAAAATACTTATAGGCTAATATTGCATGCTCACGATTTGAGGGAAATTGAAGTGATTTAAAGCAAAGTCAAGAAGAATAATGAAGATGAGTCAAGCAAGCATGAGGATCACATGATACAATTTCTGATTCATTCAATTCCTTTATAGCATATGCACTTCATTATTGATTTGAGATCTTTAGCATAATTTAGGCAATTCATGGTTGTTGCTATTTGTTATGTTGTTTCATTTATATTCCTTGTTTATTTTCCCTTATCACATTTGGTGAACTCGACGTGAAGCAATAGGCTTCGAGAAAATTCACAGAAAATTTCATTTTTGCAGGTATAAGTACAAATCGATGCATCTGACGCACATAACGACACATCTGACATAACAAAACACATTTGAAGAGGGAAACGATGCATCTAACTTCCAGCGACACATTTGTGGCTTCCTGTGACACATCTGACTAGTAAAACTGTAACACATTTAACTGGTAAAAATGAATTTTCTGATTTTTGAATTTTCGAGTTTTGATTTTTATGATTAAGGTTTTTTACGACTAATTCAGAGTTTGCAACGTGTGATCTGGTGGAGTTAACTAATTTTTGCAGGACGATTGATTAGAGGATAAGCATACAAACTCCTGATTTGTGGTTTTGCAGGACGTTTGATAGAAGACAAATAAACAAACTTCTAATGTGTGATTTTGCAGGACAATTTGTCGAAGAAATAATTTCAAACTCTATTTTATCATGCTTTCTTTCATTCTTTTGAGTCTTCACATAGAATTTATTTTTAATAATTAGACGGTTAATTAATCCTGCTTTGAGTCTTCACATAGTCGTTATTTAATTAGGGTGGATTTATCATTGTCTTCCGTGCTTGGGAAGGTTGGTAGGCTCATATGCTCTCACTTTCGGAAACCTCAGTGATTAGAACATCAAACCCATCCACTTTTATGTTCACCTATTAGAGGGCCTGCCTTGGTGGGAAAAAGTACTCACCCCAAGAGAACGACTCAAACCGGTAATGAGCTAAAGCCAAGCTACTCCCAACTGGTATATAAATTTGAATGTTGAGGAAATCTCATCATTACAGGTGCTCCTACGGACAAGCAAGAAATCTCCTTACGGGAGCAAATCTTGCCTCTCATGTGGCCGTCTAAACAGATGCATAGATTAAGAACGATTTGTGTAGATTTGCCAAAAAAATTCTATCTATTAGCGCAGGAGGTTGGACCTTCGAAGCCATCCCACATTTTCATGGTTCTTAGTAGAGATGACAAATTCCTTGTTCATGCGAGAATCTAGATCTTGGTAGGCCTGAGAGGCAAGTGCACTTTAAGGGGGAACCTGTGCTACCAAGATCCTAAGTCATCCACTTTGAATAAGCGTGGCTGGAGAAATCCAACAGATATTGTCATTGCTAGCCTTAGGATTGTAATTGTCTGTCTATTTATTTCAAACACGTTGCTTGGCGTGTCTTATGTGTGTGTTCAATAAGATCTTATCAAACAAAAACATTCAAAACTTTGAGTCTAAACAAGTAAAAAATTTGTTAAAACCTAGGACTAGGTCATTGTTCAATGCATCTGTCACACATAAAACTGCATCTGAGATTTTGAGTCACAACTATTTAAAACTGCAACGCATTTGATATTCTGAGTTGCAATTGCTGAAACCTGCAACACATCTGACATTTTAAACCGAATCTGTGAACTCCAGAAATGCATCTGAAACTGTAAACCGCATTTGTGACTTTTGTGACACATTTGATCTTATGCACCGCATTTGCAGTCTGGAACGACGCATTTGCTTGTCACAATTTTTTTTCAATCAACCAATAGAAAAATCAAAAGACTTACTATAGGATTTCATTATCTGACTTGCTCTCTGTTGTAAACCTGATTCAGACCTGTGATTTTCTCATATTTAGGTTCATCCTTAGTTTTCCTAGATAATTTCATCATTGCATTACTTAGATCATTCTTAGCAGACTTAGGGAAATCCTTGTCCATGATACATCGTAGACCTTAGGGTAGATAAATTGTCTTACCTTGATTGAAAACATTGATTCAAAAATGATTTCCCTTGACATATCTTCTTACAATCTGTCCTTGTCCTCTTAGTGGAATCTCTCAAACTCACCAATCTAGTTTGAACTCTGCCCAGTCGACCCGTCACTTAGTCTTTCCGGTATTGATCCTAAAACATCATTGGCAATCCTAGTTGGAACCTTGCATCAAACTTGGTTGGTTAACGATTCATCCCTTAGTTGTTGACATATAGTTTGCATTATACCTTAGTTTTTGCATGTCATAATTTATGCCAAGAAAATACCAAAAACATAGCTTAACTTTCATACCCTAGATATTTGCATCTTAGATGTCATTCTCCTTTGAGCAAGTTCTAAATTATGGTCCAAACTAGATTACAAAAGAGACAATTAAAATGGATCCTCCACAACAACGTGACGACCTTTACAACCGCACTAGTGAATTGAACCTTGGTACTACACCTTAGGACAATACCAATACCACACACATTGGGTCAACATCACAACAACCTCCAAAATCTAATCCATATGGTAACCCATTTGAAAATTTCATCTTGAGAGACGCCCAAGGTCGTATCATGGTTGAGAAAATTGAGGCAGCAACCCAAGATCTTGAGGTTGCTGAATTTGTTGATGAACTCATCATGCGAGACCCTAAAAAATTTCTATCCAAACTAATAGAGGATGGGGTTAAATTACCACTTGGTTTTGACATAAACACGCTACAAGCGGTGCCTTCACCTATAAATGTCTCAAACCAAAACTAGGGAACTACAACACATATTCCACATAATGTTACACCTCAGGTAAACCTCAATATGCCTATAGGAGGAGCTACACAAAGTGCTTCAACAATTCACACTACCCCAATACCATCATTTGTTCCACCGTCCATGACACAGGATGCGACACAATCAACATCGGTCCTTGTAATACAACCAATAGAAAAACCAATGAGCACTAACCCATTTATGACCTCGACAAACATAATGAATACCTCTTTAAACAATCCAGGTGGATGTAAGAGGATAAGAATTTTAGGTTTAGGACCCACGCCCATGGTTAATGCCTAGAGTACTGCATATAGTCATGCTATCCCCCAAAATACAACTCCACAAGGACAACGAGGTACACATACATCGCCTCAGGTGAACACAACACAACCAAGATTTCAATCAAATGCCTTTGCGTCAAACACATCACAACGAGGTACCCATGCACAACCTCGAGGTCAGAACATACAAGGGCAACCCAACATGAACCCCTCATATACAACAAATTCCTCAATATAACTATCAAGTATCTACACAAAGTGTGGTGCCCAATAATACAAATGACATACCAAACCCATAGGTGGATACCTTAACTACACAAATGCTTTCCATGCAAAACAATCAGGTGTCATATGCTAACTAGGACAACAAAGAACACCTACACAATACATTAGACACAAATACACTCTTCTTGGAGAACCCATTGAGTCCATACTGAAGAAATGTGTTCAATCAGGTGGCATACAATTACGAGAACCTACGAATTACGTCTCTAAATTTAAACCCTCATGGTGGGACGATAACACTTTTTGCGAATACCACCAAGGTAAGGGACATACAACATTCGCTTGTAGGCAACTGAAAAATATCATTCAGGACCTTATCGAAGAAAAGGTAATCGAAATAGAGGGACAACAATAACACACTTCCAATAAAAATCACATGATCTACAAGAATCCTCTTCAAGACCATGGCTCAAGGAAAACCTCCGGTTCAGGTACTAATAAAATGACCAATTATACGGCTACTGGCTATAATTACTCCAAAATCCTCCATCTTCGAGCTATAGATGAGTATATCAACACCATTATCATCAAGAAGACTCCAGAGTGTGCTGTAAACACTCGTAGAACTAAAATAATTGTACCCGGCCCTTCACCTCCTCAACAGTCCCAAGCTAAAGTCCATTTCAACTTTCTAGATCAACTAGGAAAAACCCTAACACAAATATCCATACTAAATCTGCTACACACATCACCCAAGCATAGGGCTATCCTAGATAGGATGCTAAAAGAAACCACTATCCTAGATAACCTCGACATTAACCAATTTCAAGCCATGGTTGTATTCTTGCCAAGCTCTCACCATGTTACCTTCTCTGACAAAGACTAATCCACCCAAAAGATGAACCATAATGACTCATTACACATTGAATCCTTCATCCATCAAAGTATGATCAAATGAGTCTTGATAGACAATGTAGCGGGATTAAATGTTTGTTCCCTAAAACTGGTTAAGGCAATGGGTTTCTCTGAAGCATGTGTGGATAAGACAAAGAGCATAGTCATAAAAGGTTATGACGATGATGAATGATCCTCTGCAGGCATAATAACACTTCCACTCCAAGTGGGACCCGTAATATTGGATACGACTTTCCAAGTATTGGATCTAGACATCCCTTATAATCTTCTCCTCGGTCGACCATGGATTCATGCCATGAAGGCCGTTCCCTCCACGTATCATCAATGCCTAAATTTTCCCTACAATGACACTAAGATTACAATCCAGGGTGATCTTGATCCCTTTGACTATTGCACTAACCTACGAGGAGTCTCTCAATGTCAGGTGCCACTTAACCGTGAAGCCTTAAAGTCAAATTTGACCAAATACATTGACCCCTCAACACTCCACACAAAATCTAATGCCACTCAGTCATCAACCTCCACATCATCTGCTTCCACCGCTAAATCCCTAGACCTAGAGATCTAGATCCAAAACAAAGGATGCAAAGAATATAACATGAACACTGCCTTTTGCATTACCACCATGACAAAATCACCAAAGACATATGGAAAGCCGTGTTACAACATTGAGCCTAAGGTCCTAATTCATGTACCTCCTAAAACTACTTTCATAAAATGGGGAGACCTTGAAAACGAAGATATATTTGTGACTGGATCTATAAAGACGAAGTGACACCACTTCCAGTACAACAATATGGTAAAGGGTTTTCAATGATGCAAGCAAAAGGTTATGATGACACCAGTGGGTTAGGCTTAAACAAAACTAGAAGAAGAGAACCCTACATACCTACTAAATGGGGGAAGAATCTTGGGCTAGGGTGGAAGCCACTAAAGATTGGTTCTACTAAAACAAAATTTCCTTTAAACAATGAAGTACGTGCTTCTGAATGTATAAAGACATCGAAAGATTTCGACAACGACTTTTATGACGAAAATGACTCCAACAACTAGGAATGGGAATCCTATGCCTCTAGCACTTACGAATGTCGATAACATTTTCTAAGATCTAGACACACCTAACCCTAGGGTAATTGATTGTATGAACATTAACATTCGAGAAAATACCTCAATCCTTACCTTATCAGCTGCTTCCCCACAATTTGCAAATATTGATGATGGAATTTCCCTAGTCTACCCACAACTAGTTGACTAGGACCAATAAGCTCCTATTGTTTTGGATACCTTTGAGAACGACGAAAATCTTGCTGAGTTCATGGGACTGAGAGAAGGAATGCCACAAGGAGACCATAAAGCTAGCTTCTCTATAGAACTTGATGCGACATCATACTTCAAAGAGACTGCATCACCCTCCAATCACAAAAATAATAATAAAGAGAAAAAGGAAAGGTCTTTGGGTGAAAACCGTGAGGCACCCTCTAACATTGGGTAAAAATCTTGACAACATCGGTTATACAATGAACAAATCGAACATAAAGTCAAAACGATGCACAATCTAACTAGACAAACATCAAAATCAACATCAAATATATCAAAGCAATCATCGAAGGGTATTCAAGATGTTTCCTTCTTGACGTCAAACTATTTTCTGTCAAATAGTTTATTCAAGATATGCATCTCCTGAATCAACATCAAAGCTTATCAAATCAAGCACCTAAGATTCTTCAAGATGTGTCCTTCTTGACGTCAAACTCTTTTATGTCAACTACGCATCTTCAAGATGTGTCCTTCTTGGCATTAGACCCTGTCATGTCATCTATTCAAGATGTGTCCTTCTTGAATCCCGACCTTGGCAATAATCCAGTTCGACATTTCAATCTTCTTTAGGATGTGTCCTTCCTAAAGAATGACCAGTCAACCAAACACATATCTGACACACATGTCTTGACAAGCATTTTCATTTATTTTTCAATAATTTGATATGACCACTTGCCTAGCTATCTCAACGATGTCCTATCATGGATTTAGAGAAGCGACAATGTTATTGGGGCATATTTTTCTTTTTGACTAATTGTCTTATCTTTTTTGATATGACCATGTGACTAGCTATCTCAATGATGTCCTATCATAGGATTTAGAGAAACAAGAATGTTACTTGGCCATATCTTGCTTTTTGATATACCATTATACTAGCCACCTCAATGAGGTCCTATGATGGATTTAGAGGAGTGACAATGTTACATGCACATATCTTATCTATTTGAAATTTTCATGTTACTAGCCACCTTAAGGATGCCCTGGCAACAAGATTTAGAGGAGCAACAACGTCTCATGATGATTGTCTTATATTTTCAAAAGTTATCATGTCACTAGCCACCTCAAGGATGTCCTGGCAATAGGGTATATAGGAGCAACGACGTTTCATGACACATTTTATTTGGTTTGTTGCTTGTGGTTTGTCTTGACAAAAAGACTATGAACAATTGGGTTTCTAAGTATGAGTCACAAAAATCCTTGTCTGTGAGTGTTTGTTTTTGGAAGAAGCATGACATTGCACACCATTGGTCTATCTCATATCATGGTGTTTCTTGTCTATTGCAATAAACTGCCCAATGATGACTCAAATGTAAATGCTTAGTATAATGACAACAAAGTGATGAATATATTTCTTTCACGCTAACATACATCATTTTCAAACTAGCATTCTTCTTCCATCTCATCAACATGGTGTACTGTGACACACAAAAATCACCTACATTCATTACAACATTAGAGAAGCATACATCTTAGATACATTTTGCATAAGGAAATAAAAACATCAAAACACCATCATATACATTTACATAACATGATATATATATATATATAGATAACACAAGGCATACAATGACTATATATCATAACTCACATGCATCCATTACATCATACATCAAGTACATCAATCATAATTAAAAGTATACATCATAAACTAAGCATGAATCATAAAGGAATCATTAGTGCATCACATAAATAAACACATCATATAATCGTCGCTAAAAATGTATCACATATACATATCTCAAAATGTGTCACAGTATAATATCCAAGATGTCAAAAAAACAAAATGGAGCTCGTAGGCTCTCTAATCATATACATTATCTACAATATAACATGTCCCTAAGATGAGATCCCACTACTCTGATGAGGAGAATGTAGAGGTGACTAATGTGGAGTGCTTGAAGATCACTGTACAAACGAGTGCCTATCATAAGGTCCTAGCATGTGAGGTCCTAGGACACCACCACTGCTTTGAGATTTTCTATGTGATCTACTATGTGACCTACTATGAGATCTACTACTCAGCACCTATGAAGCACTAGCAGCCCATATCACATGAGGTACCTCCTGCTCATACAAATCACTATAATACTGCTCCCGTTCCCCAGGTGTCACTAACTCTCGAGCCATATCTACAGTCGATCCACTGTAAAGAGTGACGAACTTTGTGAATCTATGCTCGGTCTCCTATCTTCGGGCCACCGCCTGATCCCTCTCCTGACAAGTGCTACCCCTCTCTAGCCTCATCTTGTCTCTCTCTACTATCACAACCCTATTCCACTCCTCAAGAGACGCTATTCTAGCCCTCAAATCGGCCACCCACTAATCTACAGGACCCTCCTGATGAACGAGTGTCTCCTCCTCATCTCCATCCCATTCCTCCACAATTCGATCCCAGAGCTCTCTCTCCTCATCCCCCATATCCTCCTCGGTATAGTCCTCTACATCCTCATATCCTACTTGTAATAACTCTAGGGCATCCCCCACGACCTCCTCCTCTCCACCAATAACCTCATCTCCCCCAACGGCCTCATCCCCGATGGACTCCTCCTTGACCCCCTCCTCACTAGCAACCTCCTCCTCTCCCTCCTCCTCAACCTCATGAATGGGTGATAGTGCTCTACCTTGGCCTCTCCCACCTCCTCGACCTCGTTGACCACCCCTCCCACCACCACCTCCTCCTGCTCTCCCATCATCTCCTCCACCTCTACCACTGCAAACATCCCCTTTTCCACCACGTCGACCCTGTGGGCCGGTACCTTAGCGCTCTATAGGTGCTGGATGATCAAGATCTGTATGGCATAGGTCTATGTTGTGCCCACCAAGCATCATACACAGTTGTAGTACTAGCATCCACAACTCCACCCCTCCATCCCCACTGCATTGGCTGCAGTGCATCTATGTCTGCCTCAGCTATTGCTACGAGAACTATGGGACCCCATAGCGGAAGCTCCCTCGAAGAGAAAGAAAACTCAGCTTGACTGTGCAACACATCATGAACCTCCCCAAATTGCCAGAGCACTCTATCGAGTAGGTATCTCTCACTGATATGAACATTGGAAACAATCCTCCCAATCAAATATCATGTCTGTCGATAGAATGACAAGTGTTGATCCTTGTCTCTCCACTATGCATAGTCCATGTAGGATCTCCAAATAAACTGAACAAGTGTTTCAATCACATGCCTCCAGTATCTAGTATCTCCAACATGCGACTGAGTAATGGTCCTAACATATCTAAACACATATGGTGATCAATCATCTAGCTAATGAATGATTGGTGGACATAAAACAATGATGAGCTCCCATGCCTAGATCATCAATAGAGTAGTCCCACACCTCATGGACTGCGCCTCCTTGTAAGCTATGTCATGTAGATAGAAATAAAACATCTCCAGAAGATAAGGGCCCCATGCATATACAACCTGCCGAGCTCCAACATCCCAAACAACATCTCACCCCAACCCATAGGGAACCCATGCCCTCGATGGTCTGGAAAAACAATCCCAACAATCATAGTACAAAAAATAAATAAATCCTCTCATATCTATCTACAAGAACATGCCATCTGATTTCACAGTGCTCGATATCCAGCTGTCTAATATCCTCAAACACATAAAATCAGGTAATCTCACTATAAACCCTCTGTGTATCATATCACACCTTCTCACCACTGATCGACAGTCTAAGAATCCTGTACAAATCCTCTAATGTAACTATTGCCTCTCTTGTGGGAAAATGGAAAGATGAAGTCTCTGAATACCATCACTTAGGTAAGTGCAGTGAGCATCCCTTGGTTTGCCCGAATGCTGGGCATAGCTGTAACATGATGAAGACCAAGACGCTATATCAATCACTGCTCTGCACTACTCAACTAATCTCACAATCTATAAGTAGCTGGTCTAGACTCTCGAGTGTATATCGGATCCAAAACAACCTGCAAATTCACAACACAATATCTTGCATCAGAAACACGAGGCTAATAAATGTGCATCATTCAAAAGATGAAGAAAATTTTACACTTCACAAGCTTAAAAAAATTGATAGCCAAATGCATCGTTTAATTCCACAAATGCGGTGCATAATGCAAATGTGTCATTCCATTTAACAAATGTGTCACACAAAACACATGCGTCACAAAACATTCAAATGCGAACTAAAATAGCAAATGCGTCATTCTATCCATCATATGCGACTTAAAAAGGCAAATGCGGTTCACCGACCTACATATGCGTTGACTAACAGAAAATGAAAAACGAGCCCCCACGTGTTTCTGCAAATGTGTCGTATCACAGACAGATGTGTCACATACGAATGCATTTGTGGCACACACGAAGCGACACATCTAAAAAACGAATTTTAACTCCCTAGAAATGCATGAAAAATAAAATTCCCAAAGATGGATTTTGGGTACATACCAACTCTCCTATGTCGGCTGGCCATCAGAAGGTCCGGATCCGATATCAGCGATGCTCGGTGTAGGGAACGAGAGACATTTTCGTAGTGAGATCTAGAGCAAATCACAAGCTTTCTATCTTCAAGAATGTAAAATGAATTCAATTCTATCCAATTTATATTTATGCCTAGAGGTTTTTAGGGTTTTCTTGGAACCCTAATGTATTGGGCACACTATTTTAACATTTCCAACGACCATTTCATGTCTTAAAACTTTCTGAAACTGATTTCTTTCACCACCATCGAACTTCTGGCTATCCAATTACCTAATCAGGACAATTTCCAATTTTTTTTGAAATTTTCAAAAATTTGTTAATTTTCCCGAGGGGGCATGCCTTTACCTATTTCATATCAGGGCATGACTGGGGCATGTTATTCACAATTATTTGACACAAACGCCAAAATGAAATTATGTCAAAGAGGGGCAAACTGTAAACACGAAAAAATGGCTTAGGCTTGCGACTACATTTTTCATCATTTATTCAAGATAGCCACAAGATGATTAAATGATCTTATTCATTTAATTATAAATTAACATTCAAATTCCTCTAATTAATTAAATAGTCTTAACCATTTAATTAATTCATTTAATTATTCTTCTAAAATTGATTAATTAAGTAAATTACATTAATTTATCTTAATTACGTTGCTAATTAATTTTAATCATATTCTCTCATATTAATTAAATAAGTTTCCTAAATTCATTTAATTACACATGTCATTTAACTCTAATCCCTTGTCTCATATTTAATTAAATAAATTTCTTAAATTTATTTAATTAAGTCATTTTATTCAAATCTATTCTTCTTATTAATTAAATATGTTTTATAAATTTATTTAATTAAGTCATTCAAATTAAATCATATTCTCCCATATTTAATTAAATAAATCATTATTTGTTTAATTAAATAATTATATCCTCTCATCTAAAGTGCTTTCATGAATCAAATAGTTCACTCAACTATTTAATTACGTTTACACACTTTCTCTACTAAAGAAAGGAATTAATTTAATAATTAATTCTTTTATCTTCAATACATGTGTCCTATATTTGTAAGTAAATGTCTCATGCATAATTCTCTCGCTTAGTTCACTCACCAAATTGATCTGTCACCTCTTTCTGACTAACACTCTCTCTCAGTTCACTCACTGAATTGGATTTCTCACCTCCTTGTGACTCACAGACTCTCTCAGTTACACCTCTTGAAATGAATCGATCAAATCACTTAACTATTCAATCAAAGCATGCAATCAGGTCCTCACATGTGATCTAGACCATTCAAATGTGAATCAATCTCAATCATCGAATCTATGAGACTTCTATAAAATAAGCTTTTCAACTTTATTTTTGGTAACCACAATCTTTGAAGTTTTGTTGTCAAAATACTTACAGGCTAATATTGCATGCAAATGATCTGAGGGAAATTGAAATGATTTAAATCAAAGTTGAGAAGAATAATGAAGATGAGTCAAGCAAGCATGGGGATCACATGATATAATCTCTAATTTATTGAATTCCTTTATAGCATATGTACTTCATTATTGATTTAAGATCTTTAGCATAATTTAGGCAATCCGTGGTTGTTGCTATTTGTTATGCTGTTCCATTTATATTGCTTGTTTATTTTCCCTTATCACAGATTCCTCTTCTATTGAGGTGGATTCCTCTTCTATTGAGGTGAAGATGGGTGTTGTGGGTTTGGTAGGAAGCTCCTTTATTTGATTTTCTCAGCTGCTATCCTTTTTGAGGTGGGTGTTACTCCTATTGAGGTGGAGTCTGTGGCTGATGGTGATCTCTGGATTCGGTGGAAAAGGTGTTCATATGATCCTCTCCAATAGAGGGGAGATATTTCCTTTACTTATGGAGAATGAGATGGCTTCCTGGTTTGGTTGGTGTTTTAAGGGGATAGCTTCTTCCTTAGATCTGCTTTGTATTTCTTGTATTGAGGTTGAGAATCTTGTTGCACTGATTGTTTTGATTGGGAACTTTTGTTTCCCTCTTCTTTATAGCTCAATGATGTTATTGAGTAGATGGTTTGTTGCAACTTGGCTGCTTTGTTGCCTGATCGTTTCAAGCAATTTTTGTTAGTTTCTTAGGTTCAAGGTCCCTATTAAAACTTGGTTGTAGAGGGTTTTAGGTTCCTTTCAAAACCTATTTTCTGCAGCATGAGTATTCTTACAATTTTTTTAGGATGACTGCTACTATTGGGCTGCTGATTGTTTATGCTTTATTTGTTTGCAACTTTTTGTTGATGAGGTTGCACATCTTTTCAAAACCTTCTTGTAAAGGGTTTCGGGTTCCTTCAAAACTTGCTTTTCCCCTAATAAAAAAAGATTACATAATTAACGTGTAACTGCACAAATAAGAGACATGGGAAAAAAAGATGCTACACTTTAAATGAATGACAAGGTAATGATAGTTGTAAATGAAAAATAAAGATTATGCAAGAACATATAGAATGTGAGCATGTGAAGAATAATAATCTGTAATTATGATATGTAAACATGATTAGGATTATGATAAGAATTATAAATGTATAATCTTAAGATGTTACATGATAAAGATCCTAAACATAAGACACAAGACATAAATGTGATAATGACCATAAACATGTAGTTATAAAACCTAAGAACATCATAAGTCATGTAAAATAGGAATGAAAAAAGGAAAACATGAAAACATAATTGTTAAACATGTAACATATAGTACATAAATATAATAGCTAAATATATAAGAAAACAAAAACATGGAGTTATAAGACAAACATGAAGATATAAAACTTAAGAACAACATAAGCCATGTAACATATGAAGAAAATAAGGATCAAGTGAAATTTTAATTGATAAACATGTAACAAATAGTACATAGACATAAGAGAAAAATACTTGAGAAAACATGAGTGAAACATGAAAGAATTCAAATGGAAGACATGTCCCCAAGTCGGGAAAAAAAACAAATGACATAATATAGAAGGCTAAATCAGAATAGAAAATATACAATAGACATGATAAATAAAAGGATAATTCATGGGAACTTAAAAAAAGAAATGTTAATATAAGTATATAATTAAATAAAGTATAAGAAATTTCAATATCTCATGGAACAACTCTCTAAGGTGTATTGTTTTTCCAAAAAGTATCATTAAGTTTAATTACATGGCTTTCTTCTTCAATTATGAGCTAATTCTTGTTGGGAATTATTATTCTTGGTTAAAATATTAGCAATAGGAACATCCTTTTGTACCCATTTTTCTTCTTTCTTTGGAGGTATCGTCATAGAAATATTTTTTATTTGATGAAGCATAACCTTCTCTGGATGCCATGAGAACTATTTTGCTAGCGTGAATATAAGGTTTTGAAACATCTTATTTTTATACTTCTCTTGCTTCTTCAATACATAGGTGGTTTTTTCTTAATAAGATAATTGGAATATGTGAAGACCTTTGTGTTTGGTTACAATAGGATAAAAAAGTAGAGGTTCTTAACATAAATTTCCTCACAAGCTCTAATATGAGAAGATGCATTAGCCTCACTCCCAATCTCTCTTTGTTGCTCTTTTAAATGGAACATGTATAGATTGTGTATACCATCTTTTTTGTCATATGAAACAACTTTTAGGTATTTTCATAAATGTTTCCAAAGTGACTCAAATAGAATAGTGGTTTGTAATATGATCTATCAACTTTGATCACTTTTCCTTCATGTACAAATTTTATGCATTGATACAAACTTGATGGTATTGCTTTACACTACTCTATCTAATGTCTACCAACCAATGTTAGTGTAATTAATTATTTATTACACTAACATAAGTTTACTTAGGTTTTATTTAATTAATTAAGTCCTAGGTTGCATCATTTCAACATGGTATCAGAGCTTTTCCAGTGAAAGTTCATCCCGAGATCAAGGAAGTTGGCTTGTGAGATTCTTTGTAGGTTTGGAGGTTTTTTCTTGAAGGCTAGTTGGTTCTACCCAAGGACCAAGTTATTTTCTAATGCAGACCAGGCTCTCTCTAACCTCTTCATTGCGCTCAGAAGGCCTCAAAACCTATAGATCACCTGCCTATTCATCCAAATTAGAGACATATCATTGGGTACCATTAGAGGTATTATCTAGGGTTTGCAATTTTTTTGTACTATCTGTATAATTTTCTATAAAAAAATCAATCACTGTAGTTGTCCTCCATGGCAATTTTTTTTAGATCAACGACATTTTTTTATTCCATCATTCAGGCTATTTTTTCTATAGTTTGGCAGAAAATTAAAATTTTGTGAGCGACTGCATATTTTAATTGAGGTTGGCATAATAGGGTTAAATATTTTACCCGCAGACTATAGTCCATCAGGTTTTCTATCCACTGTCGACATTGAGTTATATTTTTGGTAAAAAATATATATAAAAAATTATCGACATTATAAAAATTTGAATTGCCAAATTAGCAATATTCAAATTTTGTTTGTTGGTATACACAACCTGCAGACTCTTTCTGTCAATTGCATTAAAGCTTTGTACCTTGAAGGGACCCGCTGCTGCGTACACCATCACTGTCACCGGCCTCGCTTCATCCTGAGCGGCACCACCATCACAACCGACCACACCACCATTCCTCCACCCTGCAGCCGCTTCGATGCCGCTCCTCTGGTGGAGCATTTTTTTTGGCACTATATTTCATGTGGTCATATCACAGACCAAGGGCTTATTTTTTTAGCCCTTGAGTGCTTTATTTTTGTACCTCTTTAGCCTGTGCTCTCTTAATACAATTTTTTTTCTTTCGAAGGCCATATCTTTGCGCCATAGTATCAAAAATCCGTAAACAAGATACCGATGAAAAGAGGATTCAAAGCACTATCTAGGGGTGCCATCTATTTTGCAAGATTTTGCTGCTATAAAAATCTACAGTCAACTAAAGTGAACCCTCCATTTTGGAATCAAAAGCCAATATCTCCGCATCAGATTGTCGAAATTTAGTGATTCCAACGACATTCAAAAGATATTTCAGAGCTTTTTTCATCAGTCTAGTCACTTCTTTCAATTTCATCTCTAGGTATCTTTTATTGAATTCTTGCAATTTGGTGCATTTTCTTGATTCCTTGGACATCTTGAAGATTGAAGAAGAATTTTTTGATTTAGGAGGCATCTTCTTAGTTGCATATCATCTTTGGAAGTTTATATTTGTTGTTGAAGGTCAATATCTTTGTATTATTGGAGATTTGTCATAACTTGTTATGGGGATTTCAAGTCATCCTTCACTGATCATGTTGGGAAAGGAAAACTATCAGCAATGGAGAGATTGCATCATCAACCATCTTCAATCCCTTCATTTGTTGCCACATTTCTATGGTTGGGTTCCCCCTCCTGATGATTGTATCTAAATTTTTGATAGGAATTATCGAAGGTATGATGTTCTAAGGGTTATTGCAATGCATGTTGTCGATGATGTTTTGAAAGCTATTGATCATTGTAACTATCTTCAAATTCTTTGGATAAAGATTTGGGAACTATATGGAGATCCTAATACTCCACCATTCCTCGATGATCATGTTTCAAAATGTCATTCTTCATATTCGGTACCCCATGATGATATTGTTATTCAGGAGGTTGTTTGTTTGGATTGCCTTGAATCTTCCGAAGATGTTGACAAGGTTTCTTCAAATGTTCCTTCTTCTCCATTAGAGACTATCGGTATTCCTTCACATTCAGTGATTCCTTGTCCAGAGTCATTGATTGAGGCTTTCATCATCATTCATCAGGACACATTTAATTTTCCAAACTTGACATCACAAGATGGCTTTGTTTCAGGGATTTCCGACTTGGCTACTTCTACAGGTTTGGGGGACATTCTTGAGGGGATATCACTCCTCTATCTAGATCCTACTTTGGAGATTTCTCTCGAGTCTCCACATTCCATTGGTTGGACCTTGATTAGGGATCCTGATCTTGGTGAACCCATCTTGGAGGCACTTGTTTTCTGTTCAAAGATTTCATGTATAAGACTTATTCCCTCCCATTTCATTATGGAGTCAAAGTTTCTTCAACATCTACCATTGGATTTACTTCTTCCTAGCGGGAGAGATGTGGTTTGGACACCTTTTCTGCTTCAGACTTCTTTCAATGGTTTTGAGGACACTACATTTGGGGGGAAATCTAGTCTCCATCTATTCCTTCAATGGAAGGAACATGGTATTACAATCTTTGGATCTTGTTCAACATTAGTTTCTGCATAGTCCTAGTTTGTCACAATTTGTCACCTTCTTCATTGATTGGGTATGTACCTCAGTTGATTATGGCATCTTCATCTTCCTTGGGCATGTAGACACATGAGTAGTTTTCAGAGACATCATCATCACTATTTATTCTTCCTTCCTTCAATTCCTATCCAGAATGGGAATCATCCCTACACTTACATTTGGCTTTGTTTCTTTCGAAAGGGAGGCAAGTTGTTTGTTGACATTGGATCATGTTTTGTCTATAGGCACTTACCATTTTTTGCAGGTGATCTCATGTTATGGGGGGCTATATAGTCTCTCTATTTCCCTCCTATGAGGGGGGATATTGATTGTATTGTATCCATTTGATAGATGGTGTACTTGGGGGGTATCCTTCCCATCCTTTCTCTCACTTTTCTGCATTTCATCTTCTTTTTGGAGAGGGTTTTTCTTCCCATTGGGTTTTCCCCTTTTCTTTGGTTTTGGGAGATTAGTTGCATTTTCATTCTCATTTATAAATGGGTATCTAATATGGCTATCATGTAGCTGTGACCCATCATCCTTCATCATCATTGCATAATCATTCCATTTCTCATTTCCTCCCTAAGTTGCACTTAGGGGGGGGGGGGAGTGTTAGTGTAATTAATTATTTATTACACTAGCATAAGTTTACTTCCAGGTCTTTTATTTATTTAATTAAGTCCTAGGTTGCATCATTTCAACAACCAATGCACCGAATCTATCAAAGGATAGGATGGAATGACATAAAATTGGCACCTCTTTATGATGACACTATTTTACACTACTATATCCAAGGTCTCCCAAGAAACACACCAAATCTATTCGAGGATAGAGTCACATGACATAAAATCGGTAATTTTTTATGACTAACAATAAAATAAAAAACAATTCATTCTTTTTTGAATCAAAATTGTATGTCATAATACTCTAAAATGTGTATATTTTTTATGGTTGATATGAATATTAAATAAAAGCTCTTTAGTATGTATGTATTATATTGACATGTGGGATTAAAGAGAAATTGAGTAGGTAAGCATTCCTAAGATTACCAAAAAAATATATGAGAGCATTATAGTTATTGTTGAAATGTAAGGAATGGAAGTTGCACATGTTGACATTGTTACAAGCCACTCCCATGTTTTGGTTCCATTGTAAACATTGAATGGCTTGTGTAAAATTAGTAAGTACTAACTAATTCTATTTACCATATGTGAGAAGTAACCGAATTTTAAAATGTACATGATAATTGCCTTTGGTGTGTATGAGTATTTGAGTGATAAATATAATTTAGATCCACATAGGTAAAGGATTTTTGAGGTAAAGCACCTATAAAACCCTACTTTGCAATCATAACATACATACAAAGTTGAATATTTGATATAATCATATAATTGGTATTTTTCTACTCTTAATATGAAGTTACTGCTTTGCATTAATTTAATAGATCTTTAATAGTTTAGTTCATCTTTGTGCATAATCATTTTATTAAAAGTTATAGAATATTACATGAGTCTCTCGAAAAGGATTTGAGACCCTATCATTCTTTGGGTGATAATTGTAGATATAAGATAGCATATATAAGATTTTGTGGACAATTTCACTCAATCTCACACTCAAACCCACAAGTCATGAATATGCAAGTATGGTGTGTGTTAGAGGAATGTTTGTAGAGGACACTTGTTGTCTAAATGTTGGTTGTGTTTATGGTTACAATTTTGTTGTGCATGATGGATTTTTGACATTTTGCATGCCATCCAACCATGGGTATATCAACCTTGGTTAACACTTTGAAGAAGAAAATTCAAAGAATAACACTTTGAAGATGGGGGAGTAGTTACAAAACTAATAGAAGAAAATAATCACAAGAAGCCCTAGTGTTTCAATTTCTAGTTCTAGGTAGTGTAATTTTTGTATTGTAATGACTTGGGTTCATCCCAAATCTATAACTAGCATTTGCACCCCAATGAGGTGCAATACTTACGCCGATAGGCTAAGCCCACATTATTTATGACCGTGAAAAGAAGTGGACGACGTGAAGAAAGCAGTGATCTATCTCACCTACCCCTCTCTACCTCTCCATCCCTCCCTCCCCTTCTCTCTCCCTCTTGCTCTCTCCTTCCCTCTCTATTTTTCTCTATATCACATATCCCTCTCTACCTATCCCTCCCTCCATCCCACCTATTTCTCTCTCACTCTCTCCTTCCCTCTCTACTTCTCTCCCTTTCTCACTTATTCCTCTCTACCTCTCTCTCCTTTCCCCTCTAATTCTCTATATCTCCCCTATCCCTCTCTACCTCTCCCTGCCTCCCTCTCACTCTCTAGCTATCTCTTTCCTTCTCTACTTCCTTCTATCCCACCTCTCTCTCCCTCCCTATCTCTATCTCACTTATCCCTCTCTACCTCTCTTCGTCCTTTCGTCCCTTTACCCTCCTCTCTCTCTTTCTCTATCCTTCCCTCTCTACTTCTTTTCCCTCCTCTCTCTCTCTTTCTCTATCCTTCCCTCTCTACTTCTTTACCCTCCTCTCTCTTTCTCTATCTCACCTATCCCTCTCTACCTCTCCCTTCTCTCTCCCTCTTTCTCTCTCCTTCCCTCTCTATTTCTTTCTATATCACATATCCCTCTCTACCTGTCCCTCCCTCCATACCACCTATTTGTCTCCTTCCCTCTCTACTTCTCTCCCTCTCTCACTTATTCCTCTCTACCTCTCTCTCCTTCCCCCTCTAATTCTCTATATCTCCCCTATCCCTCTCTACCTCTCCCTCCCTCCCTCCCTCTCTCACTCTCTTCGGCTCTCTCTTTCCTTTTCTACTTCTTTCTATCCAACCTCTCTCTCCCTCCCTATCTCTATCTCACTTATCCCTCTCTACCTCCCTCCATCCCCTTACCCTCCTCTCTCTCTCTCTCTCTCTCTCTCTCTCTCTTTTTCTATCCTTCCCTCTCTACTTATTTACCCTCCTCTCCAATTCATTCCAAAAACAACACTTCCTATACAACTTTAGTTTTTCATTTTTCTATTTGTTTATTGTTTGGATTTTATAACATAGAACAAATTTTATTTTTATTAAAATTTTATTATATTATTTTATTTAAATAATCTTTTTATTTTATTTATTATATAAATTATTATTTATTTTATTGATTATATAAATTATTATATAATAAATTATTATTTATTTTATTTATTATATAAATGATTAGCACAGGTGGAAGTAAATTATGGAAAAGAATAAAGAGTATGAACTTTCGCTTGACGTGACTTTCTAGAATTTTTAGCATAGGTGGAAGTCTAGGTTTGTAGATTACTGCCTATCCTTCCTTATCCGTTCCCATTTGGAATTTTTAGCGTACAGTGATGTAACAACAATATCTTAGGAAAACACACTATTTTTTTCCCGCTGTAAAGTTTGTGGGGTTCCCGTCGGCGTCAGACTGCTGGAAATGCTGGTGGGGTTCCCCCACGTAAATAGCCTATCGGCTAATAAGATCTTGTAAACCTTGAACATTGAATTATTGAAGGCATAATCAATTTGAAGTGAGTGTTTCCTTATATAGTATACATTTCTAGATATATATTTATTTTCAACCAAAAGTCTATAAAATCTTTGTTAAGTTTTTGTAATGTATCTTTTTAACATAATAAAGAAAATGTATGGATATATTCATGGATTATTAGGTAGACTCGCTTAATATTCTACAACCATATATTATTTATATGAATGTATGTGTAGAACCCAAGTTGCTTATGTTAGAAACCCTAGATCAGACATGCAAACCTAAACACCTTCCACAAAAGAGAAAACATAAAAAAGCAAAGCTTTGCATGTCAATGTGCAAAATAATATTATTTAGGAATTCGATATTACAATGAGATGATTTGCTTTATAAAAGCAAAGTATGCAACCCTAATGTTGACCTAAAATTAGCTCAACTAAATAAAGCTTACTTATTAATTAAGTAAACTAATTATTACCTAAGCAAAACCTAAGTAAAGTTATGCAAGTGTAATTAAATATTAATTACACTAACACCCCCCCATAAGTGCAACTTAGGGAGACTAAAATAAGCATGCACCTAAAACTAAGATGAATGCAAAAAAACATGAATGGGTCTCGGCAACTAGGCCTGATCAGGTACCCATGTACAAATGCAATAATGAGGTAGAGAAGGAAAACCCAGTGGGACAACGCCCCCTACAATGAGATGACTACTGCAAAGAAGCACTAGAAGAACACTATGGAGTAACACTGGAACTGCAATCTGGCAAGCAAGGAAAGATAGTTCTGTCTACAAGAAACCATATCGGAATCATCATAATGTGACAGCAGACTCGGTGCCACAGAACACTCGAAAACACCAAACTGGAACAGCCCTGGAATCCATAGAGCAACAGTAGATGATAGGATGACAAAATCTAGAAATCGTGAATCTCGATGCCGATGTCAAAACTGAGACTGGAACTCTTCCATGAGAAAAAGTACCATACAGACTCGGGAACAATAACCACAAATTTAGTGGCCCTCAAACTGAGATGGATCCGATGCGGATCACTAACCATAGGCTCTCAATCTAAAGTGTGAACCAAAATGAATCTGGTATGTGTCAAGCTAAGACAGAATATGGCCAAAAGAAACTAAGAAACCAGATTACAACCCATGCGAGTTGCCATCAAAACATGATGAAGATTATTATGCAAGAAACCCCCCCTGATGGAACTTTATATCAACTCATTTATTACAATCCCCAATGACTGCAAAAGGAGAGAATTTCTAAACATGCATAAACAAAAAATAGAAAAAGACCTCAGATCTATGTAGAGGACTGAACCAGCTTTCCAATGCCGCAAGAATGGCGAAAAAAGGATCACCGAGTCAAAAGATATGCCCTCCGGAGTGAAACCAACAACATCTGAGTTCCAGGACCTGCAAAAAAAATCTGGAGCATAATCAGAAAAAATAACCTACACTAATAGAATGGGCTCGGAACCAGCTTTCCAACGATATTTTGTTTGCGAAAAACTGACTGCATACGCAAAAGTTATGCCCGATTTGGTGAAAGTGCTCTAGAATGGCCTATATTTGGCTGCGATGGCGCGGATCCCCAAAAATGCATTTTTTTTTTAAAAACGTGACTCTAGATGCGTGCTAGGGAGGCCGTACGATTGCCTTGGCAATTTTTTTTGCCTTCGGGATCAACTTCGCCAAAATCAACGAAACGAAGGGCGATCTTAGGGTTTTGGGGCACTGCGAACGCAATGGTGACCTCCGTTTCTGCTCAAAATGCTTCAAAAAAATGGCTACCTCCAGAGCTTCCAAAAAATCACCAAAACTGAAACCCTCACAGATCTGGCAAATGATGACCAAAATCTGCAAAATAAAAGCCAATCCTGATTTTTTCCAATGCTCTGAATCCAATGGTGAAGCCCGATCTGATCCAAAATGCTGCATAAATAAACTCAAGGCATGATACCCTCGAGGAACCCCGAACGAACTCTGCAATGAATTTCTCCAGAATTTGAGAAGGGGCTGCATGTCAAGGCTCTGATACCATGTTAGAAACCCTAGATCAGACATGCAAACCTAAACACCTTCCACAAAAGAGAAAACATAAAAAAGCAAAGCTTTGCATGTCAATGTGCAAAAAGATATATTCAAGAATTCAATATTACAATGAGATGATTTGCTTTATAAAAGAAAAGTATGCAACCCTAATGTTGAACTAAAATTAGCTCAACTAAATAAAGCTTACTTATTAATTAAGTAAACTAATTATTACCTAAGCAAAACCTAAGTAAAGTTATGCAAGTGTAATTAAATATTAATTACACTAACAGCTTATTCATTCTAAAAGGCATAGTCTTTAGTGGTGTCTTGATTAAAGTATTCACCTAGGTTTTAGTTATTATATGTTTGATTGATTTCAAAGACTATTTCCTAATGGATAAAGGCATCGGTTTGTGACTGGAATTTCCCCCCATCATTCTCAATACAATTAGAATACATCAAACTACACATCCCTTAAGTTTATTTGTGTTTTTGTTTTAATTATCATGTTTAAATATATATATAAAGAGGTTATCATAAAAAAAATTCTCAGACACTTCTATTAAAAATCAATTTTTTGGTAGGGTGCTTAACCTTGAGGTCCCTAAACCAACATATAGGCATGAAGTGACAACCAGAAGAGGGGTGCATTATGAAAATGGGTATGGTTTGTGTGAGGGAGAACATTGTTCTTAAGTTGTGATACCTATTCTAGCACCTTAGGGAAACCCCCTTGGTCTTTTAGAGCTAGAAGAGAAGGTCCTACCTACCTCAACAATTGGTCCTAAGTTGTCTAACTTGAATATAGGTTTGTGGTAATATTCCTAAGTTTAGCACCCTTGGCACTTGAGATATTATTACACCTTAAGGATTTGGTGTCTACAACTTAGATCACTAACAAAAATAAGGATTTATTTTCATTTGTGTTAGATAATAAGGGAAGCTTTGTTTCTATCTATCCTACTTCAATGTCAGACATTAATCTATTGAATTTAGTGTGGTGGATGTTTATCAAATTGATAATCAATGGTAGAATAAAAGCTTCAAACTTAATAGATCTCTCATAAATGACCAAATATTGTCTTGATGGTATTAGAACCACAATAGGTATTGTTAAAATAGGTGTAAAGATGAATCAACTATTGGTAGATGGGAGAATTTGGTTTCTCTTCAAGGAGGAATATCTTTAAGACCATGGGTAAAAAAAGGCTATTATTAGGAGAATAATCGATAATTTTCTTCAAGAAAATTTGTTCTCTTGAAGGTGAAATGTAGAGGAATGTTGATGGCCAAAACACCTTGGGAAAGTTGACTAGGACTAGAAAAACTTGCTCAAGAAGATCCAAAATTATAAAAATCAAGGAGCAAGAATAAGATCAAAGATGACTTAGATCTAAGAGGGTGCTAGAGGTTCCAAATATTTCTTTTAATCTCATCATATCTAAGAAGAATAAAGAAATAATTGGTCCTAATTAAGTGGATGGTGTTAGGTCTAATGAATATATGTTTATGAAGGAATATATCCACTCATTTTTATTTCTTTTTCTTTTTCATCAGAATGAGAGGCTAAAATAAGGTAAGCCATATCCTTTTTCCAAAAGACCATCCCTAGAAATATTAGCGAGGAAGACACCTTGGTTCTTGATAGAGATATCTCAAAGGAATAAATTCAAAGTACCATTAGGTGATTCAGTAATGGTAAATCCTTGAGTATGAATGACCTCTTGATTGAGTTTTGCAAAGAAAATATTGATTAGATTGGGGATGAATTATTAGATGTATTTCAAGAGGCTTTCCAAAATAAGTTCTTGGATAAATATATTAATAGAGGAATTTTCAGATTAATTCTTAAGGGTGATAAAATTGAAGGCCTATTACTCTTCAAAATGTCTCTTATTAAGGGGAGATATATTTTGGAGAACTTGATAACCATTTGGGAATGTATGATAGAATTGAGTGGGTCTTTGTGTTTTTGATATGTTGAAAGATTTTGGTTTTCCTACAAAATTTTGTAGATGGATTAAATATTATCTTCAATGATTCTTCTACTCAAGTGGATATTAATAGGGAGTTGATTGATCCCGTTAGTCTTTAGAGATCAATCTATCAAGGGTGTCCCATTGCGCTAATCTTGTTTGTGATTGTGGTGTATGCACTTCATTTTCTTTTGAGAACTAGTATGATTAATCGTCCTATTTATGGAATCTCCCTCCCTAACAAGGAACAATTGATAAAATTTAGTTTTTTGATGATATGATGTTAATTGTTGAAAAGAATGAAAACAATTTTAAAAATGTCATGAAAAGGCTTAAATTTTTTTGTGAAGCTTCAAGAGCTAAATTTTTTAATAGAAAATAAACTATTTTAAGTGGGAAAATAATTTATTGGATTGCATAAACAATGGGAACTGGTAATAGGGAGGCCCAAGTTTAATTATTAAACATTTGGGAATCCCTTTTTCTATTTCTCCATCTTCGAAGGACATGTGTGATTGGCTATTTTTGAAGATTGAAATGAAACACCAAAAATGAAAACCCATCTACTTTCACTTGCTAGAAGTTTGCAAATTACTTAGAAAGTGATTGCTTCTCATTCTATCTACTTCTCAAATTGGTTGTTTGTGACTAGTAATTTTGATAAAATTCAAAATATTTTGAGAGATTTTGTGTGGTTGGATGTTAAGGGTAATAAAAGAAGGCATGTAGTTAATTGGTCTTGGTGTTGTTTTCTAAAGGCTCTTGCGAGCTTGGGTTGGAAGGACCTTAGGATATAGGGTTTAGCTTTGGTTGTAAAGTAGATTATTGAATATTTTGATGGCTTTGAACTATGAAAGGTCCTTATAAGGAATAATATTTCTCTTTCAAAGCCCAAGAAGGGTAAAAAATAAAAATAATTTACAATTGCAAGACTTACGTTTTAGTATGAGGCTAAAAAATTTAGGTTTTTTGTGTTTAGAAACTTTTGGAAGGCTTGGAGGAATGTTAAGCACTTAACTAAAGGATATGATGCCCTATCTCGAACTAACAATTTTTTTGTTGACTCCAGATCAATTTGGTGAAATATGGAATGAAATAATAAACCCTTGACATTACATAGGGGTGTTTGGATAAGATTTTGGGAACTTAGAGGAATCTTGGTCTTTCAAAATATTTATGGTAATGGGCATTTGAAGACCTAGGAAGTTTTAAAAAATTAGTAGACATTCCTAATTTAATAAAAAAACATAATCTATTTTAAATAAAGCTTTATTTAATGTGAATTCCCCCTTTTCACTAAAGAGAAGTTCAAAGGCTTTTAAAGGTGTAACTTGAAAGGATGAATATGATTTTAGTCAGATCTCTATGAAAAAGATATACTTATTGTTAATTGATATGATGGATATTGTAGATTGGATAAATAAAAATTGGAACTTGAACTGGTATGAGTCTAGATGGTCCTATAGATTAAAGCATATTTGGTCTAATTCCATGGATCCTAAGAAATCCTATTTGAGGTTGCTTAAAAAATAGCTATGAATGTTGAGTTGGAGTCCCTTGGTATTCCAGTTAGGAATCATTCTTTGTGTGGTAAAATTGAGTCTTTTGAACACTTTTTTGAGTGTCATTTTACTTTTTGTTTGTGGACCTTACTTTTGGGAACAAGCTAGGGTGGGATAATAGTGATTGTTTAACATGCTTTAGAATTATTGTTGATATGTGAAATCTTTTTCTATTGATCTTATCAATTTTTGACTTTTTTTGTTGATCTTATCAATTTTTGGCTCATTCTTACTTTAATAAGATTTTATGGTTTATTTAGAAAAAGAGAAATGACGAGGTCTTCCAAAGTAGAAGAAGGCGCCTTACTGAGTTTCACAATGATCTCACCTTTTAAAACATCTTATTGTATGTCTCCATGGCTTTATAAATCCACAATAATAGGTTCATGTTTATTGCAAGAGTGCCTATTGATTGTATACAAAAAAGAGATTAAGAGTGCATATATTTTCCCTCATGGAAGGATCAATTTAAATAAAGAGGATTTGACTACTCTAGAAAGGAGTAAATGGAGAGTCATATATTGAAAAGAGGGAGCCAATTGCTAGACCCAAATTTAAACCAGTTGTGAAGGATGTGGATTTACATAAATTGACTGATTTGCTAATAAGTAATTATGATACTGACGAGAACAAGGTTAGTAGTAGCCAAAGGTGTTATTCGAGGTAGTCTTATATCTATTTTGACTAATTCCAATCCTTTTTGGATATTTTTACTTGAGGTTTTATTTGTTGGGTTGTTTGAACTATTGGTAATTTGAGTGATATCTAGGTTTTATTGATGGAATTGCAACTCCTCATATTGTAAACTCTTTTTGTTAGCAATTGTTAATATAAAATATAAAAATTTGTGGTTATTATTATCACATTTAAATTTATTAAAATTTGTTGGCTATTTGTTCTAATCTATTCTAATACTTCCACATGTAGAGATCTATTTTTTCTTTTTTGAAACTAAAATTCAAATTTATACTTTGTCACCCTTTTCGTACTAGTCTTTGTAAGCCAACCTAGTGCATGCTTATGTGTATCTATATGTTACATTATTGCATTTATGGATTTCACTTATGCATTTCAAATCATGTAGGAAAATATAGATAATTATTTTTCAACAATTTATCTATTTTTTGTATTAATTGCATTTACAATAAGTCTATACCCTTTAAGGTAGCTAATTCTAGTGCTCACCTACATGCTAATTGTAACTTGTTCAATGATTGTTCTTATTATGTTGAAGAAAATTTTAACATATGAATGAAGTCAATGGGCCCTTGATCTATTGGTGAAGTTGAATGGTTTTAAATGAGCCTGCTAGGGATAAAGTCTTGTTGAGTGTAAGACCTCGACATCATAAGGGATAAGGTCAGGATCATGCCCTTGATGAATTTTCAGAACATATACCCCTTAGTCTATGGGTCTCAATCAAACACGTTTTAGTCTAAAGGCTCATGCTCCTGTATTGGATTGCTAAAATATCTTTGTGAATGATATAAAATCCTCCATAAAAATGAATGAAGTAGCTCCTATTTTTAAACCTTATAATACGATTTTTTTTTATCTTAATGCCATCATTATCACAAGGATTCCCAAAGATGAGTGTAGGAAGGTGCATTTACTCTACATTTTTGCCTTTAAATATTTTAAGAGGTTGGTTCCCTTTCATATGATATTATAATGATCATTCTTTTGAAAATCATAAATAAATTTGAGATCTACAAAAACCATGTATCAAGGTATAACCTAATAACCCACCTTTAGAGTTTACCTTATGATTTATATTTATAATCATTACGAGGAAAGGGCCGTGCACAAGTGTCCAAGTCACTATAGGTAATATTAGGAAATAATAGTTTTCAAACACAATTTATTCAAATTTACCTTTTTCAATGTTCTTGTAGTAGTGTCAACATAAACTCTTTCTTTTTTAGAGACATTTTTTATATTTTAAATTCCATAACAATTATGATCTTTTTATTTATATATTATGACAATAATTGTTATATGATATCATTATTAATTAATATGAACATAAACAAGCCACTTTAAAGTCTCTTGTATCCCAAATTTACAATCTCAACAATCAATTTTAAATTTAATAAATATTATTATAACTAACAATTTTTTACTAAACTTAAAATTTTAAAATCTTGACAAAAAACAATATTATTACAAATACCACATTATCTTATTGAATGCCTCAAATTTAGATATTAAATTAATCCTTTTTTTTAAATTTTAATTTTTTTATAAACATAACTTTTAACTCAATAAAATAACTTACCAAAAATACAAATTATTTCTATTCAATACTTTTTTCACAAGTTTTTTAATAATTTTTATAAAGGAAAACATAACAATTACTTTACTTTTTCTTTTTACTATCCATCTCTTTACCATGGTTATCTTTTCTCATGAATTAAAGTCATATACTAGTCATGGCCTATAAACTTGATCTAGGTGTACTTTATCCAATTGTTTAAAATATTTCCACAAACAAAACCACATCCAATGTCTCATAAAATCAAATAAACAATTTTAATAATTCCTTCTTAAAAAGAGCAACCCTACTTGGTAAACATTGACAACCAAATAAATGGCTAAAAGAAACACCTGATTGAAGAATACACATATTTGTTAAGTGGTAAAAGTTAGTTGAGAGTATAATTATTTTCAATATGAAAGTAATAATTATAAAGGGTGGTTTTATATTATTTATTTATATTTATTTATTATAAACTATTTTATGTAAATTTAAATAGAAAGAATAATTTGAAATCTTGTTTTATAAGGATAAAGCTCTTCCAATTTAAAGATTAGAAAAAAATGTTAAAAAATAATGGAAGTTGTATATAATTACATACATTATTTCCTTTGTTTTTTAAAATAAAAGGTATTTAGTCTATATAATATATTATATAGTAGAAACATATAATTGTAAGGAGGCTGTCCCCTGTTGGTTAGAAAAATTGACAGGACCAAAGAACACTGGCGCGTATAAGAAGCTTTAGCAAAACAACTAAAAGAAACCGCTAGAGATATTACATAATTACAAAAGTTTGCACACTTTTCTTGTTGACATAATTTAAAAATTACTTAAAATAAGTAGAAAAAAAAATTTGGTTAAAAATTTGAGCAACAATTACTTAAAACAATAGACTAAATGATTATATGAGACCCTATTTTAAAATAATTATTTTATGTGCGCTAGAGTGAGGGTAGTACTAAAATAGGCGACATCACAAAAAGTCCTAATCCATTATCCATGTGAGCAACAATTAGATGCAATGAGTACTAAATACATCATTCACGTGTTTGTGCAAACTGCTACTCACCAAATATGGTGAATGAGTCTGACTTAAAAACTATGTAGTTGAATCTTGATAAAACATCATAATTTGATAAATGACCTTGATTCAGGAAGAAATCCATTATTAAGGGCGCATGCTTTAGAATCTTATTTAGATGAACGACTTTTAAGAAAGCCCCAATGCTTTACTATTGTGAACATTACCCATTCAATTAATGACACAACTATTAAATGAGTGAATATAAATCATTATTTTTAACCAAAATATTTTTAATTCAATTCATTCAGCACAATATTTGAATCCCAAAAATAAAAACTCCTTAATCATTGAATTAAAAAAAAATCCAACAAGATAATGTTTAATCTTGTGAGTGATATATGTTAGTTTTTTAGCTTGGACAACTGTTTGTCCATTTGCTAGAAATAAGTAAATAATTGTTTTTCTGGTCAATTTGTTGAGATGAAGACAATTATTTATTTATTTAAATGACTCTTTTAGAGACACCTATAAAACAAATTAGTTAGGGTTTGTTAAGGTGTTATTAATCTCAACCGTTGATTGAGAATAAATCTCGGCCGTTGGTTTTCCAATGAGAGTAGTATAAAAGGGGGTCATTGGGCATTTGGAGGATATAAGTTTTGAGAAGCATTTTGCAGTGTTAGCAAATGAATTTGCAGTGTTAACAAATAAGTCTTGCAGTGATAGCAAGGGCGTAGTGATAGCGTTGGGGATAGCAGTTGTAGGATCTTGGCAGGAGAAATTGGGAGATTGTTGGAGCTCTTCCAGTAAGAGGCAAGCATTTTTATGTATCTCTTAATTCGCTGAAGTTTAATATAAGTTCTTCATTTGCAATACTGGTTTTCCCTCCGGAGTTTTTCCAGGGACAATTTGTCCAAAAACATCGTGTTCATTGTGTTGCATGTTTCTTTCGTGTTTTTATTTGTGAAGTTGCAATTGTGTTATTATTCAATATTAACTGTGAATTAATTTTCAGCAGTCAAATAATCTGTATAAGATAAGAGATTAATAATCAGTAATTACAATAGAATTTTCACAATATAAAACCCACAGATAAAACTCTTCCCCCCAACTCTTTTTTAACTTTTTATAGATTTTAAACAAATAAACGACTTTAAAAGTGACATCTGGCCCGTAAAGCTGCTCACTTCAACGGGTATGCTTTCCACTTCTAGCCGTTGGGACAATTGAATTTGAAATTGCCACGTCAAAAAAGCAGGTTAACCTGCAATAGCAAATATCTGCTTTTTGGCAATCGTGTGATGCCATCTGCCTTTAGGTCCCTAAATTATTGTAAGTCCAGCCTCATCTCTATTTTAATAAAGCTACTATTTCTCTCTTCTCTACTTAGAATCAAAAAACATGTTGCACTCTTAATAGATTTCAGGACTACATGAATGCTATCAATGCATTCAAAATCATGGCTATCAGCAGATTTCCCCTTTCCTACAAATATTTGCAGGTGACTTTTCTTGCACATTGAACTATCCTGATTTCTGTAGTAATGGTTTAATTAAGTGATTATTGTGATTTTACTTTCAGGAGAGTATTTCATCCATGTACAAAAACATGCATCCCTTCTCCTTCAGGAAAATTGACGATGAGACTCCAGAACAGAGATATGCACATCAACAGGCTGAGAATCTGAAATGGTAGCAGGACATGTTTCATAGGGTTTTAATCATGACAAGAAGTGGGTGCCGCTAGATCTGATTTTCTGTATGCACTCATTTCCTCCCCTGCAAAAGGAGAGCGACCTGCAATGACTAGAGACAAGTTACCATTTCTTCAGGTTAGATGCCTACTTCTTATCTCTTACGCTTGTCTTGTATTGAAGCAGATTAAAAGTTTCATTTTGAGGTTTAGAGGACTTACTTTTGAATTGTTTTTAGTTTGTTTGACATAATGCCCATTTCTTGAAAACACTTCTTTTATTGCTAGGATTAGCATTATAGATTGACTATATTTTCCTACTTCTAAAAAGTTTTTTTAAAGTGTTTAAAGAGCCAGTTTATTTTCATTCCAGAAAAAAATCTTTTGGTTTGGCATGGCTTGAGGTGGGTTGACGATGTTCTATTTTCTCTAAATTTAAACAATACATAAAGGTAAACTGAAAAGTGTTTCTTCTTCAATCTAGTATACCCAGGTGGACTGTTGCCTAGGTTAGGCTTAGACCCCAAAAAAATCACCTCATGGGTTTTGTAGAGTGCTTGTAGAGTGGTGAAGTTGGGGTCTCTACAACAGAGATCCTGAAGGTCAAAAACTAGTAGGGCTTGTTTTAATCATAGAGAGGTCAAATTTCAATCCACACAGTTCCCTTGTTTCTTATCTAAGGAAACTAAATATTACTCTATGTTAGGGTTTGGTTTGAAATATGAGAAACCTTTTATCACTTCAAGAATTGCAAGTCTCCACTGTTGGATTTATCAAAGCACAGACCTTCCTTGGTGTTTGGCTTCTTATTTTTCTTGTTTGGTAAGGTAGCTATTGGAATAAAAGATGACAAGAACTCTACAACTTTGAAATATTTGTATCTATGTTATGTTATCCACAAAAAGGAGCACGACCTCCCTCGTAGAAAAAGAGAGGTCACTTGAAAGACGTATAACTTAGAATATTCTCTTTCCATTTCTTGGAGTACATATATGATTGGAAAAGCGCTGTTGATTGTGAAATCTTAAGTATTTTAAATTTTTTTATTCTGCTAAGTTATTTTCAACCAGTCATTGATTGAATCATGGCAATGTCTATTTTGACTATATGTATTAATTAATTGAAATTTAAAATACAATTTTTAATTAATTAATAAATATAGTTAAATGTACATTTGGATAGATAGACAATACATTGAACTATTAGTCATGTGCAAGCTTGAATTTCTAAATTTTAAATTTTCAAATACATTTAGTCAAGGAAAAGTGTTACATATAGAAGTAATAACATTTTGTTTATGAGTAATTTTAATATTTTTTCCCCATCTTATGTTTAATATTGTACAAGTTACTTACAAAATGTCCTAGGCACCAAAAAGGAAGTGAAAAAAAGTAGGCTTTTACTAATTTTAATGCTAAATATGGAGGATTTTGGATTTTTTCTACATCCACGTAGTATGTAGGGTTAGAGTTTCATGTGATACAGGTAAAGAAACAATTCCCATTTTTGGCGTAAGATCCTCAGATGGTCGTTCCAAGAGAAGGAGCCACGTTATAGAGATTTAGAAGGGAGAGATTGAGCACGTTGCAAGGAGGCTGCAGAGTTTGGTGTTTTGGCATGGAGATTTTTGTTGCTGCCTTTTATCAAGGTAAGAACCCATATTGAAGGAGAGTTGAAAGAGTTCTCCCACAGAGCTAGCACAAGGAGAATATGTAGCTACAAATAAGGAGATACATTGTTGGACATTGAAGGAGCTCTAGGACTCTATGAAAAATCATACCCACATGTGTCAAATCCTTCAAAGTGTAGTTTCAACACAACTTCACCCTAAATTAACATGTTTGTTATCCTTTGGGTTCTTTCCAAATAAGCAGTATAGAGTATTTGAGGTTGAAACCTTGTCTTCCATTTATCTTTTAAGCCCTTGTAAAAGTTTCCATGATATGTGTAAGGAAAAGTTGAATAAGAATACATTGTGGTAGTCATTTTAAAGGCCTCATGTCACCCTAAATAGAGATGTAGTGCTTGATAAGGTTTCTAAAGTTATTTTGTGTGCAAGAACTTATTATAGCAAGTAATAGTATAATACATTATATTTTTCTTGTAATTTAATTGTAAAGAACCAAGTGATGAATGAGGTATGTAAGGTCATGATATTGGAGCATCCATAAGATAGTGTAGTGACAAAGGACAAGGTATTGCCTTTATTCATAGTATGGCAGTTCCAAGAAGGAGGGAAAAATCAATCAAAGATAGAGGGCAGTGATCTTAGATACCTACAGGGTCATGAAAAGGGTAGTCATAAGAAGCAAGGAGTTTGTTAAAGGGATAATCCTACTAAGGGTCTCTGGAGCAACAACTTATTGATCATGATGATATGAGAATGATTGGACAATATAAATCCCTATGACAATATTTCCAATATTGAAGGTGACAACTCATGATTGTAGATACAGAGAAAATAAAATGGTAGTCATAAGAAGTATCTTAGGTATTTTGATAGACCTAGCAGCTCTACAGTATTTCTCAATATGTAGATGTTGCTTGCAACAAGAGAAGTTGGTAGAAATCAAAGTTATGATCCATTCTCTCTCACATCAATACTTGCTGAACAATTATCTCTATAAAAGGATCAAGTGAAAAGCACAATTGAAGCACAAGGCAAGATAGTCATAAATTCAATTTCATGGTCATGAGGTATACATTGGAAAATATCAATGAGATACCATACAAGTAAGAAAGGCAAGGGAAAGCTAAACAATTAAAATCATATAAGAAAGGGAATAGTGACATGGCATGATAATGACATCAAACTTACCTTAGGATCTTTCTCATGATTAAGCCTTGTTAATTTATAAATCCTCACATGAGTATGAACCTAATGCTTGTCACTTGATCCTTGTTTATAAATCCTAGTTTCTTTGTTGGGTATTTGATAGTGAACTGATAAGAGAAAATGTGATAGGGGTATGCAGTTAGTGTAAAAGGAAATCATACACAATGAGCATGTTGAATGACAACTAATAAGAAACATGACAACAAGAAGAATGAATGAAATATATTTTAATCATATTTAGAAATTGATGGCTTTACACAATGGACTCCTCGACAACACTACACAGATCAGTCTATAATGGATAGTCACGGGGGTAGTTTATGCACTAAAGAGGACAAACACCATTTGATCATGAAGAATATAAACCAATAGACATATAATAATTAGTCAATTTATTGTGCCAATTGTGTGTGTCCAGGGGCAATAATTATAAAGTTGGCTAGTAAGGAAGGGTAGTTTAATAATGGGCAACCAATGATAACAAAGCTTAAGGGTAGAATATGAGCCAACCCATACTTGAAGACAATGAGTCCAAACATGAACTGATTGTCTGCGAATCATGATAGTTTAAATGAACAAGTCAAGCCCATAACACTTGATTAAAGGGGCGAATATCATAGGTTTGTCATGAAGGCATGATAGTCATTGTGGAAATAGGCAAGAGAATCATTAAAGGGTTAGAATTATGAATCCATGATTTCAAGGATGCTTTAGACCATTTTCAAAGTCTTATTGCAATTTTGAGGTTCTATAAACCAAATGTGGCAGTTCAAAGTCATAACTACAAGACACCATGATAGTCAAACACAAGATGGAAATTGTAAAGCATATGCATGTTGTCGACAAGTTAGTAGTAGTGATAGAAGTTTTCCAAGTGTTTTGTTGGGTTTTTTTTTTTTATTGTAAACCAAGTTTATCTCCTAATCTACCTATGGAATTGCCAATTCCAATCAAGGGCAGCTCGAAGGACCTGAACCAACTGATGAGGATTTGAAAAAACCTCCTACAATTTGGGCTCTGCAAGACTCGGGAGGGTAGTCCCTTTAACGTGTTTATAATCTCTGCACTGAACTTATAAACAATCATTATCAATCAACAAATAATCTCATTTAATAGCTCAACATAATAGGATAATACTGAATTGAATTGGCTTTTCATCAATAGTATCAGCTACTTGGAGCATGAGATGGTTACAACAATACTTCATTACTTAGGATAGTCATTTGATTTGCAATTTTGTAGCAAACTCTAAGCAAAGATAAGCAGACACATAACCTCATGGACACATATAATTTAGACCAGTGCCATATACCATTGGGGAGTCAGATACACAAATATTTAAAATCCCATGACAGATTCAAACACATAGCATGCAAGGTCTTTGGAAAATATTGCCTTACAACATTATCAATTTATATCCTAATCCAATACTTCTTACCGAATCCCTTTATAAAAATATCCACCTATAACTCCATTCAATCATTTTAATTAATTCTTTGAATTAAAGCCAAAATGATAATTATACACACCACAACAGCGAGATGAACACAATAACCCTTGATTATATTATTCAAGATAAGGATATGCTTATACAAAGGAGAGACATGAGCTCGAAACAAATCATTATAACTCAAATTCTAGTACTGTGATGAAACATCAAACCTTCATAAATCCAAAACCCTACTACAGAATGACACAAAATCTAAATTACATTTACACTGAATCAACATGCTTTACAATTTTCTCTACAACTATGCCTAGGCTCAACCTGAAAAATATCTAACTTGCTAACCTATTACAATGAGAAAATAAAAGAATATGTAGAGGATAAGAAATTCCAGAAAAACCCCTAAAACCGATCTCGAAACATCTTCACCGTTGAACAATAACATGCAAAATCTCCATCTTCTCCTTGTAACAAACTTTATTCCGTTTTCAAAACAGCATGTGCCCAAATTTTTCTCCAACAAAAAAATGCCCATGTGTATATTCTCCACTCATTAGTTGCAGCTGAAAAATATACTATCCCTGTGAAAATCCATTTTCTGCTCTTTTACATGTTGCATATTTATAATGTTGCATTGCTGTATTTTATTTTATTCACCTCTAGTGAATAAAATATTTTCACCCATCTTATCTACCCAGTGAAAAGTATTTTAAAACAATTTAACCAACAATTTCATCTATATTGGGGTCACATTAAAATACCCCGTTGCACAAAATATTTACCATTTGATTTTTCACCCCAGCACAGTCATATTATAAAATATTTACCCAATCCTATGCACTTTCAATTAAATGTTTTTTCCCTACACTTTATCACTTAAACATTTATTTAAAATAAAATATTTTAAATAAACATTGTTGGGCCATTTAAAATTTCCCCAATTAAAAAACCCTTTATCGCTCCCGTGGAGAAAAAACCACTTTAAAAATTTGCTTGGAGGCTCCAATTCTACCCAAATTAAACATTACCCTCGACAATATTTAAAAAAAATGCTAAGCGCACAAAATCTCGGGCCCACACCCATCTCCCGACCATCCCACAATCACTATCCACCAGGCAACTTGAGATCGTGACCTGGCGGGCAACAACCGAGATTTGGTTGGAGCTGAACCTCCGATCTCCACCATTAGATTTTATTTCAGCCTTTTTTCATCGCCCCTGTTGCCGTAATTCCTCCTTTCTATTTGCTCAAGCATTCTTGTTCAACTGTGCTCTGCAATTTCTTTCACCGAGCATTATGGTTGTGCATACCCTGAGCATTCGTTGAATCTGCATTGGCTTGAGCCTCCTTCACCTAGCACACAAACCCTTCATCCATCTACGCCCTTCATTCCCTGGCTTGTGCCTCTCTAGTTTTTGACATTTGCCTGCATGTGATGGCACAGGCCTTCCAATTGCTTTGATGGATCTCCATGCCACACTCCATAAAAAACTAGCCGCACCCTTCCATTTACCACCAATCACTCCATGTTGCAAGTCGTGCCCCTCATCAACTGGCTTGTGCCGAACATTACTGGCCGCGCCCACCACTGTGCCATGCGTGAGCCTCCTTTCAGCTGCCAACTGTGCCCACCTTACTGCCATGTGCATGGCTTCCCAACCTCATTGGCTACCTTCCCCTTCATGTATTTGATGGATGCTTATAACCTGTTCCATTTATGGCACCCCAAAATGCTTCCGTCGCCATGCATAGTCTTGGACTCATGCTCACAATGCGCACCACACTGTTGATTGCATTTTCTTTAAAGTTTCCAAAACATTTTCAACAAATGCATGCACATCAATCCTTAATGCACTTATGCCTGGTTGGATCTCCATACCCCTCCTTTTTCATATCCAATTTGTGCGCAATCCTCCTTTATCCTTTATGTTTGAAATTTCATGAGTCCATTTCACCCAATATATTTTCTGCATACACAGACTCGAGGCATTCCCTCACAAATTTTTACTTTGGGTGAATGCATTTGCATTAAGTCTTTAAAATATTTTCAATGATCATTGTGTATTTTGCAACAATGGTGGCATTCCCTGAGACAAAATTTGAAAATCCAAAAACCAAACTATAGATGCCACCTTCATGTGACATAGCCTCCACATTAGCTTTAATGAAAGCTTCAACAAATGTCACCTCTGCACTTCGTTCATATATCCACTCAATGCATGTCCTAATTATATCCAAATTCAATTTGATCTTACCTCATGGTGACTGAAATGCAACACCATATTCATTCTCCATGCTATAGAATTCAAGCATTGTCAACTTTGATTTGAGGTCCCTAGTATCATGAAAGCATTCCAAATGAACAATCCTCCTCACACAAATAATCTGCAATTTAAACTTACAGGAACACAAATGGACAAGAGTTGATGTGGAATCATTAATAATAATTTCTAATTTGTAAATTCATTCCTGTTTTGGGTTCTCAAAGCCAAGGCTGAAAAGCTTCCTCCAAAGCACCTCACAATGGTGCAAAGCATGTCGGGCCCTACGTGGCCCGACTAATTTTTTTTTTTGTTTTCAAACAAATTTTACCCCCAAATGACTTGACACTGCATTTTGAATCATGTGAAGTGAAAAAATGAATTGGGTCTTCATCAAAATCCGTTTTCTCACTTTTGCAGAATGGTGAAAATTGGTCAAATTGCCTCAGGAATCAAACTGGAAAACTAGTCAAACGACCCCCTGAAGCAATAAAAACTTGCAAACCTGTAGGCATTCAGTCCAAGAATGTAGTGCAACAAACGACTCGAAAAAAAATGTCATGAGGTGGAAGATATTAATTGGAAAAGTTACTCAGCTGAACTTTTTTGAAACAATTAAAACTCACTCAACTACCAATTTGTAAAAATAGTGAAACAACTCCTGGTGAGCTGCCATTAGACACATGAGTTCATTAAGGTATTATGAGAATGTGTGCAAAAGAAAATTCCATGAAACATATTTGATCAAAAGATATTAACGATCAAAGTTGACCACTCAGAAAGGCTGTTAGGAATGCAGATGTGAAACTGAACAAACTGCATTTGGTTTCGATCTGCTAAAAATAGAAAATCAGATCATGATGCTCTGAAAACTGACACCCGAGATCATTTAGGTATGGAGAACACAAAACATAATTCATTTTGACATGAAAGTAAACTAGTTGCAAAATCCAAGCTCAGACAGGAGGCCACTTTACAAAACTGACAGTTTGCAAACAACAAAAAAAAGCAAAAACCCTCCAGCTTTACTTTTCAAAACCCTAAAAAAAATTATCGTGGGAAGCTGAAAATTGACACACACGTTCAAATATGTCAATCAAATACGTTTGCAAATGGGTTATGCTTGGAAATCAACAGGCCTCAAATTCTGATTCTCCAAAGTGGGTCACTCAAACTGACCCCTCGAGTGCACTTTTGAAAGTGCAGAGGCAAAATTCTCCAAATGGTAATCCCAAATTTGCAAAATTTTAGAGTGCCATCAATGGCTCTGTCTAGGGATGTATGCCCCCTGTGGGCATATCAAGATTCCAGATCTCTGGGGAGTAGACCAAAATCTGAATCCACTGGGTGTCCTCAAATGGCTCCCTTATTCAACTTCTCATTTTCAACTTCATTTGATGACCCTAGGTCACCAAATGAAAAATGGGAATCAACATTTACCTCTATCAAATACAATTTTGTAGAAAGAGCTAATCTCCCTTAACTCATGCTTGCACTTATCAAACCACAACAACATGAACAATTGCACCTTTGCAAACACAAGTGTCGGGCTGACTTTGGGCAAGTAGAAACTTGTTCTCCGTTCAACTTCATTATATGGCAACCAAATCAAATAAGTCATATCATTGCCACATTCTTCATTTTCTGACTTTTCATCAAGTGACATGATTTGGAAATAGTGATCAAGACCATATGAAAACACAGTTTGATCACAACCATTTGCCTGCTTAAACATGTTAGTACCTCCTAATAGGTAGTCATTCACAACATTATCAACATGTTCGTAATCACTATGCATCTGAAAGGGAGGAAAACTTTCAAAATACTGATTATTATGTGGCAAAAACTTGTCACATTCATCGCATGGATCATTCTCAAGCTGAAAACAACTTGCCTCCATATCTTGCACATTGCCACATTCTATGAAAATTCCTTCCAGCTGACAAAAATGGCACTCACATTCTGCTACATGGCTGGAACTATTAATCTCATTCTGATTGCCAATTTGCACATCAAAATTAACTTGCAGATCAAACAGAAAGTTGTCATAAACAATCTGGTGTGTTCCCTGCAAATCATCTTGGCATATGTCAAAGATAAAAGATGCACACTCAAGAGCATCCTTGTACTGATCACTGCAACCTAGACCCATCTTTTGACACTTCGGTTGAGGTACATCATAACACATCTTGGTATCATGGAAATGGGAATCACATGCATCATTAACATCTAAGGAATGAGTAAATACATTCATCTCAGGTTTGAGAAAATGTTCTGATTCATTTTTCACATCATCATTCCTTTCAAAACCAATTACCTCAAGCGAAGGCTCAAACAATTCATCATCAAAAAAGACATCAGGAAGACCACCATGTGAACTAGTAACCTCATGTACAACACCAGCCGGTAAGTTTGCTGATCCAAAAGTGAAAGACTCATTGCTAACCAAAATTTCCTCATTAGCAATGAAACTAAAATCATCAACTTCTTTCACATCAATGCTTCTCACATGCGGTGGAAACATATCCATGTGCACATTCTGAAAATCAGGAGCATCAAACAAAAGGTAATTACACTCAACTTCACATTCATCAACATGAGATTCACCATTATTTTCACTGCTTGGCTGCTCCACACATGGATTTACAACCTCTGCCATATCAACACAATCTGAAACTTTATTGTCAGATGATTCAACAAGCTTTTTAATATCATCAATGCGTAATAATATTGATTCAAGATCCATACACATAATTGATGAATCCAATATTTTAGCATCATGATCACTATCATATTCATCATACATTGCATCATTACCATCAAGTGGTTGCTTGTTTTCATCTTCATTATCATTGTCATGATCAACTAGTTCACTATTGGAAAAAGAACCAGACTCACTTACATTACACCCCGCATCTTGGAAGTCATCATCATTGTCAAAGTCATCATTGCTCCGATCTATCTTTTCATCCATTTCCTCTTCTTGACCTTCACTTGAATTAAAAACACTATCAAATTGTAAATTAGGATATCCCAAGATGTCTCCATCATCAAAATCTGAAAACTCAATGGGCTGATCATAAATAGGAACTCCCTAATCACATGAGACTGAATTTCTGATAACATTGTCACACACATAACCACCATTTGTCGTAGCAAACAAACTGTTCACTTGTTCATTCTTACTCACTTTTGGGCTATCATAACAACAATCCACATCTCTTTGTACTTCAACATTAGACTGGGTATCCTTACTGAGCTTATCACCTACATCCTCTTGAGGGTAATCATAAACATCTTCTTTATCAAGTTGAAAACCAACAATGGTTTCCTGATTGCAGCTGCTTGTGGCTTTTCTTTCAAACTGAAATTCATCACATACTTCTTCATTTGCAGTTGACAAACTGATGTTCTCAAGAGGGCTCCCTAAATCAACAAAATTCTTTGTCTCATCATAGAGACTTGCATCAGGACTACATTCTTCACATGTAGAATAGACATAATCAATTGTATCATCACCTTGCTGATCACATTTCTCTTCTTCAAAGAGTGAATCCAACTGACATTCCTTATCATGTTATTGGCTTGGAAAACTCAGTTGTAGATTTGTATTTGGGGATACCTCCTTTGTGAGTTGTTCAAAAAAAAATTTCTCATCACTTGATGATGCATCCTTCTTGTCTTCAACCTTCTCAAATGTGCACTTGTCTGAAGACCTCTGATCATTTGCATTTGCACAGCTGCTGCTGATTTTATCATCATGTTTACCCATAATTGAAGACAACAAACTTAACACATATCCAGTTCTCTATTTCTCCAAACCATCTAAAACTGTATAAGCCATCTGCATGCTCAGTATTTCAAACTCATTTAACAATGCACTAGAACCCTCTTCATAGGATTCAAAATATATATGGATACAGTTAGGAGTACTAGGTCTGAAATTTTTTGGGATTAGTGAAAGAGCAACATCAAATCTGTGACTGAAATCAACGCTCGACTCTTCTTTTTTCTTTCTAATCTCTTTTAATATTGTGACAAGATCTAGAGGTTCTCTTGAAAATTATTTTCTATAAGCATTCACTAATATATCCCAGCAAGGAAATGACTTCTCAAGAAAACTTAAATACCAATCCTGAGCTCATGCTTCAAAGGATCTGACAAAGAATCTCATTCACATATCCTGATCTCCAAATGAATGTTTCTCCATGAAGCTAGAAAAACATTTAACATGTGCATCTCCTTCACAAATATTGTACCCATCAAATCTAGGCATCTTCTTATAGATTTGATTTGGCATACATATCGCTTTGTAATCAACCCATGACAAATCTAACTGAGAATACAATGGGTCAAATGAATTGACAATGGTGCAATGACTTGACAAGAAGACACTGTTTGATGGTCTCTTGATCGTGCTTGCTGAGACAATTGGTATCTTTCATCCATCATTTTAAGCCTTCTTTCATTTCTATCATTCCATTAAGGTCTGAACCTAGGCTTATTAACTCTTGGGTTCTTACACTTTAGGGTATTAGATGCTTGAAGTTCTTGACACTTTTTGACCAGCTGAATCAAAGTGTTCTTTGGTATCATTATATCACCTTGATAATCCATGGATATTACAAGTTAAGGCTCACTAATTTTGCATAGTTACAAGCATGACCAAATGAAGGGTTACTATGACAATGGTTGACATAAAGACAACCTGGGCTTGCAACATATGATAATACAAAATGGATGGAAACCATTAAAATACACAACTGCATTCTAACCATCCATTTAAGCAAATATTTGAGCACTAGACAAAACACTTTCAATGGGAATAAAATTACATTCAGCAGATCCAGCAAATGAAAGTGTAAAAAGTTTAATTTACTATCCTTTCCCTTTGGTAGTGCTAACTCACTATGTAGGGAACCAAATTTCTTTCTAAGAAGTTCAAATATGGTTTTCAAACAAGAGTTACTTGAAAACCAAGAGTGAAAATACCTAGAACTATTGCAGCAACTGCAAATTGTTCTTTTGATTGGAAAAAATTATAGATCTTGAACCGTATTCACATCTTCATTAGGTTCTTTGGTAGAGTCGCCACCTCTTTGCAGAGGACAAAAATTTAAACAGTTGGAAATTCTTCACAAGTCAAATTCATTAAAAACAATCATAAGTACTGCAACACCTCCTTATCCAACAATATGACATCATATGGATTCATTCCTCAACTTTTTAGGGTACTTCATCACAAGAGCTCGAATCTGCTTCATCTCTATTGTAAATCTTTTCGATCTTTCACAGTTTTTCTCAAATAATGCACACTAGTGCATAGATCTCGGAGTCGCCATTCACAACTTGTGAGGTATTACGAAATAAGCATGAAGTATGGACAAATCTAGACAAACTTACATTGAAAGATAAATTACAATAGATTCTCTGGCAACATTCATGAGAATTGACTCAAGTGACAAGGAGATTGGACCTATCAAGCTCATGAATCTATAAGGCAGAATGATCTTCAACAATGTATCCCCAACGGAGTCACCATTTTGTTGGTGACTCAGATGGGGAAAGTAATTTAATAATCTTCAAACTCTAGCTACAAAAATCATTCAAAACTTTAATGACTCTATGACAACACCGTCTGCAACCAAAAATTCTGAGTTCATCCCCAGCGGAGTCACCATTTTTTTGGGGTTTTTTTATTATTGTAAACCAAGTTTATCTCCTAATCTACCTATGGAATTACCAGTTCCAATCAAGGGCAACTCGAAGGACCTGGACCAACTGACGAGGATTTGAAAAGACCTCATACACTTTGGGCTCTGCAAGACTCGGGAGGGTGGTCCCTTTAATGTGTTTATAATCTCTACACCGAACTTACAAACAATCATTAACAATCAACATATAATCTCATTTAATAGCTCAACATAATAGGATAATACTGAATTGAATTGGCTTTTCATCAATAATATCAACTACTTGGAACATGAGATGGTTACAACAATACTTCATTACTTAATATAGTCATTTGATTTGCAATTCTGTAGCAAGCTCTAAGAAAAGATAAGAAGACACATAACCTCATAAACACATATGATTTAGACCAGTGCCATATACCATTGAGGAGTCAGATACACAAATATTTAAAATCCCATGATAGATTCAAACACATAGCATGCAAGATCTCTGACAAATATTGCCTTACAACATTATCAATTTATATCCTAACCCAATACTTCTTAACAAATCCCTTTATAAGCATATCCACCTATAACTCCATTCAAGCATTTTAATTAATTCTTTGAATTAAAGCCAAAATGATAATTATACACACCACAATAGTGAGATGAACACAATAACCCTTGATTATATTATTCAAGATCAAGATATGCTTATACAAAGGAGAGACATGAGCTCGAAATAAATCATTATAGCTCAAATGCTAGTATTGTCATGAAACATCAAACCTTCATAAATCCAAAACCCTACTACAGAATGACACAAAACCTAAATTTCATTTACATTGAATCAACAGGCTTTACAATTTTCTCTGCAACTATTCCTAGACTTGACCTAAAAATATCTAACTTGCTAACCTATTACAATGAGAAAAGAAAAGAATATGTAGAGGAGAAGAAATTCCAGAAAAAACCTTAAAACCGATCTTGAAACATCTTCACCGTTGAACAATAATATGCAAAATCTCCATCTTCTCCCTGTAACAAAATTTATTGTGTTTTCAAAACAACATGTGCCCAAATTGTTCTCCAATAGAAAAATTCCCTTGTGTATATTCTCCACTCATTAGTTGCAGCTGAAAAATATATTATCCCCGTGAAAAATATATTGCTCTTTTACATGCTGCATATTTTATAATGTTGCACTGCTGTATTTTATTTTATTCACCTCCAGTGAATAAAGTATTTTCACTCATCTTATCTACCCAGTGCAAAGTATTTTAAAATAATTTAACCAACAATTTCATTTGTATTGGGGTCACATTAAAAATACCCAGTTGCACAAAATATTTACCATTTGATTTTTCACCCCAGCATAGTCATATTATAAAATATTTACCCAATCCTATGCACTTTCAATTAAATTTTTTTTCCCCACACTTTATAACTTAAAAATTTATTTAAAATAAAATATTTCAAATAAACATTGTTGGGCCATTTAAAATTTCCCTAATTAAAAAACCCTTTATCGCGAGAAAAACCACTTTAAAAATTCGAGTGGAGGCTCTAATTTTACGCAAATTAAACATTGCCCATGACAATATTTAAAAAAAATGCTAAGTGCACAAAATATCGGGCCCACACCCATCTCCCCGCCATCCCGCAATCACCATCCACTGGGCAACTTGAGATCACGACCTGGCAGGCAACGACTGAGATTTGGCTCGAGCCGAACCCCCGATCTCCATTGTTAGATTTTATTTCAGCCTTTTTTCATTGCCCTTATTGCCCTAATTCCTCCTTTCTATTTTCTCGAGCATTCTTGTTCAACTGTGCTTTGCAATTTATTTCACTGAGCATTATGGTTGTGCGTACCCCGAGCATTCATTGAATCTGCATTGGCTTGAGCCTGCTTCACCTGGCGCACATAACCTTCATCCATCCGTGCCATGCTGCTAGCTGCACCCTTCATTCCCTGGCTTGTGCCTCTCTGGTTTTTGACATTTGCCTGCATGTGATGGCACATGCCTTCCAATTGCTTTGATGGATCTCCATGCCCTTCCTCCAAGCTACACTCCATCAACAACTAGCCATGCCCTTCCATTTACCACCAATTACTACTCCATGTTGCACATCGCACCCCTCATCAACTGGCTTGTGCCCAACATTACTGGCCACACCCACCACTGTGCCATGCGTGAGCCTCCTTTCACCTGCCAGCCACGCCTACCTTACTGCCATGCGCGTGGCTTTCCAACCTCACTGGCTACCTTCCCCATCATGTATTTTATGGATGCTTATTACCTATTCCATTTATGGCACCCCAAAATGCTTCCCTCGCCATGTGTAGTCTTGGACTCATGCTCACAATGCGCACCACACTATTGATTGCATTTTCTTTAAAGTTTCCAAAACATTTTCAACAAATACACGCACAACAATCCTTAATGCACTTATGCCTGGTTGGATCTCCATACCCCTCCTTTTTCATATCCAATTTGTGTGCAATCCTCCTTTATCCTTTATGCTTGAAATTTCATGAATCCATTTCACCCAATCTATTTTGTGCATGCACAGACTCAAGGCATTCCCTCACAAATTTTTACTTTGGGTGAATGCGTTTGCATTAAGTCTTTAAAATATTTTCAATGATCATTGTGTATTTTGTAAAAATGGTGTCATTCCCTGAGACAACATTTGAAAATCCAAAAACCAAACTATAGATACCACCTTCATGTGACATAGCCTCCACATTAGCTTTAATGAAAGCTTCAACAAATGTCACCTCTGCACTTCGTTCATATATCCACTCAATGCATGTCCTAATTATATCCAAATTCAATTTGATCTTACCTCATGGTGACTGAAATGCAACACCATCTTCATTCTCCATGCGATAGAATTCAAGCATTGTCAACTTTGATTTGGGGTCCCCAATATCAGGAAAGCATTCCAAATGAACAATCCTCCTCACACAAATAATCTGCAATTTAAACTTACAGGAACACAAATGGACAAGAGTTGATGTGGACCATTAATAAAAATTTCTAACTTGTCAATTCATCCCTGTTTTGTGTTCTCAAAGCCAAGACTGAAAAGTTTCCTCCAAAGCACCTCACAATGGTGCAAAGCATGTCAGGCCCTACGTGGCCCGACTAATTTTTTTTTTCGTTTTCAAACAAATTTTACCCCCAAATGAATTGACATTGCATTTTGAATCATGTGAAGTGAAAACATGACCTGGGTCTTCATCAAAATCTATTTTCTGTCACTTTTGTAGAATGGTGAAAACTGGTCAAATTGCCTTAGGAATCAAATTGGAAAACTCGTCAAACGACCCCTCGGAGCAATAAAAACTTGCAAAACTGTAGACATTCAGTCCAGGAATGCAGTGCAACAAACGAATCAAAAAAAAATGTCATGAGGTGGATTATATTAATCGGCAAAGTTACTCAACTGAACTTTTCTGAAACAACTGTTCTGAAACAATTAAAACTCACTCAACTGCCAATTTGTAAAAATAGTGAAACAACTCCTGGCGAGCTGCCATCAGACACATGAGTTCATTAAGGTATTTTGAAAATGTGTGCAAAAGGAAATTCCATGAAACATATTTGATCAAAAGATATTAACGATCAAAGTTGACCACTCAGAAAGGCTGTCAGGATTGCAGATGTGAAACTGAACAAACTACATTTGGTTCCGATCTGCTAAAAATAGAAAATCAGATCACGAGGCTCTGAAAACTGACACCTGAGATCATTTAGTTATGGAGAACACAAAACATAATTCATTTTGACATGACAATCTACTGGTTGTGAAATCCAAGGTCAGACAGGAGGCCACTTTACAAAACTAACTGTCTGCAAACAACAGAAAAAAGCAAAAACCCTCCAGCTTCACTTTTCAAAACCCTGACAAAAATTATCATGGGAAGCTGAAAATTGACACACACGTTCACATATGCCAATCAAATATGTCTGCAAATGGGTTCTTCTTGGAAATCAACATGCCTCAAATTCTGTTTCTCCAAAGTGAGTCACTCAAATTGACTCCTCAAGTGCACTTCTGAAAGTGCAGAGGCAAAATTCTCCAAATGGGCATCCCAAATTTGCAAAATTTGAGAGTGCCATCATGTTTTTCAAAGCATAATACAAAGATAGGTGCTAAAGGCATGAGGGATATTGTGTGATCAATCCTATGAAGGATTTGACAAGCACTAAAGCTAAATAGAGATACATGGATAGTCATAGTTCATGGCAAAGATGTTCATAGGTTTGTACAAACAAGCCATAAAAGACCTTTGTAATATGGAAAGCCGAGGAGAGCATATCAAAATATTCATTAAAAGTGCACAATGATAAAAGATAATCCAAATATCCCTATAGAGTGACAAAGAGATGGTCTTGTACTACAATAACCAAACATGTGCAAATCATAAAGAGAAACATACAAGTTGGAATGACAAGATATAATGAAAAATGATGAAAGTTTAGTAAGTATATGGGATAAGATGAAAATGCAAAGGAATGGAGAGTTTTGTGATGATGCCAAGTGGTAGAAAACTGCCCTTAAAGGTTTCCCACACCTCCCTAAGGAATTTTGACAATTTTAAGGCCTTTTCCACATGCCTTATTGTGAGATTTGCTAACTAGCCTACCCAAAAATCTAATGATTGAAGGAAAACAAAACCAAAAATATGAGAAGGAATAAATTATATTCCTCTAAAAAATGCAAAGCTATATTCAACTTGAGAATTGAAATTACAAAGGAAATTCCTTCGTCATATAAACCAAGGGGAGAGATATATGCAACCATATTATGACAAGTGTTGTTATCCTATGAGGTGTGACAACTCGTCATTAAAGTCTCAACCACCTTATCCCTATGTAAAGTTAAGCTAGTGTGACGTAAATCAATGAATTGCTCCTGAATCAACTCCCAAAGAAAATGCATATGGATCTTGATGTGTTTGGTGCGTTGATGATGGACCGAGTTCTTCAAGATATGGATGGTGCTCTAGTTGTCACAATAGATGATTGATGGCTTCTGAAAGGTGATATGAAGTTTAATGAGGATATTATGAAGCCAAATTGTCTTAGTGGAAGCATTGACAAACCCCCGATACTCAACCTCAGTTGAAGAAAGAGCAATGGAATGCCGCTTCTTGCTTTGCCAACAAATGGGACCAAAACCATAGGGAAAATTATAGCCAAAGGTAGAATTATGATCATCAATATCACCAGCCCGATCAAAATCTATGTATCCAAGTAAGTTTGAACCTCTGCCTATTGCATAACGAATCCCATACCGATGAGTTCCTTGGATGCAGTGCAAGATGCGTTTGGCAACTTTCTAATGAAGCTCATGTGGTTATGTCATGAAGCACAAAAAAATACCAACTGCAAATGAAATGTCGGGGCGAGAATGAGTCAAGTAGATGAGGCTACCAACAAGTTGGCAATACAAAGTAGCATCAACTAGTGATGTGGAATATTTCACCTCAAGCTTAACTCTAGATAGAAAGGGATTTAGTGCAAGTTTAAACAATTAGCCATATAAAAGATGTGATAAAAGATCAAGAGAATACTTGGGTTGTGCAAGAGAGATCCCAAAAGGGGTTTGAGTGATCTCGATATCGAGAAAGTAGTACAAGAGACCCAATTCGGCAATGGAAAATCTATCATGCAAAGCATTCTTCACAGTTGTGATGATGGATGAAGTGCTCCCAATGAAAATTAAGTCATCAACATAGAGAGCCAAGAAGAGAAGAGCATTCTCCTGCTTCAAGATGTAGACATTCGAATGTAGGTGACATCTAGAGAACCCAATGGAGAGAAGAAAGGAGTTTATTTTGGCATACCAAGCTTGTGGAGCTTGTTTGAGGCCATAGAGAGACTTCCCTAGTTTACAAACCAATGAAGAATCTTGAATGAATGCTTGTGGCTACTCCGTGAAAAAATGCACTCTTCACATCCATTTGATGTACAACCCAACCACGAGCTATAGAAATAGCAAGTAGCAAGAGAATGGAGTTGATTTTGGCAACATGGGAAAAGGTCTCACTATAGTCAATACCTGATACTTGAGAGAAACCTTTGGCCACAAGTCATGCTTTATACTTGTCAACTAAGCCATCCACTATAAATTTGGTTCAATAGATCCACTTACACCGAACCAGTTTTCTTCCCTTGGGAATTGGAACAAGATCCCATGTTGCATTCCACATTAAAGAGTTTTAATCTTCCTCCATTGCAAAATCCCACTTAGCAATACCAGAAGCTTCATGAAATGATTGTGGATCTGAAGCTATGGCGATGTAGGAATGTCAAATGTTGTAATGTTGTGATCAAGTCCTCCTAGTATTTGAAGTATCCCCAACAAGATTTCCTATAGACTCAAGTGTTTGACGAGTCCAATGAGGCATGGTAGCAGATGGAGGAGGAGATTCCAAACTCTCTGAAGAGGAAGATGAAATCTTATGATCAACTTGATGACTAGAGAAAGCTTGAGGAAAATCCTCAATGTCAAAATCATCTAAATGTATTGTGGAGGAAGGAAGAGTAGAGGATGAGCTAGAAGAGCTTTCCTCAAAATGCACACTACGCTAAGTGAAGAGCTCATGTGTTGTAGGATCAATTAGCTAATATCCTTTGACACCATCATGGTAACCAACAAAGATACAAGGCCGAATTTGAGGTTCCAAGGCCTTGAGCTTCTCTAAAGGAATATGTGCCCATGTTGGGGAGCAAAAAATTCTAAAGTGCCCCACAATAGGTTTCCTTCCACACTAAGCTTCGAAGGGAGTCACGCCCTTAATGCCTTATGTGGAACTCTGTTCTGGATGTGAGCAACACAATTGATAGCTTCTGCCCAATATGCATGTGCAAGGGAGTGAGCGTGGATCATGCAACCAACCATCTCTTTTAGGGAACTATTTTTCCTCTTAACTACACCATTTTGTTGTGGTGTGTAGGCAACATTATGTTGAAGATCAATCCATTCAAAAGTACAAACTTTCTCAAATCGATGGTTCACATATTTTTTTCCATTATCAGTGTAGAGAATTTTGACACACTTTTTAGATTGCTTCTCAACATGAGCCTTAAAATCTTGAAACCTATCAAAGAATTTTCCATTGTTTCGAAGAAAGTAGACCCATGTGTATCTGGAATAGTCATCAATGAAGGTGAGAAAATACTGAGCCTTACTGAAAGATAATGATGGAAAAAGACCAACCAAGTCACTATGAACCAATTCAAGGACTTTTGAAGGCCTTCAAGCCTTCCCTTTTTTGAACTTGTCCTCAAGATGTTTTCCCAAGGCACAACCCGAACATACACCATCAAAAAAATTGATTTGAAGAAGACCCGTGACCATATTCTATTTGTTGAGTTGCTGAAGATATCGGCAATTGAGATGGCCAAACCACTCATGCTAGAGTTTTCTCACAGAACTTGAATGGGTGAGAAATTTAGTTAAATGTGAATTAGCTACAAAATGAGAGAAATAATACAAGCAACACTCATGATTGATTTTACCAACTACAAGGAGTGCATTATATTCAAGATTCCTGATGCTAACAAAATCTAAAGTGGATTCAAATTTTCTACCATTCTGAGTGATTTGGTAGATGGAGATAAGGTTGGATAACAAATTAGGAACATTGAGGATATCCTCAAATGTACAATTGCTAGTATCAATTAAACCCTTTCCAATTATATCCATTGGAGAATCATCATCGATGAAAATGTGGGGCACAAAACAAGGCTCCAACAAAGAAAACTATTCTTTAATACAACCCATGTGATGTGATGCACCCAAGCCAAGAATCCACTCTTTTGAAGAATTAACAATAACAACAAGTGCATGTGCTTTCCCTTTACCTGATTTTGAAGGAGTAGAAGATTGTTGAGCAACAAAAGAAGACATATTAATGTTGTTTTTTCTGAGAAGATGTTTTAACTCATCGATCTACTTCTTATGAAAAGAATGTTCCTTATGACCAAGTTTCTTGCAGTAGCTACAAGTTGACCTTTCCTTATTTTGAAATTTCCCCTTTGAAGAGGAGTTGGAGTAAAATTTTGTTGTAGAAGATTATTGTGCTTGATCTCTTTGTTACTTCTTCTTGAACTGCTTTTGTTTTTTGCCAAGTTTCCTTGATTTTTTTTGACCCTTTGATTGCTTAGTTATCAAAGCTTGTGAGTGTGAAGGCTTAAGAAAACCCATTGAAAATAACTTACCTTGATTTTTCATCAATATTTCATAAAATGATTCAAAAGGTGTAGTGAATATAGATCCCATTGTCAACTTATGAGTGTGAAAGCTAGAAAAAAAAGATGCAAATTCAGGTCCAAGATTGTTTAGAGTGTTATAAACAATCTGAATGTCTTTCTTATCCAATCCACATGATTTACATTGTGCTCTAAAGTCATTGAACTTTGTTACATAATCTTGGATGTTATCAAAAGATTTTGTATCAAAACTCACTAGTTCGTTGTCAATTTGATAACCACGAACTTCATTAGTTGTACCATAGATATTTTTTAATTTGTCTCATGCATCATGTGAATCATTACATTTTTTAATCTAAAACATTATATCAAGAAAAACTAAACTCCTTAGACAACCAAGAGCTTTTTTATGTTGAAAATTCTAGAGTAGTTTTTCCTTATCATTTATGGATTCAACTACTTTCTTCTCAACACAAGGTGTATATTCTAGTTGCATTAAGACATTCCATGCATTTTGATGCCATGTGTTGTAGTTAATGGTGTTAGCAATGAAAACTTAAATGTACCCATAGTGAAGAAAAAATAGAGCTTAAAGTATGAGAGGTGTTCAAGAACAAAGACAACAAAAGACACCCTTTTTTACTCGATCAAAGAAGCCCCTAGAAGAAAATGATTTGAAAATTTATATTTAGTGCAGTTACAAATTTTTAGATTTCAATGCTTTTACAAATCCTAAAAAATGAGCATGTGTTGAAAGTATAAATTTTCTACAATTTCATATGAAATAAACAACATCAATGTGAATTACACAAAAAATAATGCACTTTCAAAAAAAGAATCAACTCGATCTGAGGTCTTATGCAAAAGTTATGCAACTTTGAAGTTTGCAAAATGAGAATGGTGATGTGTCCTCTCTAAGAATCAAGAATTTCTAAAAAAATCCACACCAAAATCTGAAACCATCTTCACTAATGCGTAGAGTGCAAAAAATTAGCCCAAATAAAAATAAAATGCACTAAAATCAGAGCTCTTCAACCCAAGTTATGAGCTTTCAACATTGGCTTTGAAAAATCAATGCATCAATGCTATATTTGGCGGAGTTTTTGACAGATATCTAATTTTAGCAGACTACTAACTTTGGCAACAGTTTCGCTAAATTTGACAATTTTTTTTCACCCTCTCCCTTTTGATACATTGATTTTTCAAAGCCAACTTTGAAAGCTCATAACTCGGGTTCCCAACCCCGACCTCCAAATTCAATGCAATTTTTTTTTATTTGGGAAAAATTTTCGTGCTCTATGCATTGGTGAAGACAATTTCAGATTTTGGCACATAGATTCTTTAGAAATCTGATTCTTAGAGAGGACACCTCATTGTTCTTGCTTTTTAGAACTTCAAATCTGCATAACTTTTGCATATGACCTCAAATCAAGCTAATTATTTTTTGGAAAGTGCATGATTTTTTTATGTATTTCGCTATGATATTATTTATTTCATATGAAATTGTACTAAAATTGTACTTTCAACACATGCTAATGTCTTGAAGATTTGTAAAAATATTAAAATCTAGAAATCTGTAAACTGTACTAAATATAAGGTGGCAAATCATTTTTCTTTGAGGGGTTTTTTGATTGAGTAGAAAAGGGGGGTCTCTTATTATCTTTGTGTTTGAACATCTCTCATACTTTGTGCTCTTTTTTTCCTTCACTATGGGTAGATTTAAGTTTTCATTACTCATGCCTTACAACTACAACACATGACATCAAAATGCATGAAATGCTTTAATGCAATTAGACTATACATCTTATGTTGAGAAGAAGATAACTGAACCCACAAATGATAAGGAGAAACAACTCTAGATGTTTGAACATACAAAAACTCTTGGTTGTTTAAGGAGTTTAATTTCTCTTGATATAATATTTCAAATTGAAGAATATAAAAGTTCACATGATACATGAGACAAATTAAAAACTCTTTATGGTAGAACTGATGAAGTTTGTGGTTATCAAATTAACAACGAATTAATGAGTTTTGATCCAAGGTCTTTTGATAACATCCAAGATTATGTAATAAAGGTCAATGAATTTAAAACACAATGTAAATCATGTGACTTAGAGAAGAAATGCATTCAACTTGTCTATAACACTCTAAACAAATTTGGACCTAAAGAGATCATGCCTTACTATTGGAAAAGACCCCCTAGGTCACTATAAACCAATTCAAGGACTTCTGAAGCCCTCCAAGCCTTCGATTTGTCGAACTTGTCCTCATGATGTTTTCCTAAGGCACAATCCGAACATACACCATAAAAAAAATTGATTTGAGGAAGACTCGTGACCATATTCTATTTGCTGAGTTGTTAAAGATAAAGGTAGTTGAGATGGAAAAACTACTCATGCCATAGTTTTCTCACAGAATTTGAATGGGTGAGCAATGTAGTTGAATATGAATCAACTAAAAAATGAGAGAAAGCCTACAAGTGACACTCATGATTGGATTTACCAACTGTAAGGAGTGCATTATCTTCAAGATTCCTGATACTAATAAAATCTAGAGTGAATTCAAATTTTCTACTATTTTGAGTGATTTGATAGACAAAGAGAAGGTCGGTTGACAAATCAAGAACACTGAGGACATTCTCAAATACACTATTGTCAGTATTGATTGAACCCTTTCCAATTACATCCACTAGAGAATCATCCCTGATGAGAATGCGGGGCACAAAAAAAGGATCCAACAAAGAAAATTGTTCTTTAATAGAACCCATGTGATGTGATGCACCCGTGTCAAGAATCCACTCATTTGAAGAATCAATAATAGCAACAAGTGCATGTACTTTCCCTTTACCCAATTTTGAAGGAGTAGAGGATTGTTGAGCAATAGAAAAAAACATATTAATGTTGTTTTTTTTGAGATGTTTTAACTAATTGATCTACTTCTTATGACAAGAACGCTCCTTATGATCAGGTTTCTTGCAGTAGCTACAAGTTGACCTTTCCTTCTTTTGAAAATTCCCCTTTGAAGACTAGGAGTTGGAGTAAATTTTTGTTGTAGAAGATGGTTGTGCTTGATCTCTTTGTGACTTCTTCTTGAATTGCTTTTGTTTGTTGCCAGGTTTCCTTGATTTTTTCTGACCCTTTGGTTGACCAACCATCAAATCTTATGAGTGTGAAGGATTAAGAAAACCCATTGAAAGAAGCTTACCTTGTTCTTGCATCAACATCTTATAAAATGATGCAAAAGGTGTAGTGAATGTAGATCCCATTTCCAACTTATGAGTGTGAAAGCTAGAAACAAAAGATACAAATTCAGGTCCAAACTTGTTTGGAGTGTTATAAACAAGCTGAATGTCTTTCTTCTCTAAGCCACATGATTTACATTGTGCTCTAAGGTCATTGAACTTTGTTACATAATCTTGGATGTTATCAAGAAACTTTGGATCAAGACTCATTAGTTCATTGTCAATTTGATAACCACAAACTTCATCATTGTACTATAGAGAGTTTTTATTTTATCCCATGTATTATGTGAATATTTACATTCATCAATCTGAAAAATTATATCAAAAGAGACTAAAATCTTTAGACAACCAATAAATTTTGTATGTTCAAACATCTAGAGTACTTTTTCCTTATTATTTGTGGGTTTAATTATTTTTTCTCAACATAAGGTGTATATCCTGGTTGCATTAAGACATTTCATGCATTTTGATGCCATGTGTTGTAATTGTGTGGCGTTAGCAATGAAATTTTAAATGTACTTATAGTAAAGGAAAAATAAAGAACATAGTATGAGAGATGTTGAAGAACAAAGACAACAAGAAACCTCCTTTACTCAATCAGAGAACCTCCCAAGAAGGAAATGATTTTGACACTTTATATTTAGTGTAGTTATAGATGTTTGGATTTTAATGCTTTTACAAATCCTCAAAAGATGAGCATGTGTTGAAAGTATAAATTTTGTACAATTTCATATGAAATAAACAACATCAATGCGAAGTACATGAAAAATTGTGCACTTTCAAAAAAGAATAAACTTGATCCAATGTCATATGCAAAATTTATGTAGCTTTGAAGTTTGTAAAATGAGAACGATGATGTGTCATCTCTGAGAATCAACAATTTTTGAAAAATCCATGCACCAAAATCTAAAACCATCTTGATCAATGTGTAGAGCGCGATAAATTAACCCAAATAAACAAAATGCACTGAAATCGGAGCTCTTGAACCCAAGTTATGAGCTTTCAAAGTTGGCTTTGAAAAATCAATGCATCAATGCTATATTTGGTGGAGTTTCTAGTAGATATCTAATTTTGGTAAAAAAATTTCACCCCGTCTCCTTTGATGTCCTTTGATGCATTGATTTTTTAAAGCCAACTTTGAAAGCTCATAATTCGGGATCCTGACTTCCAAATTCAATACAATTTGTTTTTATTTGGACTAAATTTTCATGCTCTACGCATTGGTGAAGATGATTTTAGATTTTGACACATGGATTATTTAGAAATCGTTAATTTACAAAGATGACACCTCATTATTCTTAGATTTTAGAAATTCAAAGTTGCATAATTTTTGCATACGACTTCAGATTGAGTTGATTTTTTTTTTGAAAGTACATGATTTTTTGTGTACTTCATAGTGATGCTATTTATTTCAAATGAAATTGTACCAAAATTTTATTTTCAACACATGCTAATGTCTTGAAAATTTGAAAAAAACATTGAAAGCTAGAAATCTATAAATTGCACAGAATATAAATTGCCAAATCATTTTTCTCTAGGGGTTTTTTTGATTAAGTAAAAAGGAGGGTCTCTTGTTGTCTTGTGTTTGAACATATCTCATACTTTGTGCTTTGTTTTTCCTTCACCATGGATACATTTTAAGTTTTTATTGCTTGCGCCCTACAACTACAACACATGACATCAAAATGCATGGAGTGCCTTATTGCAATTAAACTATACACCTTATGTTGAGAAAGTAAGTGAACCCACAAATGATAAAGAAAAATAGCTCTAAATGTTTGAACATACAAAAGCTCTTAGTTGTCTAAGGAGTTTATTTTCTCTTGATATAATGTTTCAAATTGAAGAATGTAAAAACTCACATGATGCATGAGACAAATTATAAACTCTCTATGATAGAACCGATGAAGTTTGTGGTTATCAAATTGACAACGAACTAATGAGTCTTGATCCAAGGTCTTTTGATAACATCCAAGATTATGTAATAAAATTTAATGACCTTATAACACAATGTAAATCATGTGGTTTAGAGAAAAAAAAAATTCAACTTGTTTATAACACTCTAGAAAAACTTGGACCTGAAGGGATTGTGCCTTACTGAAAGATTATGATGGAAAAATATCCGCCAGGTCACTACAAATCAATTCAAGGACTTATGAAGCCCTCCAAGCATTATCTTTGTTGAACTTGTCCTCATGATGTTTTCCCAAGGCACAACTTGAACATACACCATCAAAAAATTGATTTGAGGAAGACCCGTGACCATATTGTGTTGTTGAGTTGCTAAAGATAGAGGTAGTTGAAATGGCCAAACCACTCATGCCATAGTTTGCTCACAAAATTTGAATGGTTGAGAAATATAGTTGAATGTGAATCAACAAAAAAATGAGAAAAGAATACAAGAGACACTCATGATTGGCTTTACCAATTGCAAGGAGTGCATTATCTTCAAGATTCTTGATACTGACAAGATCTGGAGTGAATTCAACTTTTCTACCATTCTGAGTGATTTGGTAGACGAAGATAAGGTTGGCTGAAAAATCATGAACACTGAAGACATCCTCAAATGTACAATTTCCAGTATCAATTGAATCCTTTCCAATTACATCCACTGGAGAATCATCCCATCAAAATTGAGAGTGTGGGGCTTGTCATGCAAAACAATCTTTACAGTCAAGATGATGTATGAAGTGCTCCTAGTGACAATCAACCATCAAAATAGAGAGCCAAGAAGAGAAGAGCATCCTCTTACTACAAGATGTAGACAATTAGATCTAAGTGATATCTAGACAACCCAATGGAGAGAAGGAAGGAGTCCATTTTGGCATACCAAGCTCATGAAGCTTGTTTGAGGTCACAGAGAGACTTCCTTAGTTTTCAAGCCAATGAAGAATCTTGAATGAATCTTTGTGACTGCTCCATTTAAATTTATTCATGTAGATCTTTGTAAAGAAATGCACTCATCACATCCATTTTATGTACAACCGAACCATGAGCTATAGAAATAGCAAGTAGCGAGTGAATGGAGTTCATTTTGGAAACAGGGACAAAGGTCTCAATGTAGTCAATACCTAGTACTTGAGAGAAACCTTTATCCATAAGTCATACTTTATACTTGTCAATTGAGCCATCTGCTGCAAATTTGGTTTGATAGATCCACTTACACTAAACAAATTTTCTTCCCTTAGGAAGTGGAAGAACATCCCATGTTTCATTTTACATTAAAGAGTTGTACTCTTCCTTCATTACAGAATCCCACTTAGTAATACTAGAAGATTCACAAATTAATTATGGATCTAAAGCTATGGTGATGTAGGAATGTGGAATGTCATGATATATTGATTGAGTCCTCCTAGTATTTGAAGGATCCCCAACTAGAGTTCCTGCAGAGTCAAGTGTTTGGTGAGCCCAACGAGGCATGGTAGGGGATGGAGGAGGAGATTCTGAACTCTCTAAAGAGGAATATGAAATCTCATAGTCAACTTGATGACTAGATGAAGCTTGAGGAAAATCCTCAATGTCAGAATCCTCTAAATCCACTATGGAGGAAGGAAGAGTAGAGGATGAGCTAGAAGATATTTCCTCAAAATGCACACTACACTCAACGAAGAGCTCATGTGTTGTAGGATCCATTAGCTGATATCCTTTGACACCATCAGGATAACCAACAAAGATTAAAGGTCGACTCTGAGGTTCCAAGGTGTTGTGCTTCTTTGAAAGAATATGTGCCCATATTGGGGATCCAAAAACTCTAAAGTGCCCCACAACAGGCTTCCAACCACATGAAGCTTCGAAGGGAAGGATGCCCTTTAATGCATTATGTGGAACTCTATTTTGGATGTGAGTAAACATTGATAACTTCTACCTAATATGTAGGTGCAAGGGAGCGAGCGTGGATCATACAACCAACCATCTCTTTTAGGGACCTATTTTCCTTTCAACTACACCATTTTATTGTGGTGTGTAGGCAACAATATGTTGAATATCAATCCCTTCAAGAGTACAAAATTGTTCAAATTGATGGTTCACATATTCTCTACCATTATCAGTCTAAAGAGTATGGACACACTTTCCAGATTATTTCTTAGCACGAGCCTAAACTCTTGAAACCTATAAAATACTTCTTCTTTGTTTCAAAGAAAGTAGACCCATGTGTATCTAAAATAGTCATCAATGAAGGTGAGCAAATAATGAGCCTTACTGAAAGGTAATGATGAAAAAGGACCCACCAAGTCACTATGATCCAATTCAAAGACTTTTAAAGCCCTCCAAACCTCCCCTTTGTTGAAATTGTCTTCAAGATGTTTTCCCAAGGCACAACCCGAACATACACCATCAAAAAAGTTGATTGGAGGAAGACCCATGACCATATTATGTTTGCTGAATTGCTGAAGATAACAAAATTTGAAATGGACGAACCACTCATGCCATAGTTTGCTCACAAAATTTGAATGGGTGAGAAATGTAGTGGAATGTGAATGAGGTACAAAATGAGAGAAAACATACAAGCGAGACTTGTGATTGGCCTTACCAACTGCAATGAGTGCATTATCTTCAAGGTTCTTGATGCTGATAGAATCTGGAGTGAATTCAACTTTACTACCATTTTGAGTAATTTGGTAGATGGAAAGAAGGTTGGCTGACCGATTAGGCACACAGAGAACATCCTTAAATGTACCATTTCTAGTATCAATTGAAGCCTTCCCAATTACATCCGCTAGAGAATCATCACCGATGAGAATATAGGGCACAAAGTAAGGCTCTAACAAATAAAATTTTACTTTAATAGAAACTATGTGATGTGATACACTTGAGTCAAGAATCCACTCTTTTGAAGAGTCAACAATAACAAAAAGTGCATGTGCTTTTACTTTACTTGATTTTGAAGGAGTAGAGGATTGTTGAGCAACAAAATAAGATAGATTAATTCCGCTCTTTTTAAGAAGATTCTTTAATTTATTGATCTATTTTTTATGACAAGAATGTTCCTCATGACCAGGTTTCTTGCAGTAGCTACAAGTTGGCCTTTCCTTCTTTTGAAAATTCCCCTTTGAAGAGGAGTTGGAGTAAAATTTTGTTGTAAAAGATGATTATGCTTGATCTCTTTGTGGTTTCTTCTTGAACTGATTTTGTTTGTTGTCAAATTTATTTGATTCTTTCTAACCCTTTGGTTGACCAACCATCAAATCTTGTGAGTGTAAAGACTTGAGAAGATCCATTGAAATAATCTTACCTTGTTCTTATGTAAAAATTGCATAAAATGAAGTAAAAAACAAAGGTAGATCCCATTGTAAACCTATGAGTGTGAAAGTTAGAAACAAATGTTGCAAATTCAAGTCTAAATTTATTTAGAGTGTTATAGACAAGTTGAATTTATTTATTTTCTAAGCCACATGATCTACATTGTGCTCTAAGGTCATTGAAATTTGTTACATAATCCTGAATATTATCAAAAGATATTAGATTAAGACTCATTAGTTCTTTGTCAATTTGATAACCATGAATTTCATTAGTTATACCATAGATATTTTTTAATTTGTCCCATGTATCATGTGAATCTTTACATTATTTAATTTGAAACATTATATCAAAAGAAACTAAACTCCTTAGACAACCAAGAGCTTATGTATGTTCAAACATCCAAAGTAGTTTTTCTTTATCATTTATGGGTTTTGTTACCTTCTTCTCAACATAAGGTGTATAGCCTAGTTGCATTAAGGAATTCCATGCATTTTGATGTCATGTGTTATAGTTTTAGGGTGTGAGAAATTGAAACCTAAATGTACCCATAGTGAAAGAAAAATAGAGCACTAAATATGAGAGATGATAAAAAATAAAGACAACAAGAGACCCTCCTTCTTTACTCAATCAAAGAACCCTCCCAGAGAAAAAATTAACTAACCTCTAGTTTAGCCATCGCTAAATAATCCTCCGATTTTTTTGGTTTGACAAATTCGTCCACAATATATGTTTTGATAGTTGATTTGATGGTTTTTAGGCCTTCTAAGCATGATGGAAGGGTCATATTTGACCCAAAATGCTCTGAAATGATGACTCCTTGTTGGATCTAACAATGAACCTCCCACTTCAAATTATTGCTAATCTAGTCTTTGGTGTTGGTTTCAGGTGAAATAAAGGGCAGATTTGACTATCTTAGTTGCTCTGGAGTCAATGGTGAGCTCATAATCTCTCTAGGAAGTTTCAAAAGACCTACAACTGGAAAGTCAATGTATGAAACCCCTAGAAATTGATGTTTTCTTCACACTTTTCTAATTATATAGATCATCCAAGGTTGCAAGAGAAGAGCATACTTAGTGATTGAAAAGACAACTCTACACTCTCAAATTTTCTAAAAGATTGCTAACCCACATTGAGATCTAAATGACACTCTGGTTGTCACAATAGATGACTAAATTTTGCATACGACTTCAGATTGAGTTGATTTTTTTTGAAAGTGCACAATGATGCTATTTATTTCATATGAAATTGTACTAAAATTGTATTTTCAACACATGCAAATGTCTTGGGATTTGTAAAAGTATTGAAATCCACGAATTTGTAAACTACACTAAATATAAAGTGCCAAATAATTTTCCTCTGGGAGGGTTCTTTGATTGAGTAAATAAGGGGGGTCTCTTGTTGTCTTTGTGCTTGACCATCTCTCATACTGTGTACTCTATTTTTCCTTCACTATGGGTACATTTAAGTTTCCATTACTCATGTCCTACAACTACAACACATGACATCAAAATGCATGGAATTTATTAATGCAACTAGGCTATACACCTTATGTTGAGAAAAAGGTAATTGAACCCACAAATGATAAGAAAAAACTACTCTGGATGTTTGAATTTACAAAATCTCTTAGTTGTTTAAGGAGTTTAGTTTCTCTTGATATAATGTTTCAAATTGAAAAATGTAAAGATTCACATGATACATGAAAAAAATTAAAATCTTTCTATGGTACAACTGATGAAGTTCATGGTTATCAAAATGATAAAGAACTAATGAGTCTTGATCCAAAGTCTTTTGATAACATTCAATATTATATAATAAAGGTCAATGACCTTAGAACACAATGTAAATCATGTGGCTTAAAGCTCAATGAAAATCTAAGTTTTTTGAGCATACTTGCATTGTGCAAGAGATATTTCAAAAGAGTTTTGAGTAATCTTGATCCCAATAAAGTAGTGAAAGAGACCCAAGTCGGTCATGGAAATATAAGCATTCTTCACAGTTGTGATGATGGATGAAGTTCTCCCAATGACAATCAAGTCATCAACATAAAGAGCCAAGAAGAGAAGAGCATCCTCCTACCGCAAGATGTAGACATTCGAATTTGAGTGGCATCTAGAAAACCCAACTGAGAGAATAAAGGGGTCCATTTTAGCATACCAAGCTCGTGAAGCTTGTTTGAGGCCATAGAGAGACTTCCTTAGTTTACAAACCAACAAAGAATCTTCAATGAATCCTTGTGGTTTCTCCATGTAGATCTCTGTGAAGAAATGCAGTCTTCACATCCATTTGATGTACAACCTAAACATGAGTTGTAGAAATAGAAAGTAGCAAGAAAATGGAGTTCATTCTGGCAACAAGGGCAAAGGTCTCAGTTTAGTCAATACTTAGTACTTGAGATAAAACTTTGACCACAAGTTGTGCTTTATACTTATAGACTAAGCCATCTGCTGCGATTTTGGTTCCATAGATCCACTTACATTGAACCAGTTTTCTTCCCTTAGGAAGTGGAATAAGATCCCATATTACATCTCACATTAAAGAGTTGTATTCTTCCTCCATTGTCGAATCCCACTCAACAATATTGTTGTGCCTTTTTTGCACACACGCCCTGTTCGAAATGGGGACCCTCTCTTCCCTCCTTTCCATTTGTCGGGTCCCTTTTGTTTTGCCTCATTTTGCATACCCTTTTTTGTGCCCTAAAGGGTTGGCACGTTCCCCAAGGTCATATTTTAAGCCTAACCAAAATCACCCCTTTAAAGAATGCTAAATCTAGGGTCAATTCAGGTTTCCCTTGTCAAACTGCCTTTCTGGCGTTTGTGGCTCCTTTCGGGCCCAGACCCCCGGGTTTCCTCTGTCGGGTTTCCCCTTCCGGGTTTCCCTTTCCAGGTTTCCCCTTCCGGGTTTCCTTTGGTGCTTCGCCATTTCTCGTGGCAGTGGCGGGACGTCTTCCCAGCCACTGGACTCCGATCCTCCCACTGTCGACTGTGAAATTGAACTTACCAACTTCACCTACCATCGTATGAAGGAATTGAATGCTGCATTAATGGTAGGTATGGCTATAAATTTAGATTTTCGGCCTATCATTTTCATCTGACCAAGTGATAAAATTTTGAGGACCTCCCGAACATCCGACATTTTCAGCCTCCGAATCCGAGATCCGTTTTTCAGCTTTTTTTCGTGCGACCATCAGAAATTTCTTTGGGATCTGGAGGTATGCCCGCCGTCCGTGCCCTTGTTCATTTTTTCAAATTTCGAGCCTTAAATAAAGTAAAATGCTAAACCATGTTAAAATCCAGTAGGTGAAGGCCTTCCCATTAAAACCCACATTTTAAAAATGTAAAAATCAATCGCTAAGTGGCTCAAATTTAGTCCGGGGCTTCACCTCTCCATGACCGTTCTTCGGAACAGTTGCTGATGTCACCTGGGCCCGGACTTTCCCATCACCGTTCGCAAACTCAAACTTCAAAACTCTCTGTGGTCGAACCCACCTCGGACTTCGACCTCCGGAATTCCCCTCTCAGGATTCTGTTGCGTCGTCGCCGCTTTACATAGCCTCGCCTGAGCACCTTCCCGACCTCCGGACCCCGGACACTCGAAATCCGTCTAAGGACCTTGGAAAATCAAAAGAGCTAGCCAAGATCAAAGCAACCTTGGGATTCCGTCCTCGGAATTTCGTTCCCAGAATTTCGCTCTGACTTCATTGTTTCGATGACCTTCCTCGAGCGGATTTTCGAACCTCAGTTCCTGACTACGGAAAGTCTATTCCAACTTCCATGGAACCTTCAAGCGAAATTCACTCCGGACCCCGACCTCTAGAATTTTGTCCTCGAAATTTCGTTTCGTGTTCGTCGTTCCAAACGACCGTCCTGGGACGTCTTCCTGATTCCCGGACCTCGGTCCGCTACCCGCCGAAAACAAAATTTAGGTAAACTCTTGAGCCCAAGCTTCTTCCGAATTCCAATCATCGGAATTCCCCTCTTGAAATTCCGTTCCATTGGCACTATTTTAATGGCGAAATCAGGATAGCTTCCCGACCTCCGGGTCCCGAGTCCTCTGACCATCTCCGGAGATTGCAGTCTGGATTTCCTTCCCCAGATTTCTGCCTCCCCTACGCCATTTCCAATGGTTGATTCACGACCGCTTCCCGATGACGACAATCTGAGACCCGGATTTCTGCCTCCCCTACGCCGTTTCCAACGGTCGTCCTGCATCTGATGCCCAAACTCCCAAATGAAGGATCAAATGACCTCCAAATCCAAAATGGATTTCGACCCACTTGTTAAAATCAGGTCTTCGTTCATGCCAACCTTCTATTACTCAAATCCAACACTGGGAAATACCTTTGGAAATTCCATCCTCAATTTACCCTTTCAAACGACATTTTGCCAAGGGAATTCCGGCCCTGAGAGCCCAGATTCTCTGCGTTGCTTTCTAACGATGAATTATCAAGTGTTATGAACTTATTGAATATGAATAATGATTGCAAAGCTAATCTTGATGTGTAGGGACTCGCCCGGTGCCATTTTGATCATGTTTATTGTTACTAATTCATGTCCCGTGTGCAGGATTTATGGAATCTGGTGTAGAAACTTCCGGTGCCTGCAAGGAGAAAGGAAAAGGAATAGCCAAGACACCTCATGGCAAAGAGGACAAGGACCTAATGAAGTAAAAATTCTAGGGGGTCCCCATATAATCCAGAGTCACCTCTCTCTAGAGAGATATCACAGATACCAACATTGGTCAGGTCGATGTTGACGAATTCATACAGAGGGTCAGGATGAACCCCAAGATAGAGAATGAAAATTGATAAAGAAAAGCGGAATTGCCAAAGCTGTGGGCTTCCCACCGGCCTTGGTGGTCCCAGAACTAGTAATGGCATGCGTAGAAGCATATCAAGAGGAGACCTGAACTATAGTGGACCGAGATGGAAATGTCCTTGCAGACATGTCCCCGTCGGGTATAATGACAATATTCCACATTCTTGCCTATGAGTGCATGGATACCCCCACCATGGGAGAGTGCAACGAACTATGGGAGTAGGATCCCTTGGGATGCAAGAAGCTCATCAATCAGTATTGGTTAAAGGACAAGCGGGGTAGCACTGGCAAGCTTCCTAAGGAGCTTTTTCGCAACGATTTCTTCAAGGATTACCATAACCTCGTAACTTTGCTTAGCCGGATAATGGGCCTTCCTGCAGTGGCTTTCTTCCAAGAGTGGATGTTCTACTTCATAGAGAAGATTCTCTGTGGCGATGGTATCACCTTCTATTGGGGAGAAATAATCAATGATTGCTTCCACGAGTAGTTTACAACCATAAAGAAGACCTCCCAGTTCTTCATGACCTCCTACTTGGTGTATTCCCTCGTTGATTGACGATATTATCATGGATTGGCGATGGTACCAAGTGGCCCATCAGGGGTGGAACTCAAGCCTTATGATAAATATACTCAACTACAATTCAGAAATTTCAAGAAGGATTACTGTTAGGTGAATGATGCATTCATCGCCCACATCATTCGGTCTCTCGAGGGTGACTTTCAAAGGAGAGTTTCTCACAGTGCCAAAGCCCTCCTCAAGCAATATGCCTTCCTTTATATACAAATCCTGAGGTTCACATACATCCATGCCAAGGGATTCACAGAGAGACCAAATAAGCTGCCCCGATACCCCAATGACTAGATCATTCTATTAGAGCTGACCTGGCAGCTACAACATATTCATAGCATCCTGAGTGACAAGCATTTGGTGGGCCCGCCTTACCCCAGTGGGCTCGGCCAAGGAATGTACAAGATTCATACCTCCTAGTGTGCGGGGTATTCAGAAAGGGAGTTGGATGAGTACAACTTCCGTCAATATATAGCCCGACCTCGAATAGATTGGTACAGACACATCAGGAAGGCGCTAGGATGAGAGTATGTCCACCTCCACAATGTCAAAGAATTTTGGGCCAACTGCAAAGATGATCTTGAGGTGCGGTTGAGGCACTACATGCGCATGACTACCATCTATGTGCAAAGGATAAATCTATGCCCAATTCCTGACCAACTTGAAGAAAATGAGGACACGGTGATCAATCTAGGGTACGATGCTGTCATTAATTTGCTGCTGCTAGTGATTGAATGGAATGAACTAGAGCTCGACGACATCACCATACTCACTAGGCCCATCGAGATCCAAACGAAAAACATGGTTCGACCAACAGGTGGCCCGATTAAAGCAACAAGGAGTCGCCTTGACATTCAAGGGACTAGAAAGTGAACTGAGTGGCTCTAAAGGTGGAGTGGCTCCCACTACAACCGGGGAAACATCCAAAACCCCACCATCAGTCAAGACTAGGAAGAGAAAGGAGGCCAGTGAGCAGCTGCCTAAACCAAAGGTCTATGCCCGCAAGTCTTTTGAGCCAGAGCCTTCCAAGAAGAAAAGAAAAAAACTGGGAGCACGGGGACGACCATGATGACCAACGGTCTGCCCCACGGGACCAGAGTTGAAGGATCTAAATCACCAAGGTCTCTGCCTGCTGCTGCTACCATTGCCGCCCCCGCCCCACAGGCTTTGCTTGCAGTTTTCACTTCCTCCCTGCCGACGGTGGACATCTCTGTCCACCTTGCTTCCACTTCTCCAATCTTGCAAATTATTTTGGGAGATTCATCATCTACCATGACCTTTCCAGTCTCCTATTCTTCTATGTCTCCTTCCTTGACCTCCGTTTTTGCTGCTACGGTGCCCGCCATTAGTCTCCCAGATTCTTTGGTGAAATACATGCAAAATGTGCCATCCGAGCTCTCGGGAATGCTCACTAACCCAATGGTTCAAGCTGCAATAGCTCAGGCTATGGCCCATGCTCTAGCTCCTCTCCCCTCAACCGAACCACCAAAGATGGAGGCAACAATGCAAATATCGGATGAGCTTGAGCGACAACAACTAGAGGCTGTAAAGGCATCGGAAGAGGAAGAATTTGAGTATCACGAACATCCACTATTCGAATGCCATGAGATAGACGAGGTGGTGTATAAGTCCTCCAGTGAGGGCAGCGAGAAGCTGAATGCAGATTTTATAAGAGGATAAAACGACCTGGAACTCAATGCCGAATGGGACAAGCAGCTCAAGGAGATAGAAGATAGGGAAGTCGAGGACCGGCTTGCAGTAGAAGAAGAGACTGTATCTCAAGAGATAGAGGGCAACAAGTCTCCTACTAAAGGGCATCACTAGACTTTAGAGCATGACAAGGAAGTATCTCCCCACGAGGACGAGCAAGAGGAGAGCCCCGAAGAGCATGAATACAATCAGAATGAAGAAGAGGGGGATGCTGAAAAAGAAGATCCACCCAAAGAGCAGTTGCATACTGAGTCCCCCACTAGACATGAAACCCCTCAACCAGACTGCGAAGAGGAGAAAGAGGATGCAGGGACTAAGGAGAAGGCTCTTGTTGTTAGAACTATTGAGCTTGAGAAAGGGGACAACGGGAGTCAAAGTAAACTACCTAGCGAGGAACCCCAAGTACTCGATTGGATGCAGGGGAAGCTAAATTAAAAGACTCCCATGATAAAGGACCCTAAGGCAAGGCTGGAAGCCATTCTAGCCAGAGCAAAAATAAGCGCCAGGAAAGAGAAGAAACCGAAGATTAGATCAAAGGTAACCATGAATGCCTCAAAATCAAGGGCAATGCAAATAGCGACATCGGTGGTTGGAGAGCAAGGTATAATTTATAACGTCTCCACTATTGACTTGGGAGTGGCCACAAAGGAGCAAAAGGTTGATCACCTCCAAGAGTCGGTTGCCATGGTGGTAGACCTTATCCAGCAGGATAAGATTTCAAAGGAGGAGCTCAAGGAGCAAGTGGATGATCTAATGACCTACATTCAACAGTGGTCATTCCAGGATGACCAGCCCACCACGTCATCAACTCCACCTCAACTGCTAACCCAGGAGTAGATTAATAAGTTAGAACAGACAAGAAACTTAGACAAGACTACGAAAAAATGGTTCCGACAGGTCTTAGACATGGGAAACACGGGCATCAATTTGGTTGTCCGGACAACAAATAAGTTCCTTGAAGTGCAAAGGACCCTTCAGGGTACGAGGTAGATCTACGAGGAGTTCCCAGGAAAATATGAGGCAACCTATCCAAAGATCGAGACCATACTCGCATTACCAAGTGAGGTCTGGGAGAAGGACCTTGCCTTCAAGGATGACGACCACTGGTTAGTGGATGTTTGGAAGCGAGATTTCAATCATAGAACAAAAAGGCTCAAGTAGATCATTGAGCGAATAGTGCCAGACATCGAATGGGCTAGGGATTCTAGAGAAGAATTCTCTCGGTACATCAAATTGATGACGGGGTATGAGCCGCTCGCAGTCGAGATCAATCTGGAGAACATAAAGCCCCACTTCTTGAAAACCTTGGAAGATGGGATTTTAGTTGATGTCACCACTGACTTCATGAGTTTTACAGCCCGTGCCTTCACGTAGTCAGAGCTTTTCAGGGATAGTGTAGCCAAGTATGAAGAGGACTGGAAGAAAATTGTCAGCAATTCCTAGGAATGGAGCTACCAAGTGCTGCGATCGGACATCATGGAGATGGATAAGCTCCAGTTGTTGATCCTGAACTTCGTAGAGTATGTCGCGTTGAAGAAGCATGAAGGCAACCCTATCATCGATGAAGGATTCCTCAAAGAATAGCTACAACAAAGGGCAAATAGCTAAAGGACGAAATTGCTACAGTGATGTCACTAGAAGACGAAATAGGGAAAAGATAAGAATGAATTTATAAATGTAATATATCTGGGGGTAGGTGAAACCCTATTGTAAAGTGAATCTTGGCCACAAAATAGAATCAAATCTTGGCCACTCATTTTATTTTTTGAAAACTATAAATAGGGCTCTCCTCCTCTCATTTTAAGAGAGTTGAGTTGTTGTAAAGGCATGCTGCAGAAATTATAATAGAAATACAGTCATTTTTTGGTGTATTTCTGGGTTTCTCGTTATGTTTCATGATTCTTCTCCCTTTAGTTAGAAATTTGATTCAAGTTACTTTTCTGCTTTAGTATCCTTAGATTAGCTCTGGTAGTTAATATGTTGTCTCTGGTCTTGAAGATTACTGCTGTGTGTATGCTTTCCTTGTCCATACTTTTGATCATTTGCTGATGGTATATGACTGTGTAAAGTTAGCCTAGACTTTAATTTCATTGCTGCTCATTAAACTTTATATTTATTCACATTTCCATGGCAAATGAAAGATGAATATCTGCAGTCCTTAGAAGATAACATAGATTTCATGATATTGTAAAAATTTAGATTAAGTGAAATTCTGTTTAAAGAAACTATCCACAACAGGAACCTCCATGATCACTATTCATCGGTAGTTGTAGGTCCAGGAACCATCCTTCTTCCTCGCCCTTTTTTCCTTTTTTTAGAAACAACTTATGTTAAGGTTCGTTGCACATTGTAAAGCCAAATCTGACGAAGCCATGGAGTCCAAGACTGCTTCCTGAACCTACAACAAGGCATAGTAATTCTAAATCCATAAAACTCCATCCATTGACCCAATTCTCCTACAACGTTGACCATGTAAGACCGCCTTGTGATTCCAGCAAAATCACATCAAACAACTCATTTATTCCAAGCCTCATCATGACTTGACACCCAAGAGACCTTGGGATAGTGTTCTGCAATTTGATTGTGGAAAATTGTCTTTCAAGAGAGGTAATGCACCTACGTATTACCTATGTTGTGAAGTGCATAAAACACCATCAATAAAACTGGCACTAGAAGGAGGGCAGGAAAGTAATGTTGGATCGAATTGGGTCATTCTCCCCTAAAAGATTCCACCGAGTCTTGAGGTCTACACCAAGCAAGGGAGAGTTTCATGAATTACAACCCCCTACCTGAGCTAAAAGAGCTAAACAAGGGGAACTATCCATCACCATCCCCACCGAACAGCTCACTGCCCTTCCACCTCTGTCTCCCTTGCCTTCATTGATAGCTCCACCTCTTGCTCATCCAATCCATACGACCTCCCAGCTTGCCACTCTGTTTGGGCTGAACGCTGCCTTTCAGCCAAATACAGTCACTAGTCTTGCCGCTGTCTCACCAGTTGCTGCTATCTGGTTACAATCACTGACCAATCTGGCACAACCACCTCCACCACCTTTTCCAATGGCGTGGTTGGGTAATAACCCATCTCCTCTCACTTTCAACCTCTACCATGATATGCCAAAGAATCTCGAGAATTTTTGCACAAAGTTCAACTCCCGAGATCCGTAGAGGACAGCTGAAGAACATGTCACGATCTTCGAAATTGCCTTGAAGACTATGCAAATCATATGTATGAGGATGTAGCTTGCAGGATGTTTCCTTATTCATTAGGGGAAGAGGCCTTCTATAGGTACATCAATTTACCAGCCGAAACTATCAACACATGGGATCTTCTGAAGAGTTCATTTCTGCAGAAGTTCAAGACCCCTGTCAGCCCCACAGATTCATATCGACACTTTATGTTGGTTCAAAGGGAAATCAATGAACCAATCAGCTCATTCAATGACCGTTTCCACATATCATACACTCGGCTATAGGTCCCGTATGTGTTCAATGATGCTGCTGTCCTGCCCGTTTACTATGCAGCTTTGGACAACCTCACTTCAACATTGGTAAAGAGGATGAGTTCACCACCCGCTAGGTTGGTGGATGTATACACTAAATAGATCATTGCCAGCATGGATTTGGGATAGAATATATCAAGTCTGCTGCCTTCTCTTGGGTAAACTATGCATCCAACGCAAATACAGGGGCTTACGCAAGCTTTGCAACATCAAATGCCCCTGCTCAATCAAGTGCCGTAGCTACCTATGGTCCCGCATCTTGGGCAACCAATGAGCCAGACATATCCGGTACCACACTACTTGTTGCCCCAACAACAATAGTCACATCCACAACAACCCCAGATGCCTGCGTATCTTCAAGCGACAGAGTTTCCACCAGCTGATCAGAATCAGCCGGCGGCACAACTTGTGTTCCTTTAGAACACGACGTCACAACAGAACAACACTGAAAGGGATAGAATCGACGAACTTACAGAGATGGTCAAGAAAATGTCAACCGAGATGACGCACTTAAGGAACCAAAATAACCAGCTGCAGACGTCGCAAAAGAGCATCCAAGCCAACCTTAATAGGGAGAATCGAGATCACCGTGAAAGTCAAGACAATCGGGATGCCGATGCATCATCAGGGTAGAATTATGACAAAAATCAGAATTCCAACTAGAAATTTGATAGAAGACCCTTACAAAGGAAGAATCGGACATGGAATACACGCCCCAAAACCGGTGGCATTCCCATGCCTCTTGATCAACCTAACAACAATAGTAATGAGAACCCCGCAAGCGGGGTTTACTTAGCAGAGGTCACCTTATTGGGTTGGTGCCGCATTCACAAGACGAGCCACCATTCTGAACTAGATTGTCCAGAATTTCAAACTGCAGTCGAGATTTTCAAAATAGAAGTTCAGAATGCAGTTGACAATTCGGGATGCAGGGACATTGTCCCGTCCGATCCATACGACGCCTCGGTGTTGGTGTTAAACCAGGCCCCTTTTCCAAGGGCGGAATGCAACACCCCCAAACTAGATAATGTTGACTCAAACAACCATGATGCGGTGAAAGAGGTAAGTTCCGAATGCCCTCTAGCCCAGCTTTTCGATTTAGTAGATAATGGTCCCAAAGATGATGAAGAAGAGCCTAGGGAGGATGAAGTCCAAATGTTTCACCAGCGGACTACCCCTTACAACCTTAGAAATAGACAGGATGGAAGCCATGCTGGAGGTCCCTTCACGACATCCACCCTGCCAAACAATTTCAACACCCCTCCTGATCCGAGTGCAAACAATAATCTGGGTTTTCCACTTACACCCACCCGATATCTTAGCATAAATAAGCAGCAAAACAATAGTCAAAGTCAAACCACCAGCTCTTCCCAAAACTCTTCCCGTGATCAAGAGATTGAGCAGATGGGGGAGTATATTGCTGAGGAATTCAAGAAGGTAAAGCTAAGCGTGCCATCTTTTGAACTCTTAAAGGTGCCTGCTATCTGGAATGCCTTTTTTAGAATGATAAATGGGACTCTGTCACAAGAGCCAACTCAAGAAGAAATCCCGATAAAGAAGGTCTCATTTAATAATCAACCAAGTGAACTAGTGATTAGGCAGATCTTTAATAATAGGGCTGACCCGCCAGTAGGTCAACAGACAAACAAGCAGCTAGACAAGGTAGCTAATCCGACACCAACCCAAAACAAGGGCAACAAAAAGGATAAAGGCCAAGTTGTTCAGGTGGACGTTTCTGGAGGGTTGTTTCAAGGGAAATTTAAGACTCCTCCTTTTCTGACCACCATCCATGTGTTCGGGAAGAACCTCCATAATTGATTGCTTGATTCAGGAGCCTCGGCCAATGTCATGCCCTTGAGCATGTGTAAGACACTTGGGATAACGCCGACTCCTTCCTGGTGGAAGGTGATGCAACTTGATAAAACCGAAATCAACATAATGGGGGAGATCAACAGGATCCCCATGCAAGTTGCTGCTGATCCTCAGATCCAACAAACTATTGACATACAGGTGGTCGATATCCTGGATACCTACGGTATAATCCTAGGCATGAATTTTATGAGGGAATTGAACGGATATTCCACCACTGATTACTCTCACATATGGTTGCTGTGGAAAGGAATGCCCAACCAGATTTGGATTGAAAGAGAAGCATGAATGAAATTCATGATTACTGAGTACAACAACATGAACGAGGTGTTGTATGCTGAAACAAGTCTGGGAAATTATTCCCTAGTGTCATATTGGAATGAACAGGAGTACCGACAAGATGAAGGAACGAGCAAGGTTTTCCTCATACTATGCAGCCCACCTGCTAATTTGAACAATGCTTCTCAGGGTACTGAAGTGCTCATTGAATCTGACGAGGAGAAGCTGGGAGAGAGAGACAGTCGAGGATTGCTCGATGGTTTCCAGGATTTTATGGAGAAATGCATGCATGACCAGCTCAGTCTGGGAACTCAAATGAACTTCCAGGAACTCTTGCTCCCTAGTTGGGCAGGGTGCACAATGCTGCTCATTCAGAATTTGACTGCTGCTTGTGCCAAGCAGCAATTGAATATGTCAAAAAACAAGATACTTCAAAGGAGAAAATGAGATTCGCATTCGGTGAACAAACATGTCCCATCCCTGAGGTTCCTAAGTTAGTCACCGAAATGAAACCCCCACCGAAGGTGAAAATCGGGTCTGTCGGTCCTGCGCCTGAGGATTCTATTGGATTTTGGACGTTACGCTTTGATGGTTCTAAATCCAAGCACGGAGCTAGGGTAGGTTTCAAAATGATTAGTCCCAAAGGTAAAACATACTTTTCTACTCATAGACTGTAGTTTTATTGTACTAACAACATGGCAGAGTACGAAGCTTTTGTCTTGGGCCTCTTGATAGCATTGAGAAAGGACGTCAAGATGCTCCAAGTGTATGGAGACTCAGAATTAGTCATAAAGTAGGTCATAAATATTTATTCCTACTATGATCGAAGGCTTACTAATTACCGACACTGCGTATGGGATCTGCTGGAAGGGTTGGATGCATTCAACATTCAGCTGATTCCGCACGCTCAGAATCACGCCGCCAATGCCTTGGTGTAGGTGGCGAGCACACTACATCCATAATCCCTATCTAGCCTCAGAAGATTCATGGTGGAACTCACTTTCATCCCGTCAGTGCTAGATAATTTGGCCAATTTCCAAGTATTCAATGATGACAAGCATATTTTGGATTTCATCACTAGTTTCGATGTGTTTGCCATGCAGATAATCGATGAAGTTGAGCCTCAAGAAGCCAACTTGGATATAGAAGGGGTCATCAACCTAAAGACCAACACCATCCCTAGGGGAATGGTTCAATTGGAATGAATCTTTGACCTTGATCAGATCAGGTACCAAGATCAACAGGCTAAAAGGGATACTATCAGTGGTCAATGTGACACTCACAACCTAGGAACGACAGGAAATGCCAAGAATGTATTCATAGGTAAGGTATGCGCTCCTAAAGAAAGAAAGGGGATTATTGAAGCACTACAGAAATATGACGACATCATCACCTAGAGTTATGATGACCTCAAAACATATGACACGTCGATTATCACACACACTATCCCTCTCAGGCTAGATGCAAAACTGTTCCGCCAGCAGCAATGCCCTGTCAACGCTCTATTGGAGCCCATAATATATAAGGAAGTACAGAAGTTGCTGTTAGCCAAGATCATCTTTTCGATTAGACACTTTACGTGGGTAGCGAACTTGGTTCCCGTCAGAAAGAAAAATAGGGAAATCAGGTTGTGCGTGGACTTCCGTAACCTTAATCGGGCCTCAGAGAAGGACAAATATCATGTACCCTCATTGGATGAGGTGTTGTAGGTAGTGAACGGATCCCAGATGTTGTCCTTCTTGGATGGGTATTCAGGATATAACTAGGTCATGGTGTAGTACGAAGATCGACACAAGACAACATTCACCACCAAGTGGGGAACGTTCGCATATATAAGAATGCTGTTTGGACTCATCAACGCTGGCGCCACTTTCCAACACGCTATGGATATTGCATTCAAGGACTTGATAGGAAAGTGCATAATCATCTACATGGATGATTTAATGGTATTTTCAAAACAACAGGGTGATCATGTCGCCGACTTATGCAAGGTTTTTGATTGGTGTCGCTCATTTGGGGTTTCCCTTAACCCGAAGAAGTGCATCTTTGGGGTCACTAAGGGGAAACTCCTTAGACATGTCCTGTCAGAGCGGGGAATTTCTATTGACCTTGAACGTATTCAATCCATCATGAAAATCCAGCTACCAGGCAGCAAGAAAGAATTGAAATCTTTCTTCGGAAAGATCAAATTCATCTGCAAGTTCATTATAGGCTTTGCGAAAATAGTTAAACCACTCAATGCCATGCTGAAACAAGATGCCAAGGTCGAGTGGACTCCCAAAGCAAAACAGGCCTTTGGGGAAATCAAGAAAGCAATTGCTGACGCCCCTATGCTGGTTAGCCCTAATTACCTGAAATCCTTTTACGTATACTCCTTTGCTTCAGATCATTCCTGTGCCAGCATTCTGACGCAAAAGGATGATGAGGGAAACGAGCATCCAATCGCCTTCATGAGCGCCTCCTTGAAAGATGCCAAACTATGCTATCATAATGTTGAGAAACAAGCTTATGCCCTTGTTAAAGGAGAAAAGAAGTTTCGGCACTATGTCTTATGCAACAAGGTTTTCGCCATAGTTCTCGACCCCACAGTAAAAACATTGCTTATGTAGAATGAGTTGGGGGAATGAAGGGCAAAGTGGGTTGTTGTGCTACAGGAGTACGACATGGAGATCCAACCGATGAAGTTGGTAAGAGGACAGACACTTGCCCAAACAATGGTAGAGGTAGTTATTGATGTTGAACCCGAACTCACGATACAATAGTACCAATTGGAGGATGTCTCGCCAGGGGAATGGTATGATGACATAGTGTACTACCTGCTAAATTATAAATGCCCACCTCACTTGCAAGGAGTCCAAAGGCGAGCCCTTAGGCTGAAAAGCAACAACTACATGTTGCAAGGTGCCATATTGTACAAGAAAAACCATGAGGGTATCTATCTAAGATGCCTGGGTAAGGAGGAAGTTGATCGCATTCTTCAGGAATTCCATGATAAGTTCAAAACTGGCCATGGCTCAGGTCTATCAACCACACATCAAATATTGAGAGCTGGGTATTACTGGCCCACTATTTTCAAGGATGCTCACGGTCACGTCCGTACCTACCACGTGTGCCAGACGGCTACCGCTAGAGAAAGGAACACTGCTGTCCCTCTACAACCTGTCCTAGAGGTAAGGCCTTTTGCGTAATGGGGTCTCGACTTCATTGGTCCGGTAAGTCCTCCATCATCTGTAAGACACAGGTACATTCTAACCGCTTCTGATTACTGCACTAGATGGACATAAGCAATAACATGTAGGCAATGCACAACTGAAGTAGTAACCAATTTCTTAGAAATTTTTATTTTAAATTGTTTTGGTAGCCCATATGCTCTAGTATGCGATAATGGCCCTGCGTTTGCCTCACTAAAATTCACAAGTTGGGCCTTTGATTATGGCATCGCCCTCAAATTTTCCTCTAACTATTATCCTCAAGGCAATGGCCTTGCTGAGTCCACCAACAAGAACTTGATCACGGTGATCAAGAAGCTGCTAGGTAGGAATCCCAAGGATTGGCATACCTAACTTTGTTTCGCCTTGTGGGCAGATCGCACTCGCCACAAGGCTGCCCTTGGGGATTCCCCATACCATCTAGTCTATGGCTTAGAGCTCATTTTTCTCATACATTTGAAAATACCAACCCTTCAGTTTATCAATGACTTCTACGAAGGAGGAGACCGCAGAGAAGCTCGGCTCACCGAGCTGCTACACCTTGAAGAAGGACGAGACCGTGCAATAGAAAATTTTTCCAAACATAAGGGCGTAGTCAAAAGATGGTACCATCGAGCCAAAATTAAGGCCTTTCGCATTTCTGATCTGGTCCTCTACTAGGACAAGAACCATGAAAAGAAAGGGGGACACAAAAAATTCGACAACCTTTGGCTTGGCCCCTTTCAAATTGCTGAAATCCTTGGAGATAATGCTTTCCGCCTAAAGAATCTCACTGGTGAAGACGTCCCATTGCCTGTCAATGGGTAGCACCTTAAGCATTAATTTTAGGCTTGAGCTCTTGGGAGCTATCTGTGTAAATACCTATACATAGGTTAGGATAGATTCCCTGCTTTGTCCTTTGGTTTTGCTCGTTGACCCTGCCGTTTCATCATATTTTTGGAAGAGCCTCCCTATTCTACTGTGGTGGCCGTGCTTGGTCCGACAGACGATTTTCCTCGCTATCGAATTTTGTGTTGTTCCCTAGATAAGCCTTCATTCCCTATTACTAACCTCTAAAAGGTCCTAAGCATTGATTTTCAACTTTCGGACTCTGAATTAACCTAGGATGGCTGTCCGCTTGAATCCCCTGCGTTTGTCATGGAATCCACAAGGCACATTTTAAATACTTCCAAAGAATGGTAGGGTGACTACTGGGAAGTGGGGATAAGTGAAAAATCTAAAGTCTGTTCCAGTGACCACTACGATTCTCAAGCCCATTGTGAGCTTCGGTGCTCACGCAGTTGAATGAAAGGAAAAAGACAGTGCTAAAAGGAAATATCTAGCACAAACAATAAATAAATTGAAAGTAACAATCGTATGGGTGTGCGAATATCTCTACTGGGGCTATGGACACCTGGTTGGCAGTAGAGCTATGTTCGTGAGGTTGTAGTGACAACTCCGCTGGGGCTATGGATGCCTGACTGGCAGCGGAGCAATGTCTGGGTTACTTTTGGGGTTAGATGAACTAAGTAGCTTATCTCCCCCAACCAGTGGTTATTCACGCTCTCTCTGAGAAAAGGAAATGAACTCACCATGCACACACCTCCATGATGATATTGCAGTTTGATTCAATCCCGCCTTCCTTAAACTATTCTTAGTTCAACTTTGAAAGTTAACTTTAGTTTGCGAAACCAGAGATCATGGGTTCAAAATGAATATTTATCTCTAGAATGCCGGGAGCTTTCTCCTAATAGAGTCGCCATTTGTTGTGTCTTTTTTGCACACACACCCTGTTCGAAACAAGGACCCTCTCTTCCCTCCTTTCCATTTATCGGGTCCCTTTTGTTTTGCCTCATTTTGCGTACCCTTTTTTGTGCCCTAAAGGGTCGATGTGTTCCCCAAGGTCATATTTTAAGCCTAACCAAAATCACCCCTTTAAAGAATGCTAAATCTGGGGTCAATTCGGGTTTCCCTTGTCAAACTGCCTTTCTGGCATCTATGGCTCCTTTCACGCTCGGACCCTCGGGTTTCCTCTACCGGGTTTCCCCTTCTGTGTTTCCCCTTCCGGGTTTCCCTTTTTGGGTTTCCTCTTTCGGGTTTCCTCTGGTGCTTCGCCGTTTCTTGCGGCCGTGGTGAGACGTCTTCCCAGCCATCGGACTCCGATCCTCCCGCCACCGACTGTGAAATCGAACTTACCAACTTCACCTTCAAGCATACGAAGGAATTGAATGTTGCATTAATGGTAGGTATGGCTATAAATTTGGATTTTTGGCCTGTCATTTTCATTTGACCAAGTGATAAAATTTCGAGGACCTCCCGCGCATCCGACATTTCCAGCCTCCGAATCCGAGCTCCGTTTTTTGGCTTTTTTTTGCGTGACCATCAGAAATTTCTTTGGGATCTTGAGGTATGCCCGCCATCTACGCCCTTGTTCTTCATTTTGTCAATTTCTGAGCCTTAAATAAAGTAAAATGCTAAACCATGTTAAAATCTGGTAGGAAAAGGCCTTCCCATTAAAATCCACATTTTAAAAATATAAAAATCAATTGCTAAGTGGCTAAAATTCAGTTCGAGGCTTCACTTCTCTGCGACTGTTCTTCAGAACAGTCACCAACATCCCCTAGGCCTGAACTTTCCCGTCACCATCCGCAAACTCAAACTTGAAAATTCTCTGCAGCCAAACCCACCTTGGACTCCGACCTCTGGAATTCCCCTCCTAGGATTCCGTTGCCTTATCGCCGCTTTACACGGCCTCGCCTGAGTGCCTTCCCGACCTCCGAACCCCAGACACTTTAAATCTGTCTGAGGACCTTGGAAAATCGAAAGAGCCAGCCAAGATCAAAGCAGCCCCGGGATTCTGTCCTTGGAATTCCGTTTCCGAAATTTTGCTCTGACTTCGCCGTTTCGATGGCCTTCCCTGAGCGGCTTTCCGAACCTCAGTTCTCGACTACACAAAGTCTATTCCAACTTCCATGGAACCTTCGACCGAAATTCACTCCGGACCTCGACCTCTGGAATTCTGTCCTCGAAATTGCATGTTGCGTTCGCCGTTCCAAACGACCGTCCTGGGACATCTTTTCGACTCCCAGACACTGGTCTGCTACCTGCCAAAACCAAAATTTAGGTAAATTCTCGAGCCCAAGCTTCTTTCGGATTTTGATCATTGGAATTCCCCTCTCGAAATTCCATTCCACTAGCGCCGTTTTAACGGCGAAATCGGGCCAACTTCTCGACCTCTGGGTCCTGATTCTCTAATCGTCGCCTAGCTGTCCTGAGTCCTCTGACCGTCTCCGGAGACTACACTCCAGATTTCCTTCCCTGAATTTCCACCTCCCCTACACCATTTCCAACGGATGATCCGCGACCACTTCCCAAAGACGGCAATCCGAGACCCGAATTTCGAGACCCGGATTTCTGCCTCCCCTGCGTCGTTTCCAATGGTCGTCCTACATCTGATGCCCAAACTCCCACATGAAGGATCAAATGACCTCCAAATCAAAAATGTATTTGGACCCACTTGCTAAAATTAGGTCTTCCTTCATGCCAACTTTCTATTACTCAAATCCAACATCGGGAAATACCTTTGGAAGTTCCATCCTCAATTTGCCCTTTCAAATGACATTTTGCCAAGGGAATTCCGGTCCTGGGAGCCTGGATTGTCTGCGTTGCTTTCTAATGATGAATTATCAGGTGTTATGAACTTATTGAATATGAATAATGATTGCAGATCTAATCTTGATGTGTAGGGACTCGCCCAAAGCTGTTTTGATCATGTTTATTCTTACTAATTCACGTCCCTTGTGCAGGATTTATGGAATCCGATAAATAAATTTCCGGTGCCTCCAAGGAGAAAGGAAAAGGAATAGCCAAGACACCTCAAGGCAAGGAGGACAAGGAGCTGATGAAGTAAAAATTCCAGGGGTTCCCTATACAATCCAGAGTCACCTCTCTCTAGAGAGATATCACAGATACCAACATCGATCAGGTCGATGTTGACAAATTCATACAGAGGGTCAGGATGAACCCCAAGATAGAGAATGCAAAATTGATAAAGAAAAGTGGAATTGCCAAAGCTACAGGCTTCCCGCTGGCCTTGGTGGCCCCAAAACTGGTAATGGCATGCGTAGAAGCATATCAGGAGGAGACTTGAACTATAGTGGACCGAGATGAAAATGTCTTTGCAGACATGTCCCTGTTAGGTATAACAAAAACATTCCACATTCCTGCCTATGAGCACATGGAGACCCCCTCCATGGGGCAGTGCAAGGAACTATGGGAGTAGGATCCCTTGGGATGCAAGAAGCTCATCAATCAGCATTGGTTAAAGGACAAGCAGGGTAGCACTGACAAGCTTCCTCAGGGGTTTTTTCGCAGCGATTTCTTCAAGGATTACCATGACCTCGTAACTTTGCTTAGCTGGATAATGGGCCTTCCTACGACGACCTTCTTTCAAGAGTGGATGTTCTACTTTGTAGAGAAGATTCTCCACGGTGATGGTATCGCCTGCTATTAGGGAGAAATAATCAGTGATTGCTTCCATGAGCAGTTTACAACCGTAAATAAGACCTCCCAGTTCTTCATGACCTCCTACTTAATGTATTCACTCGCCGATCGACTGCATTATCAGGGATTGGCAGTGGTACCTAGTGACCCATTAGGGGTGGAACTCAAGCCTTATGATAAATACACTCAACTATAGTTCAAAAATTTCAAGAAGGATTACTATCGGGTAAATGATGCATTCATAGCCCACATCATTCGGTCTCTTGAGGGTGACTTTCAAAGGAGACTTTCTCATAGTGCCAGAGCCCTCCTCAGGAAATATGCCTTCCTTTATGTACAATTCTTGAAGTTCACATACATCCGTGCTGAGGGATTCGCAAAGAGACCAAATAAGTTGCCCCGGTACCCCAATGACTGGATCATTCTATTAGAGCTGACCCGACAACTATGACATATTCATAGCATCCTGAGTGATAAGCATTTGGTAGACCCGCCTTACCCCATTGGGCTCAGCCAAGGAATGTACAAGATTCATATCTCCCAGTGTGCGGGGTATCTAGAAAGGGAGTTGGCTGAGTACAACTTCCCTCAATATACAACCCGACCTCGAATGGACCCGTACCGACACATCAGGAAGGCGCTAAGATGAGAGTATGCCCACCTCCACAACGTCGAAGAATTTTGGGCCAACTGTAAAGATGATTTTGAGGTGTGGTTGAGGCACTACATGCGCATGAACGCCATCTATGTGCGAAGGATAAACCTATGCCCAGTTCCTGACCAACTTGAAGAAAATGAGGACACGGTGATCAATCCAGGGTACGATGTCATCACCAATTTTCCGCTGCCAGTGATTGACTGGAATGAACCAGAGCTCGACAACATCACCATACTCATTAGGCCCATCGAGATCTGAATGAAAGCATGGGTTGAGAAATAGGTGGCTGATTAAAGTAGGAAGGAGTCGCCTTGACATTCAAGGGACAGGAAAGTGAACCGAGTGACTCTGAAGGTGGAGTGGCTGCTACTGCAACTGAGGAAACATCCAAAACCCCACCATCAGTCAAGACCAGGAAGAGAAAGGAGGCCAGTGAGCAGCTGCCTAAACCAAAGTTCTATGTCCGCAAGTCTTTTGAGCTAGAGCCTTCCAAGAAGAAAAGAAAAAAACTGGGAGCATGAGGACGACCATGATTACCAACGGTCCGCCCCACGGGACTAGCGTTGAAGGATCTAAATCACCAAGGTCTCCGTCTGTTGCTGCTATTGTTGCTGCCCCCGCCCCGTAGGCTTCGCTTGCAGTTTCTACTTCCTCCCTGCCTACGGTGGACATCTCCGTCCACCTTGCTTCCACTTCTCCAATCTTGCAAATTATTCTGGTAGATTCATCATCTACCACGACTTCGCCAGTCTCCTCTTCTTCTATGTCTCCTTCCTTGACCTCCGTTTCTGTTGCTACGGTGCCCGCCATTAGTCTCCTAGAGTCTTTGGTGAAAAACATGCAAAATGTGTCATCCGAGCTCTCGAGAATTCTCACTAACCCAATGGTTCAGGCTGCAATAGCTTAGGCTATGGCCCATGCTCCAAATCTCCTCCCCTCAACCGAACCACCAAATATGGAGGCGACAATGCAAATATCAGATGAGCTTGAGCGACAACAACTAGAGGCTACAAAGGCACCAGAAGAGGAAGAATTTGAGTATCACGAACATCCACTGTTCAAATGCCGTGAGATAGACGAGGTGGTTTATGAGTCCTCTAGTGAGGGCAGCGAGGAGATGAATTCTGATTTTATAAGAGAATCAAATGACCCGGAACTCAATGACGAATGGGACAAGCAACTCAAGGAGATAGAAGATAGGGAAGCCCAAGATCGGCTCGCAAGAGAAGAAGAGACTGCTTCTATAGAGACAGAGGGAAAAAAGTCTCCTACTAAAGGGCATCACTAGACCCTAGAGCATGACAAGGAAGTATCCCCCCATGAGGACGAGCAAGGGGAGAGCCCTGAAGAGCATGAATACAATCAGAACGAAGAAGAGGGGGATGCTGAAAAAGAAGATCTGCCTAAAGAGCAGTTGCATACTGAGTCCCCCACTAGACATGAAACCCTTCGACCAGACTCTAAAGAGGAGATAGAGGATGCAGGGACTAAGGAGAAGGCTCTTGTTGTTAGAACTATTGAGCTTGAGAAAGGGGACAATGAGAGTAAAAGTAAACCACCTAGCGAGGAACCCCAAGTACCCGATTGGCTGTAGAGGCAGCTAAAGCAAAAGACTCCCATGACAAAGGACCCTCAGGCAAGGCTGGAAGCCATTCTGGCCAGAGCACAAATAAGTGCTAGGAAAGAGAAGAAACCGAAGATCAGATCAAAGGTAACCATGAATGCCTCAGGATCAAGGGCAGTGCAGATAGCGACACCGGTGGTTGGAGAGCAAGGTATAATTTATAACATCTCCACCATTGACTTGGGGTTGGCCATGAGGGAGAAAAAGTTTGATCACCTCCAAGAGTTGGTTGCCACAGTGGTACACCTTATCCAATAGGATAAGATTTCAAAGGAGGAGCTCAAGGAGCAAGTGGCTGATCTAATGACCTACATTTAGCAGTGGTCATCCCAGGATGAACAACCCACCATGTCATCAGCTCCGCCTCAGCTGCTATCCCAGGAGTAGATTAATAAGTTAGAAAAGAGAAGAAACTTAGACAAGACTATGGAAAATTGGTTCCGGCAGGTCTTACACATGGGAAACACGGGCATCAATTTGGCTGTCCGAATAGCAAATAAGTTCCTTGAAGTGCAAAGGACCCTTGAGGGTATGAGGCAGATCTGTGAGGAGTTCCTAGGAAAATATGAGGCAACCTATCCAAAGATTGAGGCCATACTCGCATTACCAAGCGAGGTCTGGGAGAAGGACCTTGCCTTCAAGGATGATGACCACTGGTTAGTGGATGTTTGGAAGCGAGATTTCAATCACAGAAGGAAAAGGCTCGAGTAGATCATTGAGCGAATAGCACCAAACATCGAATGGGCTAGGGATTCTAGAGAAGAATGCTCTCGGTACATCAAATTGATGATGGGGTATGAGCCGCCCACAATCGAGATCAATCTGGAGAACATAAAGCCCCACTTCTTAAAAACCATGGAAGATGGGATGTCAGTTGATGTCACCACTGACTTCATGAGTTTTGCAGCCCGTGCCTTCATCCAGTCAGAGCTTTTCAGGGATAGTGCAGCCAAGTATGAAGAGGACTGGAAGAAAATCGTCAGCAATTCCCAGGAATGGAGCTACCAAGTGCTGCGATCAAACATCATGGAGATGGATAAGCTCTAGTTGCTGATCCTGAACTTCGTAGAGTATGCCGCACTGAAGAAGCATGAAGGCAACCTTGTCATCGATGAAGGATTCCTCAAAGAATAGCTACAACAAAGGGAAAATAGCTAAAGGATGAAATTGCTACAGTGTTGTCACTAGAAGACGAAACAGGGAAAATACAAGAATGAATTTATAAATGTAATATATCTGGGGGTAGGTGAAACCCTATTGTAAAGTGAATCTTGGCCACATAATAGAATTGAATCTTGGCCACTCATTTTGTTTTTTGAAAACTATAAATAGGGCTCTCCTCCTCTCATTTTAAGAGAGTTGAGTTGTTGTAAAGGCATGCTACAAAAATTATAATAGAAATACAGTCATTTTTTGGTGTATTTATGGGTTTCTCCATATGTTTCATGATTCTTCTCCCTTTAGTTAGAACTTTGCTTCAAGTTACTTTTCTGCTTTAGTATCCTTAGATTAGCTCTGGTAGTTAATATGTTGTCTCTGGTCTTGAAGATTAATACTGTGTGTATGCTTTCCTTGTCCATACTTTTGGTCATTTGCTGATGGTATTTGACTGTGTAAAGTTAGCCTGGACTTTAATTTCATTTTTGCTCATAAAATTTATATTTATTCACATTTCCATGGCGAATGAAAGATGAATATCTGTAGTCCTTAGAAGATAGCATAGATTTCATGATATTGTGAAAATTTAGATTAAGTGAAATTCTATTTAAGGAAACTGTCCACAGTAGGAACCTCCATGATCACTGTTCATCGGTAGTTGTAGGTCCAGGAACCATCCTTCTTCCTCGCCATTTTTTCCTTTTTTTAGAAACAACTTATGTTAAGGTTTGTTGCACATTGTAAAGCCAAATCTTGACGAAGCCATGGAGTCCAAGACTGCTGCCTGAACTTGCAGCAAGACATAGTAATTCTAAATCCATAAAACTCCATCCATTGACCCAATTCTCCTACAACGTTGACCACATAAGACCGCCTTGTGATTCCAGCAAAATCACATCAAAAAACTAATTTATTCGAAGCCTCATCATGACCTGACACCTGAGAGACCTTGGGATAGTGTTCTGCAATTTGATTGTGGAAGATTGTCTTTCAAGAGAGGTAATGCACCTACGTATTACCTGTGTTGTGAAGTGCATAAAACACCATCAACAAATAATAGAAGCTTCACAAAATTATAATGGATCTAAAGCTATGGCAATGTAGGAATTTGGAATGTTGTGATGTTGTGACCGAGTCCTCCTAGTATTTGAAGGATCCCCAACAACATTTATTGCAGATTCAAGTTTTTGATGAGCACGAGGCATGGTAGGGGATGGAGGAGGATATTCTGAACTCTCTAAAAAGGAAGATGAAATCTCATGATCAAATCGATGACTAGAGGAAGCTTGAGGAAAATCCTCAATGTTAGAATCCTCTAAATCCATTATGGAGGAAGAAAGAGTAGAGGATGAGCTAGAAGAGATTTCCTCAAAATGCACACTATGCTTAATGAAGAGTTCATTTTGTAGCGCCCATTAGCCGATATAATTTGACACCATCAAGGTAACCAACAAAGATACAAGGCCATATCTGAGGTTCCAAGGCCTTACACTTCTTTGAAGGAATATATGCCCATGCTGGGGATCCAAAAATTCTAAAGTACCTCACATTAGGTTTCCTTCCACACCAAGCTTCAAAGGAAGTGATGACCATTAATACCTTATGTGAAACTCTTTTCTGGATATGAGAAGCACAGTTGATAGCTTTTGCATAATATGCAGGTGTAAGGGAGCGAGTGGATCATGCAACAACCATCTCTTTTAGGGACCTATTTTTCCTCTTAGCTACATTGTTTTGTTGTGGTATGTAGGCAACAATATGTTGAAGATCAATGCCTTCAAGAGTATAAAATTGATCAAATCGATGGTTCACATATTCTTTGCCATTATTAGTGCAGATAATTTTGACACACTTTCCATATTGCTTCTCAACACGAGTCTTAAACTCTTGAAACTTATCAAAGACTTCTCCTTTGTTTAGATTAAAGTAGACCCATATTTATTTTGAATAGTCATCAATGAAGGTGAGCAAATAATGAGCCTTACTGAAAGATAATGATGGAAAAAGATCCACTAGGTCGTTATGAACCAATTCAAGGGCTTCTAAAGCCCTCCAAGCCTTCCCTTTGTCGAACTTACCCTTAGGAATTGAAAATTTGGGACAAGCGTGCAAGGTAAGAGGAAGAGTTTTGATAACTCCAACAAAATCAATGACTGTTCCATCTAAATGAACTACCCCTTTTGACAATGGCTCATATCCTAGTCCTAACTTATTTACCAGTTGTTTAAGGATAACTGAGTTGCTTGCTCCTAAATCTGTCATACAATTATGCACTATACTATCACCAATAATCAGACTAACATAAGAAGGTGGTGGCTTTATCTCTTGAGTTGGCTGTTCAGTCTTCACTTCTGGACTATTTGCAAAAACTCTAGGCTGCTACTTAGTGGATTCATCAGAAATTGATATCTTAGCTAAAGTCTCTTGCGGGATTTCTTTCTACCTAGGAAGATGTAAAGCATCTAACATGGTCATGCTAGTTGTTTCTTTCCTCATATGATCAACAATATTAAAAGCAGTACCACTAACCTTTTGCTACACTTTTGGAACAATGGGCTTTGCTTGTTTTGCTTGAGGCTGAGATTGAGTCATTTATTGTTCTTTAGCTGCTAAAGGTTGGCCCCTTGGTAATATATGAACATTTTGTGATGAAGAGGGTTGTGACTATCCTTTTTGGGTTGTAGAAGTCTAATTTTTATCTTTATTAGCTTGTTGTTGGTCTTTATCTACCTATTTTTCGTTAGAAACAACTTGTTGTCTTCGATCAAAAACTATTTTCTTGGACCTTGTGTTGGCTATAATGGAGGTAGCTGACTGATTTTGTCCTTGTATGTGATTTACTTCATAGAATTCATTACCTTGCAAGTTCATCATGGCTACAAAAAGGTTACCTTGTTGTGTCTCTTGCTGATCATTGCTCTCCTTTGCTATTTTATCAGAAGCAACAAAATTGATCTGCACCATAAGAGCTTGATTAATCACCTCGTTCATACATGTAGCCTAATTATGAGGCTGATTAAAGGGATAACACCATACATAATATTGTGTTAAATTTTTCTGGATAGGTACAAGCTCTTTAGAAGAGCTGACAACATTATGATTATATGGCTGACTAGGCCTGGTATTAAAATTTCTTTTCCGTCCTTGGTAGTCAGCTTGATAAGGCAGTCTATTTGGTTGAAAGGGTGCTTGATAAGGTTTGAAATTCTAGCCTTGTTGATTCTTGAGGCTTACTAAGTCTTTGCTAATTGTTTGTAGCAATTTGGCCATTTCTTTTTGGGTACCTCTAATTTCTTATTGGTCTCCTTTAAGCTCTTGCAACTTTGAATTTTCTCTAACAACATTATTTTGAGCAGCTGTTTGAAATCCTAAGGCTGAAACAACAGGTAATGGGGCTATGGGAGGTATTTGAATGGGCATCAATGGGTGAATATCAGGGAAAATAGGTAAAGGAGGCTTGGGTGCAATTTTACCAGCTTGAATTAAATTGTTTTCATCCCTAATAGCAATTTCAAATGCTCCTGGAAATGTAACCCCACCCATAGATTGTATCATCACAACAATATCATTATTTAGTGCTCTAAGATAATACAAAAAGGCATGATCCAGTGTAGGCCTTACCATTGGTGGGATTCTGCTCCAAGTTCTTTGGAATCAAAAGTGGAAATCCGTCATCTATTCTTGTGGAGCTCTCTTGATAGTTATCATTTTCTCGACTAGAGATAGATGATTAGATTTATTAGAAAATTGCTTGCTTAAATTGTCTGCCAAATCATCCCATCATGCAACAGTATTCATGGGTAAGCCTCTGAACCGCTGGAAGTCTTTGCCTTTGAATGAAGCTACCAAAAGCCTCAATGCCACATTCTCTCATGTTACATGATGAACTCCACACAATGAAGCTACGTCTTTGATGTGTTCTATTGGCGTAGTCTAATCTTCACCAGTGAAAATAGGTAGAATTTTCAGTGCAGACATTGGTATATCATCATGCTACTACAAATTCAATGGGCTACCCCTATTGAATGGTATAAACACATGTGCTCTATCCATTAGAGCTACTTGAGCTCTCAGATTTGGTACTTGTAAAATTGGCACAGGACGAACTATTGGAAATATAGGAACACAACTTGCAAATATGTTATCTGGAGGAGTAGAATGAGATCTTGGTGTTGAACGTGATGTGGATATGCTCAATCTTGTTCTTGTTGTTCTAAATTTTCTCTTGGGTGATGAAATTTGTAGATGCTCGAAAGGGTCAACACTTCCTCTTGTCTGAATTCTTCTCATGTGCTACTCAAACAAATCTGCATATAACCATAATTAATAGAGTTGCTAGATAAATGTTTTAAACCTCTGATAGGTAAATACTACTGCTGTATTCTTTGTACAATAGTTTGAAAGCTTAAATTCTATCTCTGAAATGTGATTTAGAGTCCCACCAGGCATGCCAAAAATTGTTATCAACAAGATTGCATCCATGTGCGAAAGTGAAGATGCTTTGTGATCCCATGAAACATGGGAGTACTTTCAGGTTGTGGGTACCCTATATTGAAAGTAGACCTCTAGATTATAGGCCGACTTCCTTTATGATTTTTCTAATGATTAACTATAATTTTTATGGAAAAGGGTAGAAGGCTTTAAATGGATGCATAACTGAACTTGAAATGAATGGTGATGCACCTAATGATTGGAACTTAATCTGCAACCTGACTCACAAATGACTTCTCAATATTTCTATTTGCACAACCAAATTTGACAACTTAATGACCCGAATGTTTCATACAAAGGCTTTGACAAAATATATCTTTCGAAGGAAAACTCTGTTTTCACAACTAAAATGATAAAGTAATCACATGCACAATGAATAACCTATGAATTTAAGCATTACTACATACATACGCTTATGAAAGTGACAAAGAATTAGAGGTTTCAAAATTGAAACACAATAATCTTCTTAATAAGATCCAACACAACGATGATGCCTAAAATCTTGAAGGAAAAACTTAATAACACTAAAAATCAAAAGGAGTTCATCTGCTAATAACAAAGCTAAAATAACTTGTAAAGAGCTACTATATTTATTGTAAAATATTTGAGTTACAAGATCTCTCTTCTTTGCAGAAATGCAAAGGAAAAACTATCAAGAACTGCAAAAAGGAATGAATTTTTCCAATAAATACAAAGAAGGCATGCATAATGCACCAAAGAGGTGGAACTCCAAGCTAATTGAAAGTGAGAAAAATAAATACATGCTTCTCACGAGCAAAATCAAAACTGCCCAGAAATGGGGCCCACCAATGCTGCAAACTGAGCTTAAACAACTCAAAACTCCGTGTCACATTGTATATAACTGAAGTGTATATCAAAATGGCTCCTGAGTGCATTGAGGTGGCACTCAAAGTGAAAATATCCTCTCCATGAGCAAAGAAGAAAAGCTTGAAAAAATGGGCCCACCACTGAAGCAAACTAAATTCTGAATGCTGCAAACTGATTCTCTCGATATTTATGATCAAAAGACCCTCAAAATTGATGTAGAACTATCGATGCAATCTCCACAAAACTGAAAAAAGACTCTAAGTCACTCCAAGTTAGAAAAACACGACATTTTGGATGAATCCCACTGTCTTTAGTTGAAGTTCACATATGTTTCGTGCATGATCTTCATCAAAGGTAACAATAAGATCAAATATTAAAGATAATAGATGTGATTATCTTAATATTTAATGTGTATTTGTTCTCCTTTCACATTTACATGTTAAATATTGAGGTAAAAATACCTTAAATATTTAACTATATAGTTATTTTTATTTTAAATCATGCATGAACCTAAGTGTAGTTCACAATCATTTCAAAATTGAAAAATAAACTTGAAACTTGGACTTTCAAGTCCATCTCCCATACACACACAAGCATTATTTGACCATGAAATGATTTTGTTTTTGCAAAAAAACAAGTAAAAAATACTCCCATTCGAGTTAGGGCAAGTAAAAGCATCGAACCCTAAATTACTTTTTTCATTCTTCACTTTGAGTCTTTTGGAGAAAAAAATTGAGCGCCACCATGATGCTGGGTAAGGTTTGATGCTCACACCTAGTAGTATTCAACCACTTATGATGATTTGCATTAAGGTTTGTATAGGGAACAACAAGGTAAGTATTATTGCTTTTGTCACAAGAACGAACATTTCTTCTCATTTTGAAAGCCATTCAAGCCTTCTAGGCCACGACTTCAACTATTTTTTGATATATTTCTTTTTGGCTTTGTATCTCTCTCAATGTTCCTTGCTTCTATGACCGACATCTGAAAGGTTTTTTAAGTTGTTATAGTTTAAAAAACTTCCAACCTTTGAAGAGTCGATAGCAAGCTCAAGGTATGGCTCCATTATATGCATATCCTCTGTGAAAAAGAAGTAATTTCTATATATGATAAAGCAAGCAATGAAACCTTTAAATTTTTCTTATGCATTTTTATGCTCTATGCTCCTCTAAAACCCTTCATTTTATATGGCCATGGCTTCTTAGCTTTATGGGTGATTTCGAGGGCTTCTCTATTGCTGGTTAAGGCTTCCCTTTTGTTCTGTGTGTAGTTTCTATTTGAGGCCGCAATGAATGTATCTTCTTTTCTGAGTAAAAGAAATAAAACCCTCCTTTACATTTTTGAGGGTTAAGTGAAACTCAAGCTTAAGCCTTCATATTTTCTCTACTTGCAACATATATGAGATTCTTCTCCTATGTCATGGTTTCTGCGCAAATATGTCAAGCTTCTGGGGTTTTCTTCTATCAAGAGATACAATGACCTTCTTTGTGGCTTTATTGTTTTCTTCATGACTATGTGGCCGATATGGAATTTCTTCTGTAAAATCTAGCCTCAATACCTATTCCGGGTCTCCATTTATAAGTATTGAGGATTTACCTTTTTTTTTGTAGCCTCTTCTTTGGATTGTTAAGATTAATTTTTTCATATTTAACATGAATCTGTTGATTCTGAGCACAATCTAGTAGCAAATCTGTTTTAACTCAATCGTAGTTAGTGTAGAAAATATAGCATGGAATTCTCATTTAATGCTTCCCTTTATGTCAATGCAATAGATGTACTCAATTGGAAATGTGCTGGAATCTTTCTCTTTTAAAGATACGTTGTCATTGCTTGATTGTTCCTCCTTGAAGTTGACTGTACCTCATGTTTTGAACTGCTATGAATGGCTTTTAACAAGGATTCATTCAAACAAGAATTTCTTCAGAAGCCTTTGTGTAAATTTGTTGAAGAATCCTTTGCATGCACTAGTTAATCAATACTTGTTTCATAACTCCTATAGAAGCATGTACCTCTACCTGCGCAATGAACAAACGAGTTAGATAAAACACTAAATTCAATGTTCTTCTGATGATTTGATTTGACACTTTTGGCTTCATGTTCTAATGGCTCAATTGATTTAATGCCTCATAGCTATAATTATTTGTCTATTGATAGGATATATGATCAGGTTCATATTCAGAGCTATAAGAGGACTTTTTCAATCAACTACAAGTGCTTCTAAAGATTGGGTACGAGAGGAGCTGAAGACAAGAGGACCCATTTGAAGACAAAGGAATCAACACCAACATTTCCAGGCAATGATGGATATGTTTTCTTTTCATGTGCTTTGCTATTTTCATCTTTAGATGTATAGCTTGCTTTCTATGTTGTGTTGAATTAATGCAGTCATTCCCATGACTTGTGTGGGACTTTTAAACATTTCTTCTATTTTCAACGCATGAAACAACAATGTTTATGCAATCTTGTATGTTCTTTGATTTCAAAATGAATAAAATACATCATTACTATGCAACTTTGATAAATCTTTTGTTGTGAACTTTGCATAAAAAATTGAATTCCATTTGAGATACTTCATTGCAAATGAACTTATCAACATAAAATGAATGTACCTTTCACCTTAAATATAATCAGTTGTTCCAGCTCTACCAAATTGAGCTAAGGTGAAATTTTGGTAACATTCTGGCGATTTCTGTTGAATGCTTACCTACTAAGCATGCTAGATTAGTTGCCTTGATAATCCATTGGGCATGGAGTCCATTCCTCTGTCCATTTTTGACTGAAAAATTCTATAACACAGAAGCAAACAAAACTGAAAGAAACTAACATAACTTTGTTTAGGATAGAGTTAGAAAACTATGCAACATCTACACTTATTTGAAAATAAAATTGAATTGAAAGGAAATTGCTGTGCAATAGGAACTTATTGAAAGAAAAAATTCTACTCTACTATATACATCTGCAAAATTTTGATTCTTAGTAACATTGTTTGAGGTGAATCCTGTTGACAAGGATTGTCAACACCTCTCCATCCAACTTTGAGAGCTAGAATGCATTATTCTGTGATAATGTATTGGCCATCCCACATGACATCAAACTTTGTATGTTTTCCTGGTCCACTCTTGAGTTCATCCCATTTAAATATTAGATCTCCCTCTTTGAAAATCCTTGGGATTATTTTTCTATCAAATGTCCTTTTCATTTGGGCTTGATGAATCTTCAGGTTCCTTAATAACTTTTTCCTTATTTCCTCCAGCTCCATTAGCCATGATAGCCTAATCTCCATAGGTTCTTCATCAAGCAAGTCTAGTTCTTTGATCATACTTAATGTAGGTAGCTCAATTGAGATAGGTATTTTAGCCTTTTTACCATAACTCAGGATGTAAGGTGAATTACTTGTTACTCTTTTAGGTTTTATCCTATCAGCCCAAAGGGCTAGTTTCAACTTCTCATGCCAGGTCCTCTGATTATCTTGGATTTCCTTCTTGATGATTTTAATCAAATTCTTGTTAGTGGAATCTGCTTGTCCATTACCTTGAGGGTAATAATTAGAATAAGTATTTAGATAAATATTATGCTTTCCTGACCAATCTGAAACTTTTAAACCTATGAATGCTAAAGAATTATCTGAAATGATTGAATCTGGTGTACCAAACCTAGAAACCAAGTCTTGATAGAAATTTAAGAGAGATGTATCATTTTCATCCTTTAGTGCAACTACTCTAGTCCACTTCATAAAGTAATTTGTAGCTGTCAGTATCCATTTATGCCCAACACTCGAAGGTGGGTTTATGGATCCAATGAAGTCAAGTCCCCACTTGCCAAAAGGTTGCTCCACTTGACTTGGATGTAGAGGAAGAGCTGCAAGCTTCTACTTTCCTACAAACACTACAAATTTGTTACATTTCCTAACCCAAACATGAGCATCTTGAAATAAATGTAGCTAGTAATAGCCGACTCTCATTATCTTTAGGGCTGTGGTCCTTGGTGAAAAGTGGCCTCCAATGGGCCCATCATGAAACTCTTGCAAATTTTCTCTCAATTTGTTCTCGTTCAATGCATCTCAGCAAAATACCATTATAATATCTTTTATATAAAATTTCATCAATTACAGAATAAGGGATAGCTTGAAGCTTGTAATACCTTCATTTTGACTTGTCCAAGCCTTCAGGATAGTCACTTGTGTGCAAGTAATGGACCATTTTCTGAATCCAGTTTGCTGATGCAACTAGAACAACTTTTTCTTCGTTGTTGAGCACTATTTCAACTTGTTGATCAACTGATTTGTTGTTTTCTTCATTATCAACAAGCTGTTCACATAGGCCTTTACCTCTGACAAGCTTGGTGACTTTAATTTCAATGTCGTACTCCATCACTTTCATGATCTAGCCTGCTATCTTATCATTAATGTATTTGCTAAGTAGAAAGTCTTTAACAATTGAGTGAGAAACCACCAGCTGTATTCTATTATTTGACAACACATGCCTAAATTTTTTAAGGCTTCTTAATAAAAATAATACATGATTCTCTACAAATGAATATCTAGCTTCATAATCATGCAAAACTTGACTAAAGAAAGCCACAAGCTACTCTAATACTTCATTTTACTGATAGAGCATGCTTGAAATTGTATCAACACTCCCAAATGCATATAATATGAAATTTTTATTAAAATTTGGGTTAATAAGCATTGGGGCTGCTGCAAGTGCCTCTTTAATTTCTTCAAAACTTTTCTTACCTTCCTTAGTCCAATGAAATGGAATGTTATTTTTCAACATGGCTGTAAGTGGCTACAATAAGGCTGTAATGTTAGGAATGAATCTCCAAAAGAAGTTAATCCTGCCTAGAAAACTTTGCAAAACTTTCTTGTGTGTAGGCAGGGGTAAAGCTAAAATTGTAGTAATTATTTCTGAATCAATGGTGATATCGTGCTTTGAAACAATATGACCCAAAATATTTGCTTCATGGACTACAAAAACACTCTTTTTGGGGTTTAGTGACACCTCGTACTCTTTGCATCTTTCAAAGATCTATCTAATATGAGCAAAATGTTATTTAACTTTCTTTGAAAATACAATAATATCATCTAAGTACACAAGAACAAATTTATTAATAAGGCCTTGAAAGGCCATGTCTATTGCCCTCTGAAAGGTTGCCCCTGCATTGGACAAACTGAAGGGCATCTTTTTGTAGGCCATAGTAACTCAATTAGTGGTAAAGGCTATTTTGTATTGGTCTTCTTCCTTAACCAAGATCTGATTGTACCCTGAATAACCATCCAATGGCGAGAACCTCTTTAAACCTGAAACAACCTGCAATATTTGCTTCATTGAAGACAAAAAATAGTGATCTTTGAGTGAAGCCCTGTTTAGATCACAAAAATCCACACACAACCTTATCTCTCTGTTCTTCTTCCTGATAGGCACCAAATTTGAAACCCAAGAGGTGTGCTTTATCGGGAAGACAATACTACCTTCAATCAACTTGTTCAATTATTTTTTCATAAGGTGTTCCAACTTGGCATTCAATGGCCTTTGCTTCTGCCTTACTAGTTTTGCGTTGGGATCCAAATCGATTGTGTGTTGGGCTAATTCAGGGTTAGAACCCTTTAAGTCTCCATACTCCCAAGCAAATACATTACCGAATTCTTGGCACAATAGAATAAAGGCTTGTTGTTCTTCTTTGGTATAGACTTTACCAAGCTTGAGAAGCTTGTCTCTGGATATTTCAATTGGCTCGTAGTGCTCCTGCTTCACTGTGATGCTGGATTCATCTTGTCTAACATGATCATCAGTGTTGAAAATTGATTCAAGGGTCACCAATCCCTTGGGTATCTTGTTGGACTTTAATTATAGAATTTGGGCATCATATTGCTGCTCAAACTTATGCTGGTATTCAATAGAAAATTCTTCTTCTTCTATCAAGAAACTGATAATTTGCTCATCGCTATCAAAAACTTGCCAACTAACATTGTTATCTAGTACAGATGGTTTGACTACCACCTTTACATATTGTTGTACCTCAACATTATAAATATTAGTTGGTATGTCATATTTTGAACCTATGGCAACAAGTTTATCTACCTCTTTATTCAAACTTCTAGGAATAGACAATAAGTTAAAAGCATCAAATTCTTCTATTAAATCCCAAGTTTTATGCTTATATAGCTTCGACAAATCATTTTTAGTTACATTTAGGTTTCTTACCTAATTTTTTATCAGCTCAGAATCTCCAAAAACTTGCAAACATTTGACTCCTTTATTTTTGGTCCATTCTAGGCCATGAATTAATGCTTCATATTCAACTGTATTGTTTGAACAACTGAAAGCAAAGCAAAGTGCTAAAAAATAATTCTCTCCTTCAGGTGAAATCAACATAGATCCTCCACCAACACCTACTTTACTCCTTGAACCATCATAGTACAATTTCCAAAGCTGATTAATTTTTTGTTCAAGTTGTTTTCCTCTTTGACTAGATTTGGAACAATCACATCAAATTCCCTAATCATATAAATGCCCAAACCCACTTCGTCCATGTGACTGAATGGATCAACCTCATGATTCTTGGCTGCCTACTCATCTAAGTTTATGTTGGGTATGCCTTCAATGGGTACACTAGGGTCAAGGGCATGGATTGATCCTCATACTCATGGATGGCTAGATTTGCATTTATAGGATTTAAAAAATAAGGCTCAATATGGTTTTTAGCACGTGGTCTGATTTAATAGTCACTCTAGCACCATATTTGGTATTGAAACAGATATGTGACCAATCCGATGAAAAACAACCACCTAAATTTGCTGTAAAATCTCTAGAAAGGAAAAAGAAAAAGAATGGTGGTAGATCAATGACGTATATATCTTGTGGAATTGAAAAGTTGGGACAAGAATTCAAGGTAAGAGGCAAAATTTTGATAACTCCAATAGACTTAATGGTTGTTCCATCTAATTGAACTACCCCTTTTGACAATGGATCATATTCTAGTCCTAACTTATCTACCAGATGTTTAGGCATAAATGAGTTTCTTGCTCCCGAATCTATCATGCAATTATGCACTATACTGATGAGAGCCATTTATGTCTCATTTTATGCCATATTTTAGCTTATTTTATATACCTTCATACCCACTTCTACATTCCATTTTCGCTCCATATCATACTATTTCCCCATTTTATGTTGCATATGATTAAATATGTATAAGTGGTATTTAATAGAGTTTTGGATAAAACATGAAAATTAATGATTGGTTGTCTTTACTAATAAGCATTTTGATTTTCAGATTTGGGAAATAAATCTTGCAGCATGTAGATCAGAATAATTTCCTCACCTTTTATGTAGAATATCTTCCTGCCACTTTCTAGTCAGGAACTTCTGTGTATTACTTTGTGACCAACAATTTATTTTTGTTATCTTTTCAAAGGTGATGTTAGTCTCCAAGGTGGCTTTGGTTACCCCTTTAGTGCCAAATTTAAATAAGCACAAGAAATCATGGTAATCTCCAAATGGAGATGCAACTGCCACCTATGATGGGGAAACCAAAAACCTTCACTATTTATTGTAGCAAGACAATTCGTGGTCCACAAAAGATGGAGTAGATGCACTCAGTCAAGGCTCAATGTGTGCTATTCTTGTGGAATAAGGGATGAAACCTATGCTAAGAGATTTTTTGCTAGATAGCTGGAGAAAAATCTGCAAACCTTCACGTCATTGCTATTTTCCATATAAAGAGAAGAATCTATTATAACATTTGTGCTTGCCAGCTGTGTGGAGGAGTAAAACAAAAGCATGGCTTCTATTTTCATCTGTTGTTAGAGCAACATGGTTTTAAGCTATAGGTGAGCGATCCATATATTTGTTTCTTTTAGCTTGTTGGATACAAGCCAAAACAAATAGATCTTCATAGGTTGTTATAAGCTGCGCATATATAAGTAGCTCAAGGCAACAATGAAAAAAAATGGTGTACAATTTTTATAAATAAATAGAGTCCTTTGCATGAACAAAACCATGTAAGAGAAGCGCTATTTGTTTCATCATTTGAAAGATTGAGGAGGCAGGGCCCACTACTCAGATTGCCAATGATTTTTGTAATTTATTGTTTTAGTAATGTGTGATTTAATTTTCTGCAATTATTTCTTTCTGTGTGATTTAACCTTCTACATCGTTTTATTTACAATCTGGTTTAAAATTGTATTCATTAGACAATCATTTCAGATATTAATATTCTACCCATGTTGGTGTGTGTATTTGAAGAATACATCGTGAATTATATTATGGATTTATGAGAGAGCTTGCTGCTGTTATTTTGCAGTTAGTGATAGTTCCTGTCACAACTATTTTTATAACAGTTCCTGGTGAGTTTCGTAAAGTTAAACCAAATCTTCACTTAGGAAATTTATGCGTGTTCTAGCTGCATTCATCCCCACTCATCTCACGAATTTCACCCCTTCGATTGGCATATAGCCACGAAAGCTCTTGTAAGTTTATGCCCCTAGATTGACACGTATAGACCAAACTGAAAATCATTACAAAGTATTGAATCTTTCATATTATTTGTACCTAGTGTTGGCCTATCGTATAGTATCACTAATAATCAGACTGACATAGAAAGGTGGTGGCTTTACCTCTTGAGTTGGTTGTTTAGTCTTCACTTCTGGACTATTTGCAAGAACTCTAGGCTGCTACTTGGTGGATTCATCAAAAATTGATATCTTATCTAAAGCCTCTTGCATGCTTTATTTCTTCCTAGGAATATGTAAAGCATCTAACATGGTCATGAGAACTGTTTCTTTCCTCATATGCTCAACAATATTAAAAGAAGTGCCACTAACCTTTTGTTGCACTTTTGGAACAATGAGCTCTGCTTGTTTTTCTTGAGGATGAGATTGAGTCTTTTGTTGTTCCTTAGCTGCTATAGGTTATCCCCTTGGTAATATCTGACCATTCTATGATGAAGAGGGTTGTGACTATCCATATTGGGCTGTAGAAGTCTATTTTTTATCTTTATCGGCTTGATGTTGGCCTTTATCCGCCTGTTATTCATTAGAAACAACTTGTTGTCTTAGATCAACAACTCTTTTCTTGGACCTTGTGTTGGCTGAAATGGAGGTAGCTGACTGATTTTCTCCTTGTACATGATTTATTTTGCATAATTCATTACCTTGCCAATTCATCATGGCTACGTCAAGGTTACCTTCCTGTGTCTCTTGCTGATCATTTCTCTCCTTTGCTATTTTCTTAGAAGCAACAAAACTGCTCTGCACCATAAGAGCCTGACTAATCACCCCATTCATACAGGTAGCCTAATTATGAGGTTGATTATAGGGATAACACCATACATAATCTAGTGCCAGATTGTTTTGGATAGGTACAAGCTCTTTAGAAGAGCTAGCAACATTTTGATTATATGGGTGATTAGGCTTAATATTAAAATTTATTTTCTATCCTTGGTAGTCAATCTGATAAGACAGTCTATTTGGTTGAAAGGGTGGTTGATAAGGTTTGAAATTCTAGCCTTGCTAATTTTTGAGGCTCACTAAGTCTTTGCTAACTGTTTGCAAAATTTAGCCATTTCTTGCTGGGTACCTCTAATTTCCTGTTGGACTCCTCTAAGCTCCTGTAATTTTGAATTTGTTGTAACAAAATTATTTTGAGCAATTGTTTGAAATCCTAAGGCTAAAACAACAGGTAATGGGTCTATGAGAGGTATTTGAATGGGCACCAATGGCTGAATATTAGGGAAAATAGGCATAGGAGGCTTGGGTGCAATTTTGCCATCCTGAATTAAATTGTTTTCAACCCTAAAAGAAATTTCAAATGTTTTGGCAATGTAACCCCACCCATAGATTGTATCATATTAACAATATCACTATTTAGTGCTCTAAGATAATACAAAAAGGAATGGTCTGGTGTAGGCCTTACTGTTGGTGGGATTTTGCTCCAAGTTCTTTGGAATCAAAAGTTGAAATCTATCATTTATTCTTGTGGAGCTCTCTTGATAGTCTTCATTTGATCGACTAGAGATAGATGATTAGATTTATCAAAATATTGCTTGCTTAACTTGTCTCCAAAATCATCCCATGACGTAACAATATTCATGGGTAAGCCTTTGAACCATTGGAGTGATTTTAATTTGAATGAAGCTTCCAAAAGCCTCAACGCCACATTCTCTTGTGTTACATGATAAAATCCACACAACGAAGCTACATCTCTAATGCGTTCTATTGGCGTAGTCTGATCTTCACCAGTGAAAATAGGTAGACTTTTTAGTGCAGACACTGGTATATCATCATGCTGCTGAAAATTCAGTGGGCTGCCCCCATTGAATTGTACAAACACATGTGTTCTGACCATCGAAGCTTCTTGAACTCTCAGATTTGGTACTTGTAAAATTGGCATAGGATGAACTATTGGAAATATAGGTACAAAACTTGCAAATATGGGATTGGGAGGAGTAGAATGAGATCTTGGTGTTGAACTTGATCTAGATATGCTCAATCTCTTTCTTGTTGTTTTACCTTTTCTCTTGGGTGATGAAAGTTGCAGATACTCAAAAGGGTCAGCACTTCCTGTTGTCTCAATTCTTCTCATGTGCTGCTCGAATAGATCTACATATAATCAGAATTAACGGAGTCACCAAATAAATACTTTAAATCTTTGATAGGTAAATACTACTACTGTATTCTCTATACAATAGTTTGAAAGCTTAAATTATATCTCTGAACTGTGATTTAGAGTCCCACAAGGTGTGCCAAAAACTGTTATCAACAAGATTGCACCCATGTGTGAAAGGGATGATGCTTTGTGATCCTGTGAAACATGGGAATACTTTTAGGTTGTGGGTACTCTATATTGAAAGCAGGCCTTCGGATTATAGGCTGACTTGCTTTTTGATTTTTCTAGTGATTACATGTAATTTTTATGGAAAAGGGCAAAAGGCTTTAAATGGATGCATAACTGAACTTGAAATGAATGGTGATGCACCTAATGATTGGAACTTAATCTGCAACCTAACTTACAAATGATTTCTCAATATTTCTATTCGCACAACCAAATTTGACAACTTAATCACCTGAATGTTTCATACAAAGGCTTTGACAAAATATCTCTTTCGAAGGAAAAATCTGTTTTCACAACTAAAATGATAAAGTAATCACATGCACAATGTATAACTTGTGAATTTAAGCATTAATGCATACATACACTTATGAAAGAGACAAAGAATTAGAGGTTTCAAAACTGAAACACAATAATATTATTAATAAGATCCAACACAATGATGATGCCTGAAATCTTGAAGGAAAAACTTGATAACACTGAAAATTAAAATGAATTCATCTGCTAATAACAAAGCTAAAATAACTTGTAAAGAGTTACTATATTAACTGTAAAATATCTGAGTTACAAGATCTCTCTTCTTTGCATAAATGCAAAGGCAAAACTATCAAGAACTGCAAAAAAGGAATGAATTTTTTCAATCAATACAAAGAAGGCATGCATAATGCGCCCAAGAAGTGGAACTCTAAGCTAATCGAAAGTGAGAAAAATCAAAACTGCTTGAAAATAGGGCCCACCAATGCTGCAAACCAAGCTTAAACAACTCAAAAATCTATATCACACTATATATAACTGAAATGTATCTCATAATGGCTCTTGAGTGCATGGAGATGGAACTGAAATTAAAAATATCTTACCCACGAGAAAAGAAGAAAAGCCTGAAAAAATGGGCCCACCATTGAAGCAAACTGAACTCTGAATGCTGCAAATTGATTCTCTCGATATGCATGATCAAAAGACCCTCAAAACTGATGTATAATTGTCATTGCAATCTCCACAAAACTGAGAAAAGACTCTAAGTCACTCCAAGTCAGAAAAACACGACACTCTAGATGACTCCCATTGTTTTTAGTTGAACTTCATTTATGTTTCGTGCATGATTTTCATCAAAGGTAACTGTAAGATCAAATATTAAAGATAATCGATGTGATTATCTTAATATTTAATATGTATTTGTTCTCCTTCTTTTACATTTACATGTTAAATATTAAGGTAAAAATACCTTAAATATTTAACTATATAGTTATTTTTATTTTAAAATCATGCATGAACCTAAGTGTAGTTCACAATCATTTCAAAATTGAAAAATAAAATTGAAACTTGGACTTTCAAGTCCATCTCCCATACACACATGGGCATTATTTGACCATGAAATGATTTTGATTTTTCAAAAATACAAGTAAAAAATACTCCCATTCAAGTTAGGGCAAGTAAAAACATCAGACCTAAATTACTTTTTTCATTCTTCACTTTGAGTCTTTTGGTGAAAAAAAATGAGCGCCGCCATGACGCTGGGCATGGTTTGATGGTTAGACTTGGTAGTATTCAGCCACTTATGATGATTTGCATGAAGGTTTCTATAGGGAACGACAAAGTAAGTTTAGATTTGTCACAAGAATGGGCATTTCTTCTCATTTTTGAAATCCATTCAAGCCTTCCAAGATGTGACTTCAACTATTTTATGATGTATTTCTTTTTGGCTTTGTATCTCTATCATTGTTCCTTGCTTTTGTGACCAGCATTTGAAGGATTTTTGAAGCTTTTGTTATAGTTTCAAAAGCTTCCAACCTATGAAGAGTCAGTAGTAAGCTTGAGGTAATGCTCCATTATATGCATATCCTTCTATATCCTTTGTGAAAAAGAAGTAATTTCTGTATATGATAAAGCACACAATGAAACCTTTAATTTTCCTAATGCATTTTTATGCTCGATGCTCCTCTGAAACCCTTCATTTTATATGGCTGTGACTTCTTAGCTTTATGGGTGATTTCAAGGGCTTCTCTATTGCTGGTCGAGGCTTCCCTTTTGTTTAGTGTGTACTTTCTATTTGAGGCTGCTATGAATGTATCTTCTTTTTTGAGTAAAATAAATAAAGCCCTCCTTTACATTTTTGAGGTTAAGTGAAACTCAAGCTTGAGCCTTCATATTTTCTCTACTTGCAAAAAATCTGAGCTTCTTCTCCTATGCCTTGGTTTCTGCACAAATATGTCAAGCTTGTGGGGTTTTCCTCTATCAAGATACAATGACCCTCTTTGTGGCTTCATTTTTTTCTTCATGACTATGTGGCCGATATGACATTTCTTCTGTAAAATCCAGTCTCAATACCTTTTCTAGGTATCCATTTATAAGTATCAAGGGTTTACCTTTTTTTTCTGTAGCCTCTTCTTTGGATTGTTAAGATTGATTTTTGCTTATTTAACATGAATATGTTGATTCTGAGCATAATCCTGCAAGAAATCTATTTCACCTCAATTTTAGTTAGTGTAGAAAACATAACATGGAATTCTCATTTGATGCTTCCGTTTAAGTTAATGCAATAGATGTAGTCAATTGGAAAATGTGTTGGAATCTTGGTCTTTTAAAGATACTTTGTCATTGCTTGAATGTTCCTCCTTGAAGTTGGTTGTACCTCATGTTCTGAACTGCTATGAATGAATTCTGACAAGGATTGATTCAAAAAATAATTTCTTCAGAAGCCTTTGTGTAAATTTTCTGAAGAATCCTTTGCATGCACTAGTTAATCAATACTTGTTTCATAACTCCAGTAGAAGCATATTTTTTTTGAAAATTTATATGGTTTCTACAATGAAACAAACATGGGATAATGAACAAATAACCAAACCTTCTCTCCATGATTGTCATTGATGTACCTTTAATTTTCTTTGCATTATCACTATTTCTCTATTTTGAGATTCACCACTTCCTTACTAAAGTTTGAATCACTGTTCATTAGACCTTATAGTGCTGTTCTGGAATATGACTATTTGGTTTATAATCCTACATCTCAATTTTATCAGTCATAAGGACTGTCAAACATCACTCCTATATCTTGCATTGATTGTAATATCATTGTCATCATGGTAGTCTTGTAGCATATCTTGGAATTTTGAGTCTTATGCCTACATGTGACTGTTCTATGAGAATTTAACTGCTTTTTGGGGATTCAACTGCTCCTTGAGGATTTATGGGCACAATATTCTCATAGTTGCTGGGTTCAATCTATTGGGATGGTACTTGAACTCCTCCATTGTATGCTTACACTAGGCACGACAACATCATTACTTAATCAACTTTGTGGCAGAAGTCTCATTGCATGACTGCTCTTTTGATCCATTGTGAATGCTCCATGTGTTAATGCTTATTGAGGAAGTCTCCTTGGTAACATACATTTTTTAATCCATTATCATGTGAAGATTGCAGTACCTTTAGTATGCTAGGCTCAACTCTTGTGGGAGCCCATTTTCCTCCACATACTAAAATGTTTGAATACGATGAACCAACAACGAAACATGTACCTGTACCTACACAGTGAACAAACAAATTAGATAAAAATAGTGAATTCAATGTTCCTCTGATGATTTGATCTGGCACTTTTGGCTTCATATTTTAATGGCTTCATTGATTTAATGCCTCGTAGTTGTAAGTTATAGGTCTGTTGATAGGATATATGATTAGGTTCATATCCGGATCTCTAACAAGACTTTTTCAATCAATTGTAGGTGCTTTTGAAGACCGGGTATGAGAGGAGCTGAAGACAAGAGGACCCATCTGAAGATAGAGGAATCAACACCAACATTACTAGGCAATGATGTATATTTTTTCTTTTCATGTGTTCTTTGCTATTTTAATCTTCAAATGTATAGCTTACTTTCTATGTTGTATTGTATTAATTCAGTCATTCCCACAACTAGTGTGAGACTTTTAAACATTTATTCTATCTTCAAAGCAAGAAAAACAAAAATGTTTATGCAATATTGTATGTTCTTTGATTTCAAAATGAATAAAATACAACATTACTGTGCAACTTTGATAAATCTTTTGTTGTGAACTTTGCATAATAAACTGAATTCCATTTGAGATATTTCATTGCAAATGAGCTTATCAACATAAAATGAATGTACCTTTCACCTTAAATATAATCAGCTATTATAGCTCTACCAAATTGAGCTGAGGTGAAATTTGGTAACAATGACAAGAATGTTCCTCATGACCAAGTTTCTTGTAGTAGCTACAAGTTAGCCTTTCCTTCTTTTGAAAATTATCCTTTGAAGAGGAGTTGGAGTAAACTTATGTTGTAGAAGATGATTGTGCTTGATCTCTTTGTGAGTTCTTCTTGAACTACTTTTGTTCGTCGTCAAATTTGCTTGATTTTTTTTTACCCTTTGGTTGACCAACCATCAAAGCTTGTGAGTGTGAAGGCTTAATAAGACACATTGAAAGAAGCTTACCTTGTTCTTGCATCAACATTTCAGAAAATGATGCAAAAAAAAGATGTAGTGAATGTAGATGCTATTGTCAACCTATGAGTGTGAAAGCTAGAAACAAAAGATGCAAATTCAGGTCCATATTTGTTTAGAGTATTATAAATAAGTTGATGTCTTTCTTCGCTAAGACACATGATTTACATTGTGCTCTAAGGTCATTGAAATTTGTTACATAATCTTGGATGTTATCAAAAGACTTTGGATCGAGACTTATTAGTTCATTTTCAATTTGATAACCACAAACTTCATTAGTTGTACCATGGAGAGTTTAATTTGTCCTATGCATATGTGAATCTTTACATTCTTCAATCTGAAACATTATATCAAGAGAGACTAAACTCCTTAGACAACCAAAAGCTTTTGTATGTTGAAACATCCATAGTATTTTTTCTTTATCATTTGTGGGTTCAATTACCTTCTTTTCAACATAAGGTGTATATCCTAGTTGCATTAAGGCATTCCATGCACTTTGTTGCCATGTGTTGTAGTTGTATGACATTGGCAATGGAAAATTAAATGTACTCATAGTGAAGGAAAAATAGAGCACAAAGTATGAAAGATGTTCAAGCACAAAGACAACAAGATACCTTCTTAACTCAATCAAAGAACCCTTTAGAGAAAAATGATTTGGCACTTTCTATTTAGTGCAGATTACCGATTTTGGATTTCAATGCTTTTACAAATTTTCAAGACATTAGCATGTGTTGAAAGTACAATTTTGGTATAATTTCATATGAAATAAACATCACTGTGAATTACACAAAAAATCATGCACTGTAAAAAAATCAGCTTGATCTGATGTCATAGGCAAAAGTTATACAACTTTGAAGTTCTAAAAAATGAGAACAATGAGGTGTCCTCTCTAAGAATAAAAAAATTCTGAAGAATCCATGCTCCAAAATCTGAAATAGTCTTCACCAATGCGTCGAGTACGAAAAATTAACTCAAATAACAAAAATTGCATTGAATTTGGAGAACAAGAGCTTGAATTATGAGCTTTCAAAGTTGGCTTTGAAAAATCAATGCATCAATGAAGAGGGGGTGAAAAATTTCTGCCAAATTTACCAGAACTGCCGCTAAAGTTAGCGGTCTGCCAAAATTAGATATCGACTAGAAACTCTACCCAATATAGCAATCCACAAGATAAATGCAATTGACCTCTAGTTTAACCACTGCTAAATACTCCAAATTTAACATAAAAAATATACGGATGTGAAAAAATTATATTTTTTAAAAATATATTAAAAAACTAAAAATTTCGACAGAATTTTCAATGTTATATTTTTTAACATAAAAAATATTAAAAAAATCTTTTAAAAATTAGCCAAATTAATTTTGTTGGCAGAATTAAATGTGGCAGACTTTTTTAAAAAGTTTATATTTATTAATATTTTAAAAATATTAAAAAATATTTTTAAAAAAATTATAAGGCTCGAAGGCCAAAGTCATGTGTAGCACAACATGAAGCCTGAAGCACAAAGCATGATGACATGAATTTTTAGGGAGGAGTTTTGATTTTTTGCACATAAAAATGGAGAAAATAGGGGAGAGGAGCCGATATGTAAGCACCCAAAACCGCCTGGTCTAGTTGGTAGGCCATGTGGACCAATAGCATTTTTAAAAAATAACCCATTAAAGAAAAAGGCTAATTAAACAATAAATTATTATTTTAATTTTTTTTAAAAAAAATTTGCCATGTGGAAGGTCCAATTTTGTCCACGGGTTGAAAAAAATGAAAAAAAGACCCGTCGACCAATACAAACGCACCTTGGGTGCCACTACCTGTGTGGCTCGGCGTCCGAAGGTGACAGCCTTGCCACATCAACTCTTCCCAGTCCACCACCCTAACAATCCACTACTCAGCATTTATCACTCACCGCCACTTCCTATTCCTATCTACAGTCTCAGATAAATGCTGCCACCTCTCCTAAGCTCCACGCCACCCTACGTTTATTCCGAAACGAACTGCATTGAATGCTCCCAGTGCCTCGCTCTTCTTGCCATTCAACCAACCTTTCATTTTCCCGAGGAAACATTTCATCTTCACTTCTTTGCCGATACCTGCTCGTTTCGTCATCTGCAACATTCACACTCTCACCACAACCTGCAATGCTTGGAGACCATATCGTGTTTGAGTAGAAGCCGATACAGAGACGGGTAGACGCCAGTTACCAAACGTCGCCGACAGCTCCACTTCTGCCATGCAAGCAACGAACGGGTTCCTCGCTGCCATGAATGGGTTCCTTGCCGCCATGAATGGGTTCGTTGCCGCCATGCAAGCAACGAACGGGTTCCTCGCTGCCATGAAGGTCACCGCAAGCAACGAAGGGGTTCATCGTGTGTTTGACCCAAGTGAGCTTGCTCACTAAGGCTGGCCATTGTTCTTCTGTTTGTGTTCGGTTTGCAATTTCTCTTTGTTTTATTGGTTTTTTGGTGTTGCAGATTTCATTTATTTTGTTGAAGTTTAGTGTTTATGAACATTGCATTATTTGTGTTCATAAACACACTAAATCTTTGGAAATTAATCTTCTGTTCAAGCATCGCTCTGTTTATATTAAATATATTAATGCAGTTGGTTGTTTTCTTCTTTCGACATGTAATAATGTTCGTTCTTTATATGGGTTTTGGTCTGTAGGGTTTATATTGCAAATATTACACTCATATTTACCTCATTTCTCTTTTAGTAGGGTTTATTTTGAGAATATAGCATGCATAGTTTAGCATTTATGTTTCGGTAGGGTTTATTTTGCAAATTTTACAGTCATATTTTAGGGTTTTCCTATTCTCATAGGATTTGCATTGACATTGACTTTGCATATCGTATTCTCACAGGTTCTGCATTATCATTCACTCTGCTTAGCATAATCTCATAGGTTCTGCATTATCATTCACTCTGCTTGTCATTTTCTCACAGGTTCTGCATTATCATTCACTCTGCTTCTCGTATTCTCATACGTTCTGCATTATCATTGACTCTGCTTAGCATAATCCCACAGGTTCTGCATTATCATTCACTCTGCTTATCATTTTCTCACAGGTTCTACATTATCATTCACTCTGCTTCTCATATTCTCATACGTTTTGCATTATCATTGACTCTGCTTAGCATAATCTCACAGGTTCTGCATTATCATTCACTCTGCTTATCTTTTTGTCACAGGTTCTACATTATCATTCACTCTAGTTATCGTATTCTCATACGTTCTACCTTATCAGTGACTTTTCTTAGCATAATCTCACAGGTTCTGCATTATCATTCACTCTACTTATCGTTTTCTCATAGGTTCTGCATTATCATTCACTCTGCTTCTCGTATTCTCATGTGTATGTGTATGTGTATGTGCATGTGTATGTGACTATGTGTATGTTTATGTGTATGTGACTATGTGTATGTCTATGTCTTTGTGTATGTGACTATGTGTATGTGTATGTGTATGTCTTTGTGTATGTGACTGTGTATGTCTATGTGACTATGTGACTATGTGTATGTCTATGTGTATGTTTATGTGACTATGTGTATGTGTATGTGTATGTGTATGTGACTATGTGTATGTGTATGTGTATGTGTATGTGACTATGTGTATGTGTATGTGTATGTGTATGTGTATGTGACTATGTGTATGTTTATGTGACTATGTGTATGTGTATGTGACTATGTGTATGTGTATGTCTATGTGTAATACCCTTCCGTTTTGGTTCTTGTTCAATTTATTTTATGTTATGTTTGGTTGTAATTATTTTGATACTGAATACATTTTGTTATAATGTTTTGATCGTTATTATTGAGCGACAATTATTATTTTGGGATGTGGTTATTTGATTATTGTTTCACTTGCATTATGGATTAAGGATGTTGTAGAGTTAACATGAGATGTTATTATGAGATTACTGGATTATGATGGAAGTGTCAGTTTCGATGAGTGTATTGGTGAAGAGGACGGTTTCACATCACTCGTTTGCGAGCGCCCTACGAATCCGTAATTTCTTCTTCACAGTGTGTATTATATGCTGGATATATTGTATGATGTTGTTTACTTGGTTGCAGGATTGCAGGTACATGACATCGACTCCACTTGATTTCACAGGTTCGAGCGTGTCGATCCAACGGTTAAGTTGAACGGGAGATAGTAGCTAGGTAACATGTGTCAAGTCTACACCCTAGCCTTAGTGTGTCGTCAGTCGTGTGTGTCGAGTCATTGTCTGTCTTGTTTTAATATTATTTAATTCTAAAGGATTTTTGATTTGGAAATAGATATTTAGAATAATTGCATTTAAATCATGTTGATGGTTATTTAATTTAAATAATGCAATGTGGATAAAAGTTTATATTTAAATTAATTAATTATATTTAATTTATTTAATTAATTAAATTTAATCCATGGGGGTTGAATTTAGTTATTAAATAATTAAATTAATTAATTAAACGTGATGCAAGAGAATGAAAGGAAATAAAAGAATTAAAATTAATTTTGGAATTTAATTTCAACGTGTGGGAATTAAATTAGAAATTGTAATTAAATGTTTATTTGGAAAAATTAGTTGCAACTTTGGAAATTAATTTATTATTTGAAATTGCATTTTAAATTGAAAGTGGGTTTTTGAAAAGTGAAATTGAAATTGAAATTGAAATATCTAATTTGCATGTAATGTGAATTAGGGTTGAATTAGGTACTTTTGATTTATAAGGAATACATGTTTTAATTTTAGGGGAAAGAAAGTTTTTAGAAAAATACATTTTTACAGTAGGGAAGAAATTTTGAAAAATTTGCACAAGGGTTTGAAGAAGGTTTTGATTGTAGAATTGATTGAAGGAAAGATTGTTTGCATTTGTTGGGTTTTGGATTGGATTCATTGGAGGATTGAAGAAAATTTAAGAAATCTTTGGAGGAGGCTTGCATCAGAAATTCATCTATTCCTGTAGCTTCTTGTACCAGGTTTTCCTCTTTGTGTTTTATTGTTCTTGATTGTTTTTTTTTAAAATAGTAGTGATTAAAGATTTGTTTGTTTAATCTATTTTAGAAAACAAATTTGATAGTAGGAGAAAAAAATTAAATGAATTTACAGCCTTTGCTTGTGAAAATTCTTGAGTGAAAATTGTGAAAATCTTAGTTGAATTTAAATTATTTGGGGAAATCGATTATGTTGTTATGCAAATCAAACATAGAGATTGAACAATGCATTTTGAATGTTTTTAGAAAATGAAACCCTCTATTTGTTATTAAAAAACGGATTTTAAAATCTGCAAGATAGTTATATTTTTTCATGGTAAAATGGTCTGGTTGCGTTGCCTATAACTTCACTTACACAAACTGAGTTGTCAGGAAATTTAAAGGGTTTTTGTATTTTGAAATTTTCTTATCCCTGTCAAAAAATCGCAAATACCCAGATTGTAGTTTTTGAGTTATGCTTGAAACATGAGACTGCTGTTAAGTTATTTTCCCATGGCTGCTTTGAAAATAAAATAATAATAAATTGATATTTATAAATATTAATATTTTATGTATTGTTATTATAATATTAAAATATTATTTAATAATATTTTATATTATAATATATAATATTAAAATATTATATTTATTTATATTATTTTAAATAAAATTTGTATATTAGATTAGTGGAATTAAAATTATAAACATATGGAGAAATTATTGTTTATTTTAAAATGGCATGTTAAAATTTAATTGAAGGAGTTAAATATTTGATTTAAATAATCCATAATTTAAAATTTAATTGTGGAATTTAAATTCATGTGTAAAAGGTCCAATTATTAATTTGATTTAATTGGAAAAATATATATATTTTGGAAAATTGATGATAAGGGATATTTTATTTTGAATTAAACAATTTGATATTCTGTAAAGAATAGAAGATATGTTAATAATTAAATATATTTAAATATATTAATTTATATTTAGTATATATATATTGAAGGTATATATCCATTTGAGAGAATAAATAATATTTTATATTATTTTATTCTATTGTTGCAAATTGGGTATTATTAGTGTTCTAAAAGAAATAATTAGTATGTGTAGAAAATGTATAGAAAAAGATATTTTTTTAATAGAAATAATTACTTGATTTAAAAAGAAATATTTATTTTGTTAATATAATTGAAAAAAATATATCAAAATATATATATATATATATATATATATATATATATATATATATCTATGAGTATTTTCAATCAGTATTTACCTTGTTTTATTTAAGTGCGTGTAATTTAGCTTTGAATGAAGAGTTTAAAAGATAAGTTTTGAATGTATGGTCAAATTGATAAGGAAAAAAATATTTAAATATATTGAAGAATTATAGAAATATTTATATTTAAATGTTTGCTTTATTAATGAGATTTAATTAGAAAAAATATGAATGCGTGGTCAAATAGATAAGCCAAAAGATATTTTTATACATTGATGAAATTGCATGTTTTAAATGGATAGTTGAAGAGACATAGATTCCGGATAGAAAATTGAAAAGATTGTTTGCAATAGTGTTAGTTTGCATTAGAAGTAAATTTAGGAACTAACTATATTGAAAAAGGCAAATAGTTATTATGTTTTATTTCCATAAAACAAATTAATCGTTGTGATTGGAATATTAAAGAATCTATATAATTGAGTTTATTAATATATATATTTGGTGTATATATAATATGAATCATGTAAAATATGTTAAGGGTAAATTCATTATCATATTTCGTTTTAATAAGATGTATGCAATATATTATTGAATAGAGATTTAAAATGGATTGATTAGTGTATATGGGTAAATGGGTAGAGAAACGATATTTTATTATATTAAAGTGATTTCATGTTCTAAATAGGAAATTGAATGAAATGTAAGACTTAGTTAGGAAATGGAAAGAATTTACTTGCATGGATTTGTGTCGATTTAAAAGTAAATCAATAAGTTGTTTTATTGATGAGGCAATCAATTATTTTATTTATTAATTTCTATTTAGATTAATTGAATCATTGTGATTGGATTATGAAAGACATATCGATTTAGTATATCCAAAAGTAGTATCTTCCTCATGATTATCTTAAAGGATTTAATTCTCTGTATTCAGTAAATGAAAGCAAGTTTAATTGTTTTAGATTTTCAATAATGAAAAGGGAAATAGAGGTTATGATTATTTTAGATGATCTAGTTATCGTGTCTTTGACTTTGTCAACACTACCTATTGAATGAGTATGGATTTAGGAAATCCAAATATTAGATTTGATTAATGACTTGAATGCTTTTGTTACTATGTCGTCAAGTTGGATTGTTGGTTTTGAGATTTAGTGTTAGTCCTAAATTATAAGTCTTCTAGAAAAACTTAGATGATAAGGGTAGTTGAATTTTTATGCCATCCAATTGTTTTCCCTTGGGTAGTGCATGGCATCTTTTCAGTTTTACCCAGTTTTCATGAATGGGGATGTTTGCACCTCCTTGGCTTAGGAGCGGATTATGGGATCCGTGTCTCTTTGTATGGAGTGACATTGTGATGTGGTTTCATCTTTTGTACCTCCTGTGAAAGGAGTGGACTATGTGTTGTTTCCTCCAAGATGTTTAGAGTGAGATCTTTTGTACCTCTTATGAAAGGAGTGGACTATGTAATTGTTGCCTCCAAAATGTTTGGAGTGTGTTTCTATTATTTATATCCTCCTTGTGTTGGAGTGGTTATGATGCCTAGTTTGTATGCACTTGTGTTTCCCTTGGTGATTGGTTGTGAGTGCGTTGTCCATTAGAAGAGTGGCTTTTGATAGGGGCCAGAGCCCAAAGTGGTAAACCGGGTAACTTTCAAAAGTGAGTTAATCAAGTGATAATTAAATTAATGTACTTAGATGATTAGGATGCAGTTCACACTAATCAAGATAATTTAATCCTCACTCATAGACACAAGGGCTCGTTTAGACTTGGGATGAGTGAGAAGACCTGGAATGGCAAGATCAACTATCTTGTTCTTGCGAGAGGTAGTTGATTCTGCATGAGTGAGTATGAGTGCCGAGATTCAGTTGAGGCCACCAGGATTACTTGTGCCGGAGCCTATGAAAAATGCCCAGAGGAGATCTCATGACAAACCTTGCGATGACACTCTATCTAAGACAACTGTTGTTAATTGTTTTATATGTATGGCTCTATGAACATACTTGATCTACTTTATGTCTGGAAGCAATGTGACCTATGTCAGTGATGTTGGAGTTGTACTTGTATTATATTTGATTTGTACTTCTATTGTACTTGAGTTGTACTGGATTTATACTTATTGATGGCATTTATTTGGTTATGTCAGTTTGAGTCAGTTTGAGTCTGCCTTTGGTTAGAGGTAGTAGAATCTTTGTCCATGTTATTTTGTTACTATCTCCTAGCATGGGGGGTGGGCCTTCGGGTACCACATTGGTTGGGTGGAACATGCACCAAAACCGTTGGGTCCCCATCTATCTTCAGTTCTTGGTGGCGAGACATCCAGATGGACAACTCACAATTCTTGTTGTAATTACTTGCATTGTAATATTTTAACTTGTATAGGTTATTTTATCCCTCTTATGTTTATGAGGTGGAATTCTATAATTATAATCTTATGTACTATTGCCTCATTCTGAAAATGAGTGATGTAACTATTGACTTAAGTTAATGTTTATGAGATGGTATCTTGGTTGATTATCTTATTAGGTTATGTGGTATTCTTATGATGTATGATGTTTATTTCATAAGGTTATAATGTTATGGTTATATGTAATATGTATGTGTGGGTTTAAGTAATCCTAACCTTGTAGCCTTAGAGGTTGTTGTTAATTAGTAAGTGAATGTGTATGTTAACTACACTTTATAAAAAAAAATTGGTTCGTTTAAATTGTTAATTACAATTTCCTTTAGGTTGCAAGGCGGGGCATTACACTATGTGTATGTGACTATGTGTATGTGTATGTGTATGTCTACTTCTCTATGTGTATGTGACTATGTGTATGTGTATGTCTATGTGTATGTAACTATGTGTATGTGTATGTGTATGTCTACTTCTCTATGTGTATGTGACTATGTGTATGTTTATGTGTATGTGACTATGTGTATGTGTATGTATTTGTGTATGTGTCTATGTGTATGTTTATGTGTATGTGTATGTCTATTTGTATGTGACTATGTCTATGTCTATGTGTATGTTTATGTGTATGCCTATGTCTATGTCTATGTGTATGTCTATGCCTATGTCTATGTGTATGTGTATACCTATGTCTATGTCTATGTCTATGTCTATGTGACTATGTGTATGTGTCTATGTGTATGTTTATGTGTATGTGACTATGTGTATGTGTATGTCTATTTGTATGTGACTATGTGTATGTGTATGAGTATGTGTATGTCTCTGTGTATGCCTATGTCTATGTCTATGTGTATGCCTATGTCTATGTCTATGTGACTATGTGTATGTCTATGTGTATGTCTATGTGTATGTCTATGTCATTGCTATTTACACCTCTGTCAAACCTCCACCATTTGCAATACCTGCAATGGAACACTTCAAGTACTCCATTGAAGTCAATGTACCAGTTCTATCAGAAAGTATAGTGTCAACTTGCCCAAGTTCCTCATTTAAATTGGATGTTCGAGCTCATGCATGCTTGTCAGTTTCTTCATCATACATGTTTTGGTCTTCATCGATGAATCTATATTGATACTATTATCATTTTTAATCAAATGACTGTATTTTGATTTATGGTTTTACAATAGGCATTGCTTAATTAATGTAGCTCATAAATTTTTGTTATCAGAAAATCAGCCACCTCCCAAACAAAAACAAATGCATGGTTAGTTTTTTCATCAGTTTCACTCAATCTTACATGTATGATTTTTTTCTTAGACTTTTTATCAATATTTGATATGTATATGTATATGCATATGCAGTATATGCATATGTATATGCATATGTATGTGCATACATATACATATGCAATTGTATATACATATATGCATATGCAAACAAAAAATGAAGTTGTTTTAGATGTAGAGTGGAGTGAATGGATGGAACATGCATAATTTGAAACAACAACACCATTACACTCTCCCTTAAGCTATGCATTGTACCTTACATTCATTACACTCTCCATCCAAAATGCATTGCATATACATATATACATTTACATATACATATGCATATATGTATGTGTATATATACAACCTAATTGGATGTATGCTTTGTTTGTTGTTAATTGAAGTGACTGTAAATATTGGCCCCTCTCCCTTACAGCTAACTATGATGATGGTTGACTCCTACTTATGCTATAGCCATTTCTTATATAGATACTGAAATATAATTTCATACAACATTATCAAATGTATATATAACTTCGAACAACATCTATGGTATAGATAGATGGTTAGTTTGTTCATCCATTATAATCAATCTTATAGGTTTTGCATTATCATTGATTCTGATTTTGGGTAATGCTCCATCAACTTTTTATTTGATTTATGTTTGATCTGATCAAGCCTATCTATGGATGAAATTAACCTTACGTTGTGGAGGATCAACGTATAGGTGTGGGCCCCAATGATCGCATGGCCCATAGCACATTAGGGCCCCCGCTTACTTATTAGGGGAGAGGAGCCGATATGTAAGCACCCAAAACCACACTGTCCACATGGCAGGCCACGTGGACCAATAACATTTAAATGAAAAAAAAAAACCATATCCTTCAATAAGTCTGTAATGCAAATGTTTCTATATTTTCTTAGGTGCCATTGGTTATTTTGGGGGTGTTATCTTTTGCATAGGTTATTTTCCATCATATTAGTCATCCAATTATTGTACCTTAATTTTGTGTCTTGGAAATATATGGCAGGTGTTCTATTTTTTTTAGGTTCTGCTTCATCAACATAGACATAGACATATACATAGGCATAGACATATACATAGACATAGACATATACATAGACACATAGATAGACATATACATACACATATACATAGACATATGGATATGTATATCAGATATTAAATGCACACATAATTGTAATTATTTTGAAAGAAAACAATTACCCACTGGTAGCCAAACATGATGAAGTGTATCCAACTTGTATATGCTTAAGTTCTTTGCATCTTACTTATATATATATGCATATGTATACACATATTCATATACATCTACATATGTTTATGTTTATGTATATGTATATGTATATGAATATGTCTATATATTTATGTATATATATATGTGTATGTGTTTCTGTATGTCTATGTCTATGTCTGTGAGTATGTGTATGTAAATCTATATAAATCTGTATGGATATGTAAATATGTATATGTGTATGTCTATGTGTATGTCTATGTTTATGTGTATGTCTATGGATATGTGTATGTCTATGACTATGTGTATGTCTATGTGTATGTCTATGAGTATGTCTATGTTTATGTGTATGTATATGTGTATGTGTATGTCTATATGTAAATGTGTGTGTGTATAGATGTGTGAAGAGGTCTTAAGTGGACAACCTTGCCACGTCTACTTCTCTCACTCAGGCACCCTAACAATCCACTGCGTCGCATTTATCACTCGCTGCCTCTTCCTATACTTCTCTACAGTTGTGTTTAATTCACTTATGTGTATGTGTATGTGTATGTGTATGTATATGTCTATATTCATAAATTCAGACCTGCAACAATTGTATCTTTTCTATATGCCATTGATCAATTTGGGGGTGTCAACTTTATATGGTGTGCACCTATACGCCGGTCTTCCACAATGTCAAAAAAAATTCATCCATAGATAGGCTTGATCACATCAAACAATAAATCAGATATAAAATGCACACAAGTTAGCATTAATTTAAACAAGGTGCCAAGTCAACAACTTTGAAACCCATCCGACCCATCTTTGACCGATTGGCGAACCCATTACAAGAATGTTTCCCATCGTACCATAACCAAACCAACATGCAAATGCATTCGCATGTCCCATGAGATATACAACATGTATCAGCTTCAATCTGTCCCATCTTGCCAAGTAGGGTGTGCACATATTGGAGCCAAACGCAAATATCCCACCGGCATCCATTTAACACTCCTATAAGGCTGCCATTATTCAAAACAAAAGCATGGAAACAATTTCAAAGAATCCACCAAACCAATCAAGTCAAGAATTAAAGGCTGAAATCAATCAAATCTCCAATTCATACGAAACATAACTCAAATTCAAAAGAGGACAACAATTTATTTCACCACACTAAACAACCATCAATCAGATTCAAATAATTCCCAAGTCAAATAGCCATGAAAACCTTCAAGTATTGACATGTATTACAATAGATCAATATTGAGCACTAAAGATTTCTTACAACATGTATTTAGGGGACCTGGTTTTCCCAAGGCCTTTCATGATTGCCTATGTAGCACTTCACATAAATTACCATACCTTTGTATTTGAATGACTTAGGGAACTTGGTTTTGTGAAGGCTTGTCATGGTTCCCTATGCAACACTTCACAATTCGAATGGAGTTGTGGACCCGTGCAGAATAGGTTGCCATCAAATGAGCGTTCATAAAATCAAGTCTCCCTAAAACATGTCTGTATTGCTCAGTTGATTGAATTGATGAAGCATAACCTATATGTATATTTGTATTTTTATGTTTTATGTATATACATGTGTGGCCTATGTACCACTTCACATAGATTACCATAGATTTGTATTTGAATGACTTAGGGGACTTGGTTTTGTGAAGGCTTGTCATGGTTCCCTATGCAACACTTCACAATTCAAATGGAGTTGTGGACCCGTGCAACATAGGTTGCCATCAAACGAGCGTTCACAAAATCAAGTCTCCCTAAAACATGTCTCTATTGCTTAGTTGATTGAATTGATGAAGCATAACCTATATGTATATTTGTATGTCTATGTTTTATGTATATACATGTGTGGCCTATGTAGCACTTCACATAGATTACCATAGCTTTGTATTTGAATGACTTAGGGGACTTGGTTTTGTGAAGGCTTGTCATGGTTACCTATGCAACACTTCACAATTCGAATGGAGTTGTGGACCCGTGCAGCATAGGTTGCCATCACCTATGAAAAATTTAACACCCCCAAATTCATCAATGGCACCTGAAAAAGATAGAATAGTTGCACGACTTAATTGTATACAAATATGTATATGTGTATACATATGCATACATATATGTATATGTATGCATATACATATACATATCATATGTATATACATATGCATATGTATATACATATGTATATATACATATGTATGTGTATGTATGCATATATATATACATATATGTATGTGGATGTATGCATATATATATGTATATGTATATATGGAACCCGTTCATGGCGGCGAGGAACCCGTTCGTTGCTTGCATGGCGGAAGTGGAGCTGCTGGTGACGTTCGGTAATTGGCATCTACCCATCTCCGTATCGGCTTCTACCCAAACACGATATGGTCTCCGAGCATTGCAGGTTGTGGTGAGACGGCGAAGGTTGCAGACGACAGAATGAGCAGGTACCGGCGAGCAAGTGAAGACGGAATGTTTACTCGAGTAAATGAAAGGCTGGTTGAATGGCGAGAAGAGCGAGGCACTGGGAGCATTCAATGCAGTTCGTTTTGGAATAAATGCATATGTATGTAGATATGTATTTGCATATGCATATGTATATGTATATAGATATGTATATGCATATACATATACATATATCTATATACATATACATATGTATATACATATGCATATACATATCTACATACATATACATATATATATATGTATGTATATGCATATGCATATGTCTAATATGTATATACATATGTATATGCATACGCATATCTATGTATATGCATATGTATATGTATGCCTATGTCTAATATGTATATACATATGCATACATATGCATATGCATATGCATATGTATATACATATACATATGTATATGCATATGTCTATGTATATGTATATGTATGTATATGTCTAATATGCATATAATTATGCATATGCATATACATATGCATATGCATATGTCTATGTATATGTATGCATATGTCTAATATGTATATGCATATGCATATGTCTATGTAGATGTATGCATATACATATGCATATGTCTATGCATATGGATATGTCTATGTAAACGCGGGGTGGCATGGAGCTTAGGAGAGGTGGCAGCATTTATTTGAGATTGTAGATAGGAATAGGAAGTGGCGGTGAGTGATAAATGCTGAGTAGTGGATTGTTAGGGTGGCGGACTGGGAAGAGTTGATGTGGAAAGGTTGTCACCTTCGGACACGAGCCACACAGGTAGTGGCACCCGAGGTGCATCTGTATCGGTCGACGGGTCTTTTTTCCATTTTTTTCCACTCGTGGACAAAGTTGGACCTTCCACGTGGCAAATTATTTGGAAAAAGGGATAGAAAATGACAAAATGTCAATGAAGAAGCAAACATTTGAAACAAAAATAGTGACACATTGCAAATTACATAGAACACACATTGCAATATGATCCTAATACATTGCAAATCAAAACAAAAACAATGCATCTGTAATTCTCATATATTTAAAAATGTCAATGAAGAAGCATACATTGCAAATTACATACAACACTTTTTTGAATCTGATCAGATTACTTCACAAAACAAAACAATAACGGTCAATATGTACTTATCAAAAAATTACAACTGTCCACAATTTCGATGCCTTTGTAAATATCAATACTTCTGAAGTCTATGAAACTAGCATTTGTAATCTAGTTGTTCTTGTTGTGAAAAGGATCTTGGTTGGTTGGGGTGCCAATTGCCATGTTCTCGTCCCCTTCCAGTCGACAGGGATTGATGCATACATGAGTGGGACTTGGAGTGGTAAATTGGGTGCAAGTGACATGTGTTGGGGGTGCTGGTGAAGACATTTATACATCCCGAGTGCCAAATTGATATGGATATTGACTGCCCCTGAAGTTAGATTGGGAGAGGCTTGAATAATTCATTGCCATGGAGAATTGAGGGATATTAATGTTGAGAATATCACGGAAGGTTCCATTACTTTGAGACAACGAATTAGAAGTGTTCCTTAACCGCCTCTCTCTATAAAGCCCTTTGTGCCTCCTCAATCTCTTTTTCCTTTCGGTCATGTTCCTTGTGAAGTCTCTCTTGCTCCTTTTTTGCATCTCTATCCTTTTTTTGTTGTAATTTTTCTTGCTCTTTTTCTTTTCGCAGTATGTCCTTCTCAATTTTGGAATTCTCCTTCAACTCCACTGCCACAATTCTTGCTTCCCTTTTCTTTGCATTCTATTGTCTCTTTCTTTCTTTTATCTCCTCCACCTCTTTCTTCCTTTTCTCTTGCTCCATTAACAGCCTCATGTAGTCATTTGTTGTCAACAATTGAGACTGTCTACTGATCTGAATTGCACCTACTTTGGATTTCATTTGACAGACAGTGTGCACAAGTAACTTGAGGAACTTGTTGATGTGTGGAATTGTTTGTGTTTCTTGTGTCCCGTCTGACTGTTTGCCAATGACCTCCTCGACTACCTATGAGCCCTGTGGTACATCTTCATTGGCTTGTAAATCTGAATTGCAAGAAGGAGCATAGTAATGGACAACTTGAGAAAGGTCAATTTTTGGTGGTGGTGATGGAAAAGTATAGGTATCCTGTTGTTCTGGGACTTCCAAATCAATGCCCAAGTTCATTGCTCCCTCAACCAACCAGGATGGTTGGCTTCGTTGTGATGGAAAATCTAAACTTTCGCTGAATTGATCAACGGCCCTGTCCACCATGGGAGGGGTGTGTTCATTAACCACCACTTGTGCAACTGATTCAGCAGGACATGTATCAGGTGAGTGTTGTGTTTTGTTGCAGGTGCATGTGTCCATCTGGAAGAGTGGACTGCAATACTGTGACATCATCACTTGACACACCAAGTCCAGAAAGGCTGAGAATGTTTTCAACTGCGTCAGCATCCTCGCTGACCACAAATGTCTCACTGGATGCATGTCGTTGACAAGTGCATCGGGATTCAGCGGCCATATACCAGTCCTTTTAAACCCAGCCTTGATGTTGTCAACTGTCAAAGCTCTTTTCATTGCTTTGCTGCCTAACATTGCAAGTTCTCTCCTCCTCACTTCAATGTTTGGAAACCTTGACAAAAATTCTACACGTTCTGATTTGAAGTAAGCTTTGAAAGGTGCAAACACACTCACATCCAACGGCTGTAGCTTATGTGATGTGTGTGATGGAAATGTTAACAAATCTATACCGATGTCTCTTGCTTCCTGGATGGTTTTGAGTGCTATGTGGCTTCCATGGCCGTCAAAGATCAGCAATACCCTATTCGTGGGTGAGACACTGCCTGGAATTGAGGTTTTGAAGTGGGTCAACCAATCTATGAACAATTCTTTGGTCATCTATTCATGTGGTTGGGCTGCCATGCAAGCACTTGGTTCACAATCTATGATGTAATTATCTATGTTCGCACTTCCCTTGAACAAGTAGAATCCTGGAATGCTCTGCCCGGCAGCATTGACACAACATAGAATGGCTATCCATTCATGGCTCTTTGGGATTATGTAAGAGACATTCATGCTACCTTTTCTTCCGAGCACCTTCATGGACCCATTTTTGCCTGCTTGGATTCCAGTTTCATTGCAATTCCACATGCGATCAGGATCATATGGCATGGCTTTGTATGCTACAGACAGTGTTTTATAGAATGTATCTACAACATCAGGTCTAAGATTGAATGCCCTATCTTTGTCTAGGCCTTCAACAGTTCGTAATGCGAGTTGAGGATGTTTGTGCTTGAAGCCTGTCCACCAGGACTTCCCTGGGAAGCCATCGGTGAAAGGGTTTGGCCTATTTTGACATATTTGAGCAACCTCAGACTTAAGATTGACTATCTCAAGACCATGACCAATATCAACCATTTGCTCGCACCATTCCACAATGCAATTTTCTTCCTCTTCTGTGAGGACTGTTGGTGGACCTTTCTTGGAAGTTGTTGTTAGACCCCTTAGCCATTTGGACAGTGTGGTTGTTGGGATTGACCACTTTTTGGAAGACCCCCTTATCGACATGTCATTCTCTTCAACGTCATAGAGTGCCCTTTTCATGTCATCCTCAAACCACAACTTCTGTATTTGTTTTATCTTCTACAGTATTTGAGGTGTAGTAACCTCAATCTGCAGTATTTGAGGAGTAGAAACCTCATCTACTTGTGCAACATGATCTATTTCAGGGGGGAATCTGCATCCTCATTTCTCAGCAGGCAACCTTGTCGTGGCTCTTTTCTTTTTTTTGTTCCCAGTACGGGTCACCACTGCATTGCCCTTGACCATCTACACAGAATAATTAGAATCAAAATAGTGATGCTTGAACAGAAAAACAATCACTTTGTAATGCAAAACATATGAGAATATGATAAGCAGAGTCAATGATAATGCATAACCTATGAAACATAAATGGTAAACTATGAAATACATCTATATATGTATGAAGAGAGTGTTGTGATGCTTGAACAGAAGAATAATTAGTTTGTGATGCAGAACATATGAGAATATGATAACCAGAGTAAATGATAATGCAGAACCTAGGAAAGATAAATGGTAAACTATGAAACACAAACGCTTTAACAGTTATCTTTATATGTATGAAGAGAGAGATGCTTGAACAAAAGATTATTTAGTTTGTGATGCAAAACATATGAGAATATGATAACTAGAGTAAATGATAATGCAAAACCTAGGAAAGATAAATGGTAAACTATGAAACACAAATGCTTTAACAGTTATCTTTATATGCATGAAGAGAGAGATGCTTGAATAGAAGATTATTTAGTTTGTGTATGTGTTATCTTTTAGTTTGTGATGCAGAACATATGAGAATATGATAACTAGAGTAAATGATAATGCGGAACCTAGGAAAGATAACACATAAACTATGAAACATAAATGCTTTAACATTTATCTCTATATGTATGAAGAGAGAGATGCTTGAACAGAAGATTATTTAGTTTTTGATGCAAAACATATGAGAATATGATAACCAAAGTAAATGATAATGCAAAACCTAGGAAAGATAAATGGTAAACTATGAAACACAAATGCTTTAATAGTTATCTTTATATGTATGAAGAGAGTGATGCTTGAACAAAAGATTATTTAGTTTGTGTATGTGTTATCTTTTTAGTTTCTTGCATTTCAATTGAGATTATCTTTTATAACAGGAGTTTGTTATCTTGAGTTATCTATTCTGGAGTGAGAGACATAAGGAAGTAGAGAAGTAAGAAGCACAAAATTACAAGCTATGCAAGGGAGTTAGAGTTTAAGAACATCTCATATCTCTTAAGCATTTACAACATTAACATTCTCATGCACAACAAAGTGAAAACCACACTCATGTTTGAACAACATAAACTTTAGAGACTGATAATGCAGAAGATATGAGAATAAGATATCCAGAGTGAATGACAATGTAGAACTGAAAGAAGAATAAGATAACTAGAGTGAATGATAATGCAAAACCTGTGAGATTATGCTAAGCAGAGTCAATGATAATGCAAAAATTATGAGAATAATATAACTAGAGCGAATGATAATGCATAACCTATGAGAATAAGATAATCAGAGTGAATGATAATGCAAGACCATTGAAACAGAAATGGTAAACCATGACCAATATGTAACATATAAACGATAATGCAGAACCTATGAGACTACGATAAGCAGAGTGAATGATAATGCATAACCATTGAGACACATGAAAAGCAGAGTGAATGATAATGCAGAACCTATCAAACAAAAATGTTAAACTATGAGTGTAATATTTGCAATATAAACCCTACTGAAACATAAAGGCTAAACTATGACTGTAAGGCTAAACTATGACTGTAACATTTTCAATATAAACCCTAGGGAAATAGAGATGGTAAACTATGACTGTAATATTTGCAATATAAACCCTAGGGAAAGCCTTAAATGGTAAACCATGACTGTAATATATGCATTATAAACCCTATGGAACACATATGCTAACCTATGACTGCAATATTTGCAATATAAACCCTACCGTTACATAAAGAAACATATAATATGAGAATAATGGGTGTAATGAAGATCAATATGGGTGATGTTAATGGTTGTAATGAAGAACACGTGTGAAAAGGAAAACCTGGTACAATATGGATGCCGGTGCTCTGGAATCTGAGCTGTTGCCTCCCCTTGATGTTAACTCGTTCAATTATGTGCTTGTCACTCCTCCTTTTCTTATGTCACTCACTGCAGAATAACTAAATACTTGTTGATTTTCACGGCTATTTGAATTTGACTGATGGTTGTTTGGTGTGGTGAAATAAATTGCTGTCGTCTTTTGAATTTGAGTTCTATTTTGTATGAATTGGAGATTTGATTGATTTCAGCCTTTAATTCTTGACTTGATTGGTTTGGTGGATTATTTGAAATTGTTTCCATGTTTTTGTTTTGAGTAATGGCGGCCTTACAGGAGTGTTAAATGGATGCAAGTGGGATATTTGTGTTTGGCTCCACTACGTGCGCACCCTACTTGGCAAGATGGGACAGATTGAAGCTGATATGTGTTGTAGATCTCATGGTAGACGGGACAGGCGAATGCATTTGCATGTTGGTTTGGTTATGCTACAATGGGAAACAATCGTGTAATGGGTTCGCCAGTCGGTCAAAGATGGGTCGGATGGGTTTCAAAGTTGTTGACTTGGCACCTTGTTTATTTTCTATAGTTGTGACTAATGTGAAAGTGACGCTTGCATTGGTGTGAAAGTTGGGTTTAGTAGTTTACGGGGAAGGGTGCATGTCTTAATGTTTGGGCTATTTTTATTCCATGTCAGAATGGTACTTGTTATATGTCAAATACAAGTTGGATACACTTCATCATGTTTGGCTGCCAGCGTGTACTTGTTAAGTTTTTAAATTAATGCTAACTTGTGTGCATTTTATATCTAATTTATGTTTGATGTGATCAAGCCTATCTATGGATGAGAAAGTAGTTTATGTTGGCTGGAGGGACGGTGTATGGGTGCTGGGCTAGCGAGTGCACTCATCGCCGCGTTGGTGCCACTGCGTATGAAACTCCTCTCCTACACCTCACATAGAAATTTTCAAATGGGTTCTAACTTTTGAGAGATATTATATTCCAAAAAAAAAAGTGTTAAGAGATATATAAATTTTTAGATATTATTATTATGTTTATTATTAAATATTTATATTTGGATATGTAAATGATTATGATATTGGTATCAGGATTCAATCGTGTAGTTTTTCGAGTCAAACTCATTGATCCATGTTTCATGAGCAGTGGTTCACAAGAACTCATCTCTCATGATAATGAATGGTCCACTTAGCACTAACTAGAAGTTCAAAGGATAAAATGATCAAAACACTCATCTAACATATATGCCTCAAATCACCACCAAATCTCTCACTATATGATTAGTATAGAATCCAATAACTTATAATGATGTTATGGTTTACATTTATTTAATAGAATATCATCTATCTCCAACCAACATAAATATTCAAAAGTATTCATATCATGCCACTACTTTCACTAGTAATCAAGATTTAATCATGGGACAATAATATCATCCTCTAATCAAATATCACAACCAACAACAATGAATCTAATAGCCCTCCATGGTAATATATTGTCCACATCTTCAATGAACATGAAGGTAACCATCCTCTACCAATAAAATTAGGAGATCAAAGAACTATAAAAAGAACTATCATTACTTACATAAGGTAGAATCCAAGATCTTCTCATGACACCAATATCCACTACAAAAGATTATCCATCACAAAGTGATAGATCAACATCACAGTTAAAATTCTCATTGAAAGTTGTCTTTAGCTACACATGTAATTGTGATAAACATCTCCTAACTACACATGTAATTGTGATAAACATCTCCTAACTAAAGATCATCCATGATCCTCATATAATCAAAATACTCAACTACAACACTAACAACTCCTAAAAGACAAAGTAAAACACGATATTTGACCAATTGCACAAAGTTCCTACTAAACCATGATCTAGAGCATATCGCTAGAAATTCCAAAACACTACAAGTCACCCAAAATATTACTATGCACTAGGTAAAAATTCTAGAATTTTTTATGCATGTCATGTAAGGTTAGCCCATTCAAGATTAAACCCTAAACTCTCGCATATTCTATAAATTTATTTTCTAATTTTATGATGAGTTTCTTATTTTGTGGACAACCTTTAAGTTCTTTTTTTAATCCTTCAATAGATTAAATCTGTGCTCTGAAGTTTCCTTGAGTTGTTTCCTTTGCATGCCTTTAAGAGTGGTCCTTACCCTTGTCCCATTGGCATCCACTTGTCAAGTTTTCATTGCGTCATGCATGTTATTTCTATTACATGTTCTAATTTTTGAGCCTCTTAATGTGCAACAATGCGTTGTGTTATAGCACACATCCATGGTTGTATTTGAATTGCATGCCAATGGTCTACCACATTGATTTCCAAATCATGATAGGACACAATGCTGACAGGTATATTGTCAACGCCATGTAGTGACAACTCAACATTCTC
>CM021106.1:295945698-296004421 GCA_007115665.2 Sequoiadendron giganteum
CATAAATTTTTGTTATCAGAAAATCAGCCACCTCCCAAACAAAAACAAATGCATGGTTAGTTTTTTCATCAGTTTCACTCAATCTTACATGTATGATTTTTTTCTTAGACTTTTTATCAATATTTGATATGTATATGTATATGCATATGCAGTATATGCATATGTATATGCATATGTATGTGCATACATATACATATGCAATTGTATATACATATATGCATATGCAAACAAAAAATGAAGTTGTTTTAGATGTAGAGTGGAGTGAATGGATGGAACATGCATAATTTGAAACAACAACACCATTACACTCTCCCTTAAGCTATGCATTGTACCTTACATTCATTACACTCTCCATCCAAAATGCATTGCATATACATATATACATTTACATATACATATGCATATATGTATGTGTATATATACAACCTAATTGGATGTATGCTTTGTTTGTTGTTAATTGAAGTGACTGTAAATATTGGCCCCTCTCCCTTACAGCTAACTATGATGATGGTTGACTCCTACTTATGCTATAGCCATTTCTTATATAGATACTGAAATATAATTTCATACAACATTATCAAATGTATATATAACTTCGAACAACATCTATGGTATAGATAGATGGTTAGTTTGTTCATCCATTATAATCAATCTTATAGGTTTTGCATTATCATTGATTCTGATTTTGGGTAATGCTCCATCAACTTTTTATTTGATTTATGTTTGATCTGATCAAGCCTATCTATGGATGAAATTAACCTTACGTTGTGGAGGATCAACGTATAGGTGTGGGCCCCAATGATCGCATGGCCCATAGCACATTAGGGCCCCCGCTTACTTATTAGGGGAGAGGAGCCGATATGTAAGCACCCAAAACCACACTGTCCACATGGCAGGCCACGTGGACCAATAACATTTAAATGAAAAAAAAAAACCATATCCTTCAATAAGTCTGTAATGCAAATGTTTCTATATTTTCTTAGGTGCCATTGGTTATTTTGGGGGTGTTATCTTTTGCATAGGTTATTTTCCATCATATTAGTCATCCAATTATTGTACCTTAATTTTGTGTCTTGGAAATATATGGCAGGTGTTCTATTTTTTTTAGGTTCTGCTTCATCAACATAGACATAGACATATACATAGGCATAGACATATACATAGACATAGACATATACATAGACACATAGATAGACATATACATACACATATACATAGACATATGGATATGTATATCAGATATTAAATGCACACATAATTGTAATTATTTTGAAAGAAAACAATTACCCACTGGTAGCCAAACATGATGAAGTGTATCCAACTTGTATATGCTTAAGTTCTTTGCATCTTACTTATATATATATGCATATGTATACACATATTCATATACATCTACATATGTTTATGTTTATGTATATGTATATGTATATGAATATGTCTATATATTTATGTATATATATATGTGTATGTGTTTCTGTATGTCTATGTCTATGTCTGTGAGTATGTGTATGTAAATCTATATAAATCTGTATGGATATGTAAATATGTATATGTGTATGTCTATGTGTATGTCTATGTTTATGTGTATGTCTATGGATATGTGTATGTCTATGACTATGTGTATGTCTATGTGTATGTCTATGAGTATGTCTATGTTTATGTGTATGTATATGTGTATGTGTATGTCTATATGTAAATGTGTGTGTGTATAGATGTGTGAAGAGGTCTTAAGTGGACAACCTTGCCACGTCTACTTCTCTCACTCAGGCACCCTAACAATCCACTGCGTCGCATTTATCACTCGCTGCCTCTTCCTATACTTCTCTACAGTTGTGTTTAATTCACTTATGTGTATGTGTATGTGTATGTGTATGTATATGTCTATATTCATAAATTCAGACCTGCAACAATTGTATCTTTTCTATATGCCATTGATCAATTTGGGGGTGTCAACTTTATATGGTGTGCACCTATACGCCGGTCTTCCACAATGTCAAAAAAAATTCATCCATAGATAGGCTTGATCACATCAAACAATAAATCAGATATAAAATGCACACAAGTTAGCATTAATTTAAACAAGGTGCCAAGTCAACAACTTTGAAACCCATCCGACCCATCTTTGACCGATTGGCGAACCCATTACAAGAATGTTTCCCATCGTACCATAACCAAACCAACATGCAAATGCATTCGCATGTCCCATGAGATATACAACATGTATCAGCTTCAATCTGTCCCATCTTGCCAAGTAGGGTGTGCACATATTGGAGCCAAACGCAAATATCCCACCGGCATCCATTTAACACTCCTATAAGGCTGCCATTATTCAAAACAAAAGCATGGAAACAATTTCAAAGAATCCACCAAACCAATCAAGTCAAGAATTAAAGGCTGAAATCAATCAAATCTCCAATTCATACGAAACATAACTCAAATTCAAAAGAGGACAACAATTTATTTCACCACACTAAACAACCATCAATCAGATTCAAATAATTCCCAAGTCAAATAGCCATGAAAACCTTCAAGTATTGACATGTATTACAATAGATCAATATTGAGCACTAAAGATTTCTTACAACATGTATTTAGGGGACCTGGTTTTCCCAAGGCCTTTCATGATTGCCTATGTAGCACTTCACATAAATTACCATACCTTTGTATTTGAATGACTTAGGGAACTTGGTTTTGTGAAGGCTTGTCATGGTTCCCTATGCAACACTTCACAATTCGAATGGAGTTGTGGACCCGTGCAGAATAGGTTGCCATCAAATGAGCGTTCATAAAATCAAGTCTCCCTAAAACATGTCTGTATTGCTCAGTTGATTGAATTGATGAAGCATAACCTATATGTATATTTGTATTTTTATGTTTTATGTATATACATGTGTGGCCTATGTACCACTTCACATAGATTACCATAGATTTGTATTTGAATGACTTAGGGGACTTGGTTTTGTGAAGGCTTGTCATGGTTCCCTGTGCAACACTTCACAATTCAAATGGAGTTGTGGACCCGTGCAGCATAGGTTGCCATCAAACGAGCGTTCACAAAATCAAGTCTCCCTAAAACATGTCTGTATTGCTCAGTTGATTGAATTGATGAAGCATAACCTATATGTATATTTGTATGTCTATGTTTTATGTATATACATGTGTGGCCTAGGTAGCACTTCACATAGGTGTCCATAGCTTTGTATTTAAACGACTTAGGGGACTTGGTTTTGTGAAGGCTTCTCATGGTTACCTATGCAACACTTCACAATTCGAATGGAGTTGTGGACCCGTGCAGCATAGGTTGCCATCACCTATGAAAAATTTAACACCTCCAAATTCATCAATGGCACCTGAAAAAGATAGAATAGTTGCACGACTTAATTGTATACAAATATGTATATGTGCATATAGGATATGTATATGTATGCATATACATATACATATCTATATACATATGCATATGTATATACATATGTATATGTATGTGTATGTATGCATATATATATACATATACAATATATGTATGTGGATGTATGCATATATATATGTACATATGTATATGTATATGTATATGGAACCCGTTCGTTGCTTGCATGGCGAAAGTGGAGCTGCTGGTGACGTTCGGTAATTGGCGTCTACCCATCTCTGTATCGGCTTCTACCCAAACAAGATATGGTCTCCGAGCATTGCAGGATGTCGTGAGACGGCGAAGGTTGCAGACGACGAAACAAGCAGGTACCGACGAGCAAGTGAAGACGGAATGTTTACTCGGGAAAATGAAAGGCTGGTTGAATGGCGAGAAGAGCGAGGCACTGGGAGCATTCAATGTAGTTCGTTTCGAAATAAATGCATATGTATGTAGATATGTATTTGCATATGCATATGTATATGTATATAGATATGTATATGCATATTTGCATATGCATATGTATATGTATATAGATATGTATATGCATATGCATATACATATCTATATACATATACATATCTACATACATATACATATACATATAAGTATGTATATGCATATGCATATGTATGCACATATGCATGTCTAATATATATATATATATATATGTATGTAGATATGTATATGCATATGCATATGCATATATACATATGCATATGTATATGCATATGCATATACATATGCATATACATATGTCTATGTATATGTATGCATATGTCTAATAAGTATATACATATGCATACATATGCATATGTCTATGTATATGTATGCATATACATATATGCATATGCATATGTCTATGTATATGTATGCATATACATATGCATATGTCTATGCATATGGATATGTCTATACATATGGATATGTCTATGTAAACGTGGGGTGGTGTGGAGCTTAGGAGAGGTGGCAGCATTTATTTGAGACTGTAGATAGGAATAGGAAGTGGCGGCGAGTGATAAATGCTGAGTAGTGGATTGTTAGGGTGGCGGACTGGGAAGAGTTGACGTGGCAAGGCTGTCACCTTCGGACGTGAGCCACACAGGTAGTGGCACCCGAGGTGCATCTGTATTGGTCGACGGGTCTTTTTTCCATTTTTTTCCACGCGTGGACAAAGTTGGACCTTCCACGTGGCAAATTATTTGGAAAAAGGAATAGAAAATGACAAAATGTCAATGAAGAAGCAAACATTTGAAACAAAAACAATGACACATTGCAAATTACATAGAACACACATTGAAATATGATCCTAATACATTGCAAATCAAAACAAAAACAATGCATCTGTAATTCTCATATATTTAAAAATGTCAACAAAGAAGCATACATTGCAAATTACATACAACACTTTTTTGAATCTAATCAGATTACTTCACAAAACAAAACAATAACGGTCAATATGTACTTATCAAAAAATTACAACTGTCCACAATTTCGGTGCCTTTGTAAATATCAATACTTCTGAAGTCTATGAAACTAGCATTTGCAATCTAGCTGCTGCTGTTGTGAAAAGGATCTTGGCTGGTTGGGGTGCCAATTGCCATGTTATCGTCCCCTTCCAGTCGACGAGGATTGATGCATACATGAGTGGGATTTGGAGTGGTAAATTGGGTGCAAGTGATATGTGGTGGGGGCGGTGGTGAAGACATTTGTACATCCCGAGTGCCAAATTGTTATGGATATTGACTGCCCCTGAAGTCAGATTGGGAGAGGCTTGAATAATTCATTGCCGTGGAGAACTGAGGGATATTAATGTTGAGAATATCACGGAAGGGTCCATTACTTTGAGACAACGGATTAGAAGTGTTCCTTAACCGCCTCTCTCTCTGTAAAGCCCTATGTGCCTCCTCAATCTCTTTTTCCTTTCGGTCCTGTTCCTTGTGAAGCCTCTCTTGCTCCTTTTTTGCATCTCTATCCTTTTTTTGTTGTAATTTTTACTGCTCTTTTTCTTTTCGCAGTATGTCCTTCTCAATTTTGGCATTCTCCTTCAACTCCGCTGCCACAATTCTTGCTTCCCTTTTCTCTGCATTCTGTTGTCTCTTTCTTGATTTTATCTCCTCCACCTCTTTCTTCCTTTTCTCTTGCTCCATTAACAACCTCATGTAGTCATCTGTTGTCAACAATTGAGACTGTCTTCTGATTCGAATTGCACCTGCTTTGGATTTCATTTGACAAACAGTGTGCACAGGTAACTTGAGGAACTTGCTGATGTGCGAAATTGTTTGTGTTTCTTGTGTCCCATTTGATTGTTTGCCAATGACCTCCTTGACTACCTGTGAGCCCTGTGGTACATCTTCATTGGCTTGTAAATCTGAATTGCAAGAAGGAGCATAGTAATGGACAACTTGAGAAAGGTCAATTTCTGGTGGTGGTGATGGAAAAGTATAGGTATCTTGTTGTTCTAGGACTTCCAAATTAATGCCCAAGTTCATTGCTCCCTCAACCAACCAGGATGGTTGGCTTCGCTGTGATGGAAAATCTAAACTTTCACGGAATTGATCAACGACCCTGTCCACCATGGGAGGGGTGTGTTCATTAACCACCACTTGCGCAACTGAATCAACAGGACACGTACTAGGTGAGTGCTGTGTTTCTGTTGCAGGCTGCATGTGTCCATCTGGAAGAGTGGACTGCAATACTGTGACATCATCACTTGACACACCAAGTCCAGAAAGGTTGAGAATGTTTTCAATTGCGTCGGCATCCTCGCTGACCATAAATGTGTCACTAGGATGCATGTCGTTGACAAGTGCATCAGGATTCAACGGCCATATACCAGTCCTTTTAAACCCAGCCTTGATGTTGTCAACTATCAAAGCTCTTTTAATTGCTTTACTGCCTAACATTGCAAGTTCTCTCCTCCTCACTTCAATGTTTGGAAACCTTGACAAAAATTCTGCACGTTATGATTTGAAGTAAGCTTTGAAAGGTGCAAACACACTCACATCCAACGACTGTAGCTTATGTGATGTGTTTGATGGCAATGTTAACAAATCTATATCGATATCTCTTGCTTCTTGGATGGTTTCGAGTGCTACGTGGCTTCCATGGCCGTCAAAGATCAGCAATACCCTGTTCGTGGGCGAGACACCGCCTGGAATCGAGTTTTTGAAGTGGGTCAACCAATCTATGAACAATTATTTGGTCATCCATGCATGTGGTAGGGCTGCCATGCAAGCACTTGGTTCACAATCTATGATGTAATTATCTATGTTCGCACTCCCCTTGAACAAGTAGAATCCTGGAATGCTCTGCCCGACAACATTGACACAACATAGAATGGTTATCCATTCACGACTCTTTGGGATAATGTAAGAGACATTTCTACTACCTTTTCTTGCGAGCACCTTCATGGACCCATTTTTGCCTGCTTGGATGCCAGTTTCATCGCAATTCCATATGCGATCAGGACCATATGGCATGGCTTTGTATGCTGCAAACAGTGTTTTGTAGAATGCATCTACAACATCAGGTCTAAGATTGAATGCCCTATCTTTGTCTAGGCCTTTAGCAGTTCGTAATGCAAGTTGAGGATGTCTGTGCTTGAAGCCTGTCCACCAGGACTTCCCTGGGAAGCCATTGGTGAAAGGTTTTGGCCTATTTTGACATATTTGAGCAACCTCAGACTTAATATTGACTATCTCAAGACCATGACCAATATCAGCCATTTGCTCGCACCATTCCACAATGCGATTTTCTCCCTCTTCTATGAGGACTGTTGGCGGACATTTCTTGGAAGTTGTTGTTAGACCCCCTAGCCATTTGGACAGTGTGGCTGTTGGGATTGACCACTTTTTGGAAGCCCCCCTTATCGACATGTCATTCTCTTCAACGTCATAGAGTGCCCTTTTCATGTCATCCTCAGACCACAACTTCTGTATTTGTTTTACCTTCTATGGTATTTGAGGTGTAGTAAACTCAATCTACGGTATTTGAGGAGTAGAAACCTCATCTACTTGTGCAACATGATCTATTTCAAGGGGGAATCTGCATCCTCGTTTCTCGGCAGGCAACCTTGTCATGGCTCTTTTCTTTTTTTTGTTCCCAGTACGGGTCACCACTGCATTGCCCTTGGCCATCTACACAGAATAATTAGAATCAAAACAGTGATGCTTGAATAGAAAAACAATCACTTTGTAATGCAGAACATATGAGAATATGATAAGCAGAGTCAATGATAATGCATAACCTATGAAACATAAATGGTAAACTATGAAATACATCTATATATGTATGAAGAGAGTGTTGTGATGCTTGAACAGAAGAATAATTAGTTTGCGATGCAGAACATATGAGAATATGATAACCAAAGTAAATGATAATGCAGAACCTAGGAAAGTTAAATAGTAAACTATGAAACACAAATGCTTTAATAGTTATCTTTATATGTATGAAGAGAGAGATGCTTGAACAGAAGATTATTTAGTTTGTGTATGTGTTATCTTTTAGTTTGTGATGCAGAACATATGAGAATATGATAACCAGAGTAAATGATAATGTAGAACCTAGGAAAGATAAATGGTAAACTATGAAACACAAATGGTTTAACAGTTATCTTTATATGTATGAAGAGAGAGATGCTTGAACAAAAGATTATTTAGTTTGTGATGCATAACATATGATAATATGATAACCAAAGTAAATGATAATGCAGAACCTAGGAAAGATAAATGGTAAACTATGAAACACAAATGCTTTAACAGTTATCTTTATATGTATGAAGAGAGAGATGCTTGAACAAAAGATTATTTAGTTTGTGATGCAGAACATATGAGAATATGATAACTAGAGTAAATGATAATGCAGAACCTAGGAAAGATAAATAGTAAACTATGAAACACAAATGGTTTAACAGTTATCTTTATATGTATGAAGAGAGAGATGCTTGAACATAAGATTATTTAGTTTGTGATGCAGAACATATGATAATATGATAACCAAAGTAAATGATAATGCAGAACCTAGGAAAGATAAATAGTAAACTATGAAACACAAATGCTTTAATAGTTATCTTTATATGTATGAAGAGAGTGATGCTTGAACAACAGATTATTTAGTTTGTGTATGTGTTATCTTTTTAGTTTCTTGCATTTCAATTGAGATTATCTTTTGTAACAGGAGTTTGTTATCTTGAGTTATCTATTCTGGAGTGAGCGACATAAGGAAGTAGAGGAGTAAGAAGCACAAAATTACAAGCTATGCAAGGGAGTTAGAGTTTAAGAACATCTCAAATCTCTTAAGCGTTTACAACATTAACATTCTCATGCACAACAAAGTGAAAACCACACTCATGTTTGAACAACAAAAACTTTAGAGACTGATAATGCATAAGATATGAGAATAAGATATCCAGAGTGAATGACAATGTAGAACTGAAAGAAGAATAAGATAACTAGAGTGAATGATAATGCAGAACCTATGAGATTATGCTAAGTAGAGTCAGTGATAATGCAAAACTTATGAGAATAATATAACTAGAGTGAATGATAACGCAGAACCTATGAGAATAAGGTAATCAAAGTGAATGATAATGTAAGACCATTGAAACAAAAATGGTAAACCATGACCAATATGTAACATATAAACGATAATGCAGAACCTATGAGACTACGATGTGAGACTATGATAAGCAGAGTGAATGATAATGCAAAACCATTGAGACACATGAAAAGCAGAGTGAATGATAATGCATAACCTATCAAACAGAAATGTTAAACTATGAGTGTAATATTTGCAATATAAACCCTACTGAAACAGAAAGGCTAAACTATGACTTTAAGGCTAAACTATGACTGTAACATTTTCAATATAAACCCTAGGGAAACAAAGATGGTAAACTATGACTGTAATATTTGCAATATAAACCCTAGGGAAAGCCTTAAATGGTAAACCATGACTGTAATATATGCATTATAAACCCTATGGAACACATATGCTAACCTATGACTGCAATATTTGCAATATAAACCCTACCGATACATAAAGAAACATATAATATGAGAATAATGGGTGTAATGAAGATCAATATGGGTGCTGTTAATGGCTGTAATGAAGAACAAGTGTGAAAAGGAAAACCTGGACCAATATGGATGTTGGTGCTCTGGAATCTGAGCTGTTGCCTCCCCTTGATGTTAACTCGTTCAATTCTATGCTTGTCACTCCTTTTCTTATGTCGCTCACTGCAGAATAACTAAATACTTGATGATTTTCACGGCTATTTGAATTGGGAATTATTTGAATTTGATTGATGGTTGTTTGGTGTGGTGAAATAAATTGCTGTCATCTTTTGAATTTGAGTTATGTTTCGTATGAATTGGAGATTTGATTGATTTCAACCTTTATTTCTTGACTTGATTGGTTTGGTGGATTATTTGAAATTGTTTCCATGTTTTTGTTTTGAATAATGGCGGCCTTACAGGAGTGTTAAATGGATGCAGGTGGGATATTTGCATTTGGCTCCACTACGTGCGCACCCTACTTGGCAAGATGGGACAGATTGAAGCTGATACGTGTTGTAGATCTCATGGTAGATGGGACAGGTGAATGCATTTGCGTGTTGGTTTGGTTATGCTACGATGGGAAACAATCTTGTAATGGGTTCGCTAGTTGGTCAAAGATGGGTCAGATGGGTTTCAAAGTTGTTGACTTGGCACCTTGTTTATTTTCTGTAGTTGTGACTAATGTGAAAGTGACGCCTGCATTGGTGCGAAAGTTGGGTTTAATAATTTACAGGGAAGGGTGCATGTCTTAATGTTTGGGCTATTTTTATTCCATGTCGGAATGGTACTTGTTATATGTCAGATACAAGTTGGATACACTTCATCATGTTTGGCTACCAGCGTGTACTTGTTAAGTTTTTAAATTAATGCTAACTTGTGTGCATTTTATATCTAATTTATGTTTGATGTGATCAAGCCTATCTATGGATACTCGTAAGCTTATGTTGTGGAGGACCGGTGTATAAGTGTGGGCCCCAACGAGCACATGTCCCATCGCATGTTCGGGCCCTCGCCTACGTATCGGCTCCTCTCCCCTACATTTGTAAAAATTATTAATTTTTTTTAAAAGGCCTGAAGGTCGAGATTCCTGTGCAACAGGGTACAATACCCCACGCGCTGTAGGGACACCGGTACCAAGGGTATCGTACGTATCTGCTGTGCAGTATGCCTGAGCAGCAAATTTTGTTTGTATATTTAAAAAATTAAAAATTCAATGGATTTTTAGTTTATTTTATTTTATTTTAATTTTAATTTTTAATTTTTGAAGATATTAATATATTTTTGTGTGAATATATATATATATATATATATATTATTTTCAATGTTTTTAAAAAATAATAATAATATTGTTTTTAAACAAAAATATATATATTTTTGTAATGTTTTTCTAAAAATTAAAACAATAAATTTTTTTAAATAAAAACTATATTTTTTCAATATTTTTTAAATAAAAAATATTTTTTAATATTTAAAAATAAATTATATATATATATATAAAAGCAAACAAAATAAAATATTTTATTTTTAAAGAAAAAAATATTTTTATTTTAAAATAAAAAATATTATTTTATAACCTAATTTGTTCATGGGGCCAAATGCTTCCTTGGACAATATTTTTGCCTCACCTAACAACTTTGTCAAAAATCGATGTTTTGACAGTCGATTTGATGATTTTTAGGCCTTTTGAGCATGATGGCAGTGTTGGACTCAAGGGAACACTGAGAGGCGACGGGGGAGGGGGACGAGGGGGTGTGAATCAGTGTTCTACAAATCTGATCTTTATTAATATGATATTAAAACCATTTCAACATTAATCCAAAAGAAAGATGCAAACACATAAAGTAATCATCCACAACACCATAACACAAGGATTTTTACGTGGAAACCCTATTAGGGGAAAAACCATAGTGGAGGTTAATCCATAATTTGAGTACTCAAATATAAGTTTTACAAAAGAGAATGCACTTGCATTGAGGCACACTACCTACAATTCATTGCTCAAAAGGGAAGGCTTATTGCCATACAAAAGTTCAGATTAAAACCATCTGAAGGTTGAACTGAAGTAGTAGCATCTACTTATGCCAAGTTATAGTTCCGATTAGGCTCATAGATTAGATTTTGGATCCTCTGTCTGATTCTGTACTTCGCTATGCTCTTTTCTGCTCTTCGCATCATAAATTCATGTACAGATGAATTCACACTATTACCCTTCTGAATTTTGCACCACACACTAATATACTTCACATCACACACATTCACTATTCAAAAATGATAAAACCGATGTCATATATATATCCGCTATCAAAGATTTGATCATTCATATGTCAGCTTCATAAAACATAAGGTTATTTTCAATAGTAGGCTAGATCCTTAATTAAATCTTTATGCGTACCATCCATAGTCAGCCATAAAATAGTAGGGACCCAAATAAAAAAGTTCGAACATGAAAAACATTTAATCAATTACACCTTAGATATCCGCAATGACTATATTAGACAAGTCAGCCTTCCAACATAGATAACCAAAAGATTAATGCACCAGATCTCCTAGATCACACACCAGTGAATCCACATCGAGATACTTGTTGAATAAGGTAGTACAAACATCAACAAACCTTTCTCTGAGATCCACAACTCAAAATAATAGTCTGGTGAGATATTCAGATCGACACCTTTACCTTTAATCGGATGCCCTGTTCTTCATTCTGTTCTTTCAGTATAAACCAAACTAGACTGTGGACGGATGAATAACTTAGGTTGCCATCAATGACAACACTTGAAGCCATATGCCAACAATCTCCCCCTTTGGCATTGATGGCAACACTTAGTAAAAAATGACTAAGTGTCAGAATCAATATGAGTACGCTGTCAAACTTCAAAATTTTAAAACATAGCTCCCCCTAATATTGATAAGGAATTTTTCACTGCTCTCTCTCCCCCTTTGACATCAATGCCAAAATATAGGAACCATAGGCCAATAATTCAATGACAAAACATATGTTCAATCTCCCAAAAATTTCAAAACTGATTTAAAATTTTGAAAAATAACAACTACTTAAGTTAGAAAATTATCTTGTGATTCTCCTTCATCTTCAAGAGAAATTTCTTTCAAGCATATATTATAATCCCAATGATTATGATCATGATCTTATTCTTGTATGTCTTATTGAAAATCTCAATGAGGGATTCTAGAGTTGTAATCACATCCTCTAGATTCACACCTTTCCTCATTATTACAACCATATGTTCCAGTCTGCATTCAGTTAGATCCTTCACTTTCCAAAAAGTGTTCACAAGACTGTTCTTAGTGAATTGAACTTTTATTTGTTCAGACTGTAGCTCTTGAATCTTTTTCTTGATTGTACCATCCTGATCCTGAAACATATCAAAGCATTTTCCAATCCCATTCAACTCTGTTTCAATCTGCTCCAATTTCTCCTTGTATTTCCCAACTGCATGAGGCCAACAAATGTAATAGTTGTAGATGTTATTAGATGCACTTATGCATTGTCTCAACTCATTCATTTTCTTTTTCAACTTGGTAAGTGATAGCCTGAACTTCCCCTTCAAATGTGAGATAAATTCACCTTCTTCTTTGTCTTGAGACTCAGAGTTCATTGTTTCTTTTATGCATTCAATCATTTCTTCAGGTAAGATGTTATGCAAATTCTCCAATTTGATCTGACTGTGCACAATATGATTATATAGAACACTTAGAATCATATCCTAATCATATGAGGGTCTTATAGACCACAATTTGACAATTTTCTGCATTCCGCCTTCCTCGTGAATAAGTTGTTGTAGCTTCTCCTTTGTCAAGTCATCTTCTTCCTCACTTGCTTCTAAGATTTCCTTTCCTGGTTCTAATTCGGCTAATTTTGAGTTCATTTCCCTGTGGGTCCTCAGTTTCTTCATCAGATTCTTCATCTGGTATATCCACAATTTCCTGTTCCTTTCCTTTTCCTTCAGTTCTCAAAATCTTCAACAATTTATTTTTCTCTTTTCTTCTTTTTCTCCATTCCACTAGAAGAGGAACCGACTTCAATTGCTCTTACCGAAAGAGAAATACTGACCGAGTCACACTTTCCAAGCAAATTCTTAAGGAAATTTCCAATTTCTTGATCCCAATTAGCCAAGCTCTTAGAGTATGAGTATATTTGTTTGCATACCAGTTCATTTAATTTCCACACCACATTGTTGATCATTGGAAAACAATTCAAGAAGTACATTACTAAACATATGACCAGAGTACCAAACTTGAAAGGGTAGCCTGCCCCTTTTGTTAATTGCACATTCTCCATCACATGATCCTTTAGCAGTCTGCTCAGGTCAAAGTTCTAACCTTCCATTATCATTTTGTGGGAGATGTAAACTGTACCAGCCGAAGTTGCTCGTTCTATGTTTCTGAAAAAGAATCTATATGATATTCCGTGCATAATGTACTTTGTTACAAGGTTCTTGATTGTCGATATTATCAGTGCCCTTTGATCTCCAATTATTCTGGTTAGGGTTTCAACTTCTTTGTTCCAGATGGATTTCTTTCTTGGTATGTCCCCGACTTTACATAATCTAGTCGAACTTTTAATTACTTCCTTCAAAATGATGTAGGGTTTGTCCAAAATCAAGGTGTCGTTGTGGAATCTACTCAAGATGAATTTAAGAATTTCCGCGTTTTTGAAGTAGGAAAACTCATTCCAAATATTCAAATTCTTATGTTTGGCTTCTTTCAATTGCTTCAATTCATCGGGCGACAATAGATTTATCATGGCCCTAATCTTCTCACTGTTTTATTCATCTAAGATGATTGACCCTTTGATTTTTTCCATTCTTCCTTTCATACTTTATGTTTATCAATCGCACACTAAATTATATGGAAAATTCGAAAACAACTGAAATACCTGATGTGTTTCAAGATTCGCTAATGAATTATCTTCATTGCTTTGAAATTCTGCTACCGAGTGCTCTCCTCCTTCTCTTCTTCGATGCAAAGTGAAAAATGAGGGTTCCAAAGTTTTATAGTTTGCACACTTGCAATAAATGCTTTTGCCCTAGGTTTTCTGAATACTCTGTTTTCTCAGACAACGAGAGGAAAATTCTTTCGCGTACCTATGATTCTTGAATTTTCTTGTGAAGGTTTTCCAAAACCTCTACATATCATTAATACTTCTTTTTGATCATCCTTTTCATTCCAATACCAAATACGAATAGGGGAGAAAATATTTTCTTGAATAACTCCCCCTAGGCCAATGGCTTGAAATCAATTTCCAGAAGAATTACCAGAAGCAGGTTCTGGTGCAAAACTATTTACAACATTAGACTCATTCTTCCTTACCCATGTCTTCTTCATCTGATCTCTTATTTCATTTGTAGTCACTTTTCTTTTTCCTTTGTCATCTTTCTGTATATTTTTGCCTCTGTATACCAAACCTCTTCTATCCACATTTATGTTTCTGTAGAATCTTACAATGTGACCATATTTATTGCAATTGTAGCAAACAATATTTCCTTGGCCAGACCAATCATTCCATTGATTTTTTCTTGATCTGCATTGATTAGAAATATGCCCAAATCTTCCACAGGTATAACATTCAACATTCCTTCTATTGGCAGAGTAGTTTAACAAATTTTTGCATTCATTTGATTTATGACCAAACATTTTGCAATTGAAGCATTGACTAGAAAATGATGAATCTCTTGATTTCATATTACTTCTACATTGAGCAGCCATATGACTGAATTTTTTGCAAGAAAAACAATATCCATTAAACTTTTGAGTATTAGGTTGTCTTACCAAATACCTTCCACTTTTGTTCATATTGTTTCTTTGCCTGAAATTCTTTTGTCCAGATCTGGAACTTTCTCCTTTTTCATATCCAAGACCTCACTTGTCATTTCCACTCTTCTATCCTTGAGTCAGCTCATCAAGCTTAATTGAACTAATCTAAAACTTCTCCTTATATTCATTTGCAATAGTAAGTTCATTCCTGAGAATGACAATCTATTTTTGAAGTTCTTCTTTATTGTTTCTGAGTTGTAGTAGTTCACTTTCCATCTGAATGAATTCTCCATTTTCTCTTCTACATTCATCAAATTTATCTTTTAAGGATTGAGCAAGGTTCTCTTCATTCTTCTTCCTTTCTTCAATCTCTTTAGTCGGCTTCATCACCATAGATTCCATCTGATGTTTTAGGGTAGCATTATCTCTGGCAAGATTTTCACATTCTTTAGTTATTTCCTTCAAGGTTTGATTCAGGTGAGCATCAACCATGTTTTCGCTCTCTTGTTGCTTGATCTGATCACAAGGATCCTTTCTCTTCTCCCTAGATTTAACAATCTGATCCTTCAATGTCTGAATGAATTTCTCAACATCCCTAAGATTTTTTGTCAATTATTGGACTTTTGCTTTAGACTAATCAAGGTCATCAAGTGCCACCAAAATTTGCTGTTGAAGACTACCAAAGTCCATTACATTCCAAGATCCACCTCAAGCTTCTATACTTATTCTGAGGAACTAGGCTCTGATACCAATTGTTGGACTCAAGGGAACAGTGAGAGGGGGGTGAATTAGTGTTCTTCAAATCTGATCTTTATTAATCTAATATTAAAACCATTTCAAAATTAAACCAAAAGAAAGATGGAAACACATAAAGTAATCATCTACAACACCATAGTACAAGGATTTTTACGTGGAAACCCTGTTAGGGGAAAAACCATGATGGAGGTTAATCCACAATTTGAGTACTCAAATATAAGTTTTACAAAAGAGAATGCACTTACATTCATGCACACTTCCTAGAGTTCATTGCTCAAAAGGGAAGGCTCACTGCCTTACAAAAGTTCAGATTAAATTCATCTGAAGGTCAAACTAAATTAGTAGCATCTACTTATGCTAGGTTACAATTCCATTTAGGCTCATAGATTAGATTCTAGATCCTTTGTATGATTCTATACTTCCCTCTACTCTGCTCTTTTCTACTCTTCACATCATAAATTCATGTATAGATGAATTCAAATCATTAACCTTCTGAATTTCACACCACACACTAATATACTTCGTATCACAGACATTTGCTATTCAAAAATAATAAAACCGATCTCATATATATATCCACTATCAAAGATTTGACCATTCATATGTCGGCTTCATAAAACATAAGGTTCTTTTCAATTGTCGGCTAGATCCTTAATTAAATATTTATGTACCATCCATAGTTGGCCATAAAATAGTAGGGACCAAGATAAACAAGTTTGAACATGATTTTTATTTAATCAATTACACCTTAGATATCCACAACAACTCTATTAGACAAGTCGACCTTCTAGAATAGAGAACCAGTAGATTAATGCACTAGATCTCCTAGATCACACACCAGTGAATGCACATCGAGATACTCCTTGAATAAGGTAGTAAAAAAATAAACAAACCTTTCTATGAGATCCACAACTCAAAATAACAGTCTAGTGAGATATTCAAATAGACATCTTTGTCTTTAATCGAATGCCCTGTTCTTCATTCTATTTTGTCGCTATAAACCAAAACTAGACTGTGGACCAGATGAATGACTTAGGTTTCCATCAATGACAACAATAGAAGCTATATGCCAATAGGTAGTCATATTTGACCCAAAATACTTTGAAATGATAGCTCCTTGTTGGATCTGGCAATGAACCTCCTACTTCAAATTGTTACAGATCTAGCCTTCGGTGTTTGTTTCAGGCGAATTAAGGTCAAATTTGATTATCTCAGCTACTTTAGAGTCAATGGTGAGCTCAAAATCTCTCTAGGAAGCTTTAGAAGACCTGCAACTGGTAAGTCAATGCATGAACCCCCTTAGAAACTGATGCTTTCTTTACACTTTGTTGATTCTCTAGGTCATCCAAGGATGCAAGAGGAGTATATTTAGTACTTGAATATAACAACTCTACACTCAAATTTCCAAAAATATTGCTAACCCACAACCTTTTTTGGCTTTGATACAATGTGACATTTGCTAACTAGCCTACCTAAGAATCTAGTGATTGAAGAAAAGAAAAACCAAAAATATGAGAAGGAATAAACTATATTCCTCTCAAGAATGCAAAGCTATATTCAACTTGAGAATTGCGATTACAAAGGAAATTCCTTGGTTATATAGGCCAAGGGGAGAGATAGATTCAACTAGATTATGATAAGTGTTGTCATCCTATGAGGTGTGACAACTCATATCATTAAAGGCTCAACCACCTTATCCCTATGTAAAGTTAAGCTAGTGTGAAGATGACTTTAGTGGAGAACTAGCTAGGAAATGAACTAATTAGATAAAGTACCCCTTTCTGTTGGGGATACGGATTCGGTCTATCATCAATATTAGCATCTAAGACAATAGTGCCTTAGTGATTTCAATTCAAAATCACAACAAATACACAACCAACTGTACCATAAAGCGGAAGCAGGCACAGTTGATCCCCCATTGATCTTACTGAGGAAAGTGAATGCAAGAAACAAACAGATTCAACATAGATAGAAACCCATGAAAGACAAATAATGAACACACAAATATATGTGGGGAAAACCTTTTCAGGTAAAAAACCCTACCTCCAAAACATTCAACTCACATGTATTATTCAGTAACTAAAATGGTTAGAATACAAGATTAGAGCTATGCTCTTTAGGATGTTACATCTTGTTCATCATGGAGAAAGATACAGGCAACACAAAACCAGAATCTCACACAGTTACAATGTCCTCATGACATACTATGTGGATTCCCTTCAGCTCCTCTCAGACAACTGCCACAACCAGCCTCATGGCCAGCCCAACCACATGGCCTCATAGGTTCACATCATACCAGATCCGAGAGTCAAAGTGTTCACTGTAGAACACAGTTCAAACACTCTCAGGCTCTCTCTGATATCGCTCATCATCTGTCTCGAACTGCACACAAGATTAAATATAGTCATGAACCATGTGCATACCTATTCAACCCATGCATGCCAACAACGGTCATCCAGGATAATAACTATCCTACCTACAAGAGCACGACCATTCTATGATAATGTGCATCGCTTATACAGCTACATCGAGCCACACAATCATTAAAACTGGTCATAGACAAGCCCATCAACCTTCCATGAGTAATACAACTCTATCGTAATCAGGAAATAAATCTCTGGCCAACCAGATCAAAAATATCTTCCATGTGTTGCCAAACCATTCACAATTGCACCTCTAACAGTCAGACCAACTCGATCAAGCTCGGTCCAGCTCGGTCAACTGAGCTCTGAGCTCATACCGCGTTACCGCAGCCCCAACTGAACCACCTCACGATATGGGGGTAAGCAATCCGGGCTCGCACCCTAACTCCACCGCACTACCGCACTGAGCTTAAACACCTGTTGCGGTATGGTGGTGAGCTCACCTGAGCTCACTCTGTTGTTTACTGCACTACTGCAGCCCAGACCATTTCTACTTGTGGTATGGCGATAAGCCATCCGAGCTCCCACGAGCTCTGGCCCAAAACACCACTGAGCTCTACCTTTTCCTTTGTCATTAGCCAGCTAGTTGCTACCAAACTACCACGTGTCACCTTGCCATTCGCCAGCAGCTCTGACATCGAGTCCAACTCGGTCAAACTCTGCCCTGAGCTCAATCAAGCTCCTACTGTGCTACCACAGCCCTGTGCAACTCGCCTCACGATATGGTGGTAAATGCCAAGATAGACCACTGGCGGTCTTACCGCGACCACCACGATCAGCTAGAACGCTGGGTGTGGTATGGCAGTAACCGCCAGCCAAGCCACTGCCGGTCTTATTGCGGCCACCATGGTCAACTAGAACGCTGGCCACAGTATGGTGGTAACCACTAGCTAGGCCATAGGTGGACTTACCATGGCCACCATTGTCAGCCAAAGCACAGGCCGCGGTATGGCGGTAATCACCAAACCCAACCGTAGGCGGTCTCACCGTGCTACCACGATGAGTCGACCCACTGCTTGCAGTATGGCGGTACCCGCCAAGGGCACTGCTGGAAGTCTCACCGTGAACACCATGGTGAGAGGGACCACAACCAGCGGTATGGTGGTAACCGTCGAGCCAGACTGCTGGCGGCCTTATCGCGTTACGCGGTAAGGCGGTAACCGCAAACAAAAATCACCAAGAACAAGCCAAGCCGTTGCGGTAAAGGCCAGAACATGAAGGAAACCACCAAGGTCGATGGAGAAAGTATGCCAAAAAGCTAAGGAATATTCCAATAAACTCCCACTTGACGCAGGATTTTAGGCATCCTCCAAACATCCGAACAAGGACGAAAACCAATCATCCACGCTCCAACCAAGACCTCTGCAATGACATCAAAAAATGTCCACCATCACAGACACCAGCTCTAAAACATCCAACCACCCATACCTTAAAGGTATGACCAATAGTGAACTCATGCCATCATAAAAGCACCCATCTCAGCAGCAACCAAGCACCCTGTGTCAACTAGTCATAGACCAAACACATCTAGGTACTCCCACTGCAAGGGCACTGTCCAGATGAATGCAAACAAAGCACCATCACAAATGATCTAGGCATACCAAGTCCACCAGCCCCTGCACATAGAAGAAGTAACCATGTAGTTCCAAGGGACACCCACTCTGATCTGCAACACCTGCAACCACCTGCTGCAAGAAAAGTTTCTCTCAGCTGTCCTCCACAGTTCTTCCAAACTCCTCCAAAACTGACTAAAGAAGGAAACACCATGGCTTCACAAACATCTAAAGTCAAAGGAACAATCAGGAAGAACAAGACCAGATCAAAGAGAAACAACAAATCAAAACATATGCCTTTCTACAAACACTTCTATATGCCAGCTGTGACAAGTATGATCTCCTACACATCCCAAAGGAAAAACCTTAACAACACCCAAAAACACGATGGATGTAAGCATCAAGAAGATCACACTAAACCCATACAACCATCTCCTATCAGTCCTCCAAAGCACAAGGAGATAAACAATGCTATCCATCTTCCATTATGAATCCTCCAAAATCTCAAACAACTCAAGATTCATATCCATGAAAGATAAAGCATAAAACACATCTGAAAGATATAATGGGAAAATACCTTTCAAAGTGACACCACTACCGAGTAGAACAAGAAGAAAAGAGAAACATTCTCATCCAAATCATACAAGCCAAAGAGAATTACCCAAGAGAAATCTCCTTCATGGTCTCTGTTGAATTCACATTCAACCAAGGTGCAGGCTTCTCGGACTTTCAGCTGTAACAACAATATTCCCAAAAAAATTCCAGCCTCACCTTATTCTCCATGCATCCATGAGTATCAACAACCTATCATCTCATGCTGACTTCAATCTGCAAAACTACAACAACCATGAAGTCCACTAGCATATGACCAATGTACTCAAAACATAGAGAACCCCCAGACCACTGTCAAAGCTCCAAACCTTGAACAGGAACTTATCATGAGACCATGATCTACACATCCCCATAGGAGATACAATGCTTCAAGTGAAATTTCCATGGTCTTCAAGAGAAAAACAACATGCCAAAACTCTAATGCACAAGCAAGAGTATACCATGACATAAAGCAAAACAAAATCTAAACCAACATCACCTGTCAAACACCATCAGCATCTCAGCCAAAGACTACCAAGGTCCTTCATGGCTCCAAGATGCTGCACTCCTTCAAATAGCGAACATGCAGATGCATAAAAAACACAACAACTGCAACACCAAAGAAGAACACCAATCACTACTAAAGCTCCCACTACAACGTGACACCGAGCTTTCCAAGCACCATGACTGACCACACAATCACTATCAAAAGCTTACACTAACCATCGTAACAAGCTCTCCATGACAACGTGACTCTCATGCTATAGGTCCCCATAACTGACTATTCAGGTACTCATAATTCCATTCTCCTTCTCATCTCAAAATAGGCACGCCAATGCACAAGTGACCACAGACAAGGTGAACTAATAGATTTGAAATATCACAGAAGCAATCACGTGGATATAGATAGTCCACTCCTGAGTTATCCCGCAACAGTCAATAGGTAGCTAATCTATCAACCACACAACTCAGAGATCCACTTCAAAAGACAACCCTGCAAATTTATTATCATACTGGCAAAAAACAACTGAGATCTCAAAAAGAACAACCATGACTCAAACACCAGATTTGATTTGCCAAAATACGTCCACAACACAAGCACCATAGTCTAGGAAGCCCACAAGCACCACCACAAGAAATGCCGAATGAAAAAACACATACCAACATTCTCATGTAGAGAAGAAAAACACACCTCCTTAAACCATGTTGAATTGCAGCTATATCATCCAGTCACACCCCAAACCAGGATCTGGAAAATAGCAGACAATAGCTCCACACAACCTAAGTTTTCCTTGACTGTGTAAAACCTGCAAAACCACAGTGTTTCCAAAACACCCACGCATCTCCATATTCACTGCTCATCTGGATGACTCAGGAGTTTGCACACAACCATCACAGTTAACCAGAACAATGAAAAGAAACATGAATATGCATCATAGAATTTTTAGGAAAATCTACAAAAAACCTTCAGAGCCAATGACATGAATCTGAACCATGCGAGTGCAAGACACAGGCACACGGAACAACTGGTCCATTTCAGACCAGTTCCAATGCCACAATCATGCACAAGCAAAAGAGAGATCCAGGCTATCCAGAAGTTGCAGACCACCAAGGTCACTTCATAGCCACCATGCAATCAGGACAATAGAGAAAAACACCTTCAATGCTAAGTCAGAACACCCAGCACAAGCACACCATTTCCATAGCTTATCAGCAACACAAGCAAGTCCATACCACCAGGGAGCCTCTCACATAGACACCCAGTATGAACACCATGCTTTACTACAACACAACCATGAACACATCTCATGCCCTTTGCAATAGGAACTTTGCTGCGAGCCAGGAGCCACAAACCATGTTTCCACAACATAACCAACTCTAGTCATCTCCAGTGTCTTTCAAACTGTGTGTTGAATCAATGAAGCACACACTTCCACTCAATGAAGGATCAATCACCAACTAATTTCTCCAGACTTCCTCAAGCTTGCCAGGCTAAGAAATCACCATAGGAGAAAACCCAAAACTTCAGCAAAACATGCTCTGATACCACTTGTTGGGGATACAGATTCGGTTTGTCATCAAGATTAACATCTAAGACAATAGTGCCTTAGTGATTTCAATTCAAAATCATAACAAATACACAACCAACTGTACCATAAAGCGGAAGCAGGCATAGTTGATCCCCCATTGATCCTATTGAGGAAAGTGAATGCAAACAACAAACAAATTCAACATAGAAAGAAACCCATGAAAGAAAAATAATGAACACACAAATATACGTGGGGAAAACCTTTTCAGGTAAAAAAATCCACCTCCAAAAAATTTAGCTCACATGTATTATTCAGTAACTAAAACAATTAGAATACAAGATCAGAGCTATGCTCTTCAGGATGTTACATCTTGTTCATCATGGAGAAAGATACAGGCAACACAAAACCAGAATCTCGCACAGTTACAATGTCCTCATGACATACTGTGTAGATTCCCTTCAGATCCTCTTAGACAACTATCACAACCAGCCTCATGGCCAGCCCAGCCACATGGCCTCATAGGTTCACATCATACTAGATCCGAGAGTCAAAGTGTTCACTATAGAACATAGTTCAAACACTCTCAGGCTCTCTCTGATATCGCCCATCATCTGTCTTGAACTGCACACCAGATTAAATATAATCATGTACTGTGTGCATACCTGTTCAGCCTATGCATGCCAACAATGATCATCCAGGGTAATAACTATCCTACCTGCAAGAGCATGACCATTCCCTAATAACATGCATCTTATACAGCTGTATCGAGCCACACAATCATTAACACTGGTCGTAGACAAGCCCATCAACCTTCCATCAATAATACAACTCTATCGCAATCATGAAATAACTCTCTAGCCAACTAGATCAAAAATATCTTCCACGTGTCGCCAAACCATTCATAGTCACACCTCTAACAGTCAAACTAGCTTGGTCAAGCTCGGTCCAACTCGGTCAATCGAGCTTCGAGCTAATACCGCGTTATCGTAGCCCCAGCTGAACCACCTCGTGGTATGGCGGTAAGCCATCCGGGCTTGCACCCTGATTCCACTGCACTACTGCACCGAGCTCAAACACCTATCACGGTATGGCGGTGAGCTCGCCCGAGCTCACTCTGCCATTTACCACACTACCTCAGCCCAGACCGTTTCACCTCACGGTATGGCGGTAAGCCATCTGAGCTCCCACAAGCTCTGGCCCAAAACACCACCGAGCTCTACCTTTTCGTTTGTCATCGACTAACCAGTTGTTGCCAAACTGTGACATGTCACCCTGCCATTCACCAGATGCTCTGACACCGAGTCCAACTCGGTCAAACTCTGCCCCGAGCTCAATTGAGCTCCTACCGCGCTACCGCAGCTCTGTCCAACACGCCTCGCGGTATGGCGGTAAATGCCAAGACAGACCGCTTGCGATCTTAGCGCGACCACCGCGGTCAGCCAGAATGCTGGCTGCGGTATGGCGGTAACCGCCAGCCAGGCCACTGGCGGTCTGATCGCGGCCACCAGGGTTAGCCAGAATGTTGGCTGCGGTATGGTGGTAACCGCCAGCCAGGCCACAGGCGGACTTACTGCAGCCACCACGGTTAGCCAAAGCACTGGCCGCGGTATGGCAATAACCGCCAGACCCAACCGCAGGTGGTCTCACCGCGCTACCATAGTGAGTCGACCCACGCCTACGGTATGGTGATAACTTCCAAGGCCATTGCTGACAGTCTCACCGTGAACACCGCGGTGAGAGGGACCACAACTAGCGGTATGGTGGTAACTGTCGAGCTAGACTGTTGGCGGCCTTACCGCGCTACCATGGTGAGAGAACTCATTGTGTGTGGTAAGGTGGTAACCACAAGAAAAAAACCGCCAAGAACAAGCCAAGCCATTGCTATAAAGGCCAAAACATGAAGGAAACCGACAAGGCCAATGGAGAAAACATTCCAGGAAGCTAAGGCATATTCCAACACTTTCACACTAACACTTATAAACTTGGAGAGAAATTTAAAGCAGTCGAGAATTGAATGAGTAGTTGGAAGACATTATGAGTAGTTTTGTGTTCTGTATATACTTCAAGAACATCATGTAAGCATCTAGGAGGGAATTACGGAGTAGTTCAAACTCTTTCCAATGATCTAGGAGCATCATTGCCAACTAGAAATTTTTTTATGGAGCTTGAAGAGGTTAGCCAATCAACTTGGAAGGGAACAAGCCAAACAAAAGATTATTGGGCATGCAAAGTAGGTAGGCATATTTTTAAGCCTTTTAACTTAGCCAAATTTAGTTCTTATATGATCTCTTATGTTGGGAATGAGATATAGGGCCCTTAGGAATCTATTTTGAGTTCTTTCTTTCTTATTCTTTAGCTTGAAACAAGAGAAAAATAACATTATAACTATGATTTTCTTAGTCACAACACTGAGAAAACACATTTCAAGAAAAAAGATACATTTTTAGACATATTTTTGATGTAAGAAACTCCTAATTCAGTGAAATTATCAATTTTTGGCTTCTTTATATGTTGTTTTATGTTGTATATGAGAAAATGATGCATATATTTTTGTGTTTCAATCAGTAAACTTTAAAAATATGTGTTTTTCAAACAACCATAGGTAGAAAATTATACCTTCATGCAAATTGTGAGTTGTGCAAAACATGTACATAGTTGTTTAAATTGTGAAAACTTACATTTTTCCTTCTAAATAGTGAGTTATAGGTGACCTCCTTGCAAAAAACTCAGCATAGGGTATAAAATAAAGAGGTGTGTAACAAAAACAAAGTATTATTAAATATTGTGTGTGAAAGAACATCAAACATAGGTCATTTCATTTTGGTGCATCACCTTCCTAAGAATTCCAAGTTTATTTTTATGCTTTTTCCCTCACTCTTTTCCTAGCAACAATAGAAGGTAGTTTAGTTTAGATGATAAAACCAAGGGGAACTAGTGCTCTCTAGAGGTTCTTTTCTACTATAAGTGACCCACAACTTGGAAAAGTTCCCATGTTTCACTAGTAGGCTAATTTTTTTCAACCTGGCAAGGGTGCACTTCTAAGTGAAAATGGTTTTTGGAATGCCTAGTGGGACTATTTGAACCATCAAAAATAAAGAAAAAAAATTTTAGTTGCTAGTTTTGATATATTTACCAACAATTTTTAAGCTTTTTGAAGTATCTTGAACATATTTGGTGAGTAACATTTGGTTTTGAAGAGAAAAGTGCATAAACAACATATGAGAAGAGTGTAAACTTAGGGAAGTTCAGATCCTTTCAATCATTTACAACTCTCCACCTAGTAGAAAAGGGAGAACATTGTAAAAGAGTCCAAATTTTTCATGAAGAGTCCATTCTACACCACCCTCAGGAAAGGCATCTTCTCACACTCTAATAAATCAGTCAAGTTTGGCTCCTAAGACTTCACCTAGGAATCATGGTTTTGCTCCTTTCAATGAAGGCTACCCACTCAACCTGCAGTAGCATGATGAAATTATAATGACAACCTTGAAACATGTCCCATTTTATATTGGTCACCCAATGAATATATAAAAGATGCGGTCACACTTTGTGTAGTCCATCAAATCATCGAGGAAAATGTTGCAGTGAGATTACCGACAACATCTTTCAAAGGAAAGGCTTTGCAATGGTTTAGAGGCTTAAGAGTGAAATCAATAAACACTTGTGATCAACTTGGAGACCCTCTTTACAAGAAATTTGAAGACAAATAAGACCATGCGTCTTTATAGATTGGTTGGCCACAATAAAGAGGGCTCCTCATGAGCACATGACCAATTTCAGCCTTCATTTCTAAAGAACTTGAGATAGAATCCCGTAGCTGGTAAGACCCTCATCTCAACATGATTTCCTATATTTTTTGAGGGATTTTAATAGTGACATCTTTGTAATGATTCAATCTATGGGTGCATACACACTCCTTGATACCTATGAGATAGTTATAAGGGTTAAAAATAACTTCATCCAAGCTGAAAAGCTCGCCCCAAGACCCTTAATGCCTATTTTTCCTAAAATACAACCAACTATGCCTATGAAAATTCCACAAATAGCCCCTCTACTAGCTGCCCCTACTCAAGAAATTTTTTTCTCAGCCCAATTCCTTGGGCTGCAAGAGATAAAGGGGCTTCTTCAAATTCTTGGGAATGAGTTAGTAAACCTTAAAAGGAAACAATTCCAAAATTATAGACCTTACCAAACCCAAAATAAAGAACATGGCTAGCCAAATCAAGCAAGTAAGCTTCCCTACCATGCAAATAATCAAGGCCAAAGGAAATACCTTAACCCAAGGCCCTTTCAAGCATAAAACCTAAATGCGTGGCAAGCACATCTAGAGAGTTAGTACCTGTCCACAATAACCTTGCTCAAGATTATGAATGGTGTTTCCCTTGCAATCAACCCCATAACCAATCTACTTATTCAAATGGTGTAATTAACCAAGCCTTAATGGTGCAAAATGTATCTAGCTTGCAGCCAAATGCACTGAATTAAACACCCATATAACAATAAGAACCTCCTCCAAGTGACACTACACTTCTAAATTGGAAAGGAGATGAATTTTATGGGATTAACTAGGATCATTATTCTATATTAGCCAACATACTTAAGGGAAAAACAGGGTTGTTGAAATGGGACAACCAACAAATAAGGAGTCTCATCAAGGTCCTAGGGTGAACCATGAGGTTGATAGCCCATCTATATCTCATGTAGCACATGTCCTAAAAAGAAACCAACAAGGGACCACCAAAGAACAACTTGGAAATCAATCCCAACCAGAAAACTTACAAGGAGATACTAATGTTATAAAGGCTCATCAAAAGATGAAAATTTCTCCTTTTAACATACTTGAACATATGACAAAGTCTAATGTTAGTATTTCTATGTGGGGATCTTTATCTATCCCAGGAAAAAAAACATTTGTTGAAAGCTGCCCTCTCAAATTTAAGTATGTCAAATAAACATCCAGGTAACCAAGATAAGATTGTACTTACCAAAACACCCCAAAATAGCAGTGAACAACCAAACAAAGAAATCAAGCGACCACCTTTCTATGCGTCTTTGATCATATGAGATAACCTTATTCATAACTACATGACTGATTCAGGGGCTAGTAGTTCTGTTATGCCCAAACAAATTGTAGATAAGTTGGGTATAAAATACCAATCTCTTGCAAAAGGGGTAATTAAACTTGAGGAGACAACTATCAATATTATAGGGGTTATTAAGAATTTTATTCTTACATTGCATGCATGTTCTAACTTTTCCATTCCACAAGATATCTATGTGATTGACATGCCACCACCACCTTACTTTTGTTTATGTATTTAAGATATTTCATTGCTAAAACATGTGGCTATCTATCTTTTTTTTGGTCACATATTTTGTTTAGAACAAGATATGGAACCAAAGTGACAATAAAATCCCAACCCATAACAAAGAATCATATAGAATGATATGTACCTTATGTTGCCAATGATAACTATATTATTTTTTATCATGATGAGCATACTACTATCCAAGATCCAAGTACACAAATTTAGAGTATTCCAAACATTTTTTTATGTGAATTTGGAAGAAGTAGGCCTAGGTATTTATATGATTCATTACCAAGATCCTATAATTCCTAACATTCAAAAGGAGGATGAAAAACAACATGAACAACAAAAAACCAAGGCTTGGAAGATGTTTTTTGATGGTTCAAGAATTTAGCATGGAGCTGGTGGGGGTGATATGCTTTCATGCTCATAATGTGAAAATTACTACTCAAATTTTCATTTTGTTTTTAGTTGTACTAACAACACAACTAAATATGAAAGTTGTATATATGGTTTAGAGTGGGCAAGGAAAAGAAAAAAATTGCCTACAAGTGTTTGGTGACAATGAATTGATTGTGAACTAGGTAAGGGGTTTGCATGTGCCTAAAACTAATTTTATCAAGTCTCATAAGTATAGGGTATGGGATATTATAGAATAGTTTGATGCTTTTGATTTGTTTTCCATACCTAGAATTTAAAATAAACATGTTGATAGGTTAGATGCCATAGGTTCTTAATTTGATATTCCAAATGAGATTAAAAAGAATAGGGTGCAATTTTTTTTTAAGGTGGTAGTGAGGCCATCTATTCCTAATAATAATGTTCATTGGCAAGTATTTGAAAGTGATGAATAGGTGCTCATGTTTTTGCTTGAGGAAGCTAAGTTTTTAGCTGAAAACCAAGAAACGTTACGACAGTATGATGAACGGATTATACAATAGAGAACAAACAAGTTACCAAAAAGTTTGGTCACTTTGGAGTCCATCTTCGATTTAGATGATCAACTAAAAAAGGGAAAAACCTGTTGAAATGAACAAGAAAAATAAGAGGGGGGAGAATCAATTGTAGCAAATTAAACCTTCAAAACCCTCAATACTAATTAGATCCACATGCATTCATTAAACCTTTATTTTGTTAATATGATTAAACATGAAATGCACATAATAGAAACTGAAATCACAACACTATACATACGAGAACACAAGATTTATGTGAAAAACCCAATGAGGGAAAACCATAGTGAGGATTATCTCACAATATAAGCAATAGAAAAATCTGTACAAAAGGTCTCACTATTAGAATATGACACACTATGTGAAGGGCTCACAACCACATAAATAATACAATAAGATAGAAGAATAATGTTACATAGAGAACACTTCTCAATGCAACAAGGAGTCCACCACAATTGTTTGCACACTTTCACAGTCTTGCATGAATGATTTCAAATGCCTTCAACTCACTGCCTTTAGGAACCTTAACATTGAAACTCACATTGCTATACTCAAATTCGTATCACACATACCACTCACATCAATCTCACATCTATCTTGATTCTTACTTCTTTCATACACCACTCACAACAACACCATACATTTTTATATCAATATCAACCTCAAAAATCTTCTCTAATGTCGACAACTAGATGTTATACATACAAATTCAAAATAGGTTGGAACCAAAACATTCTTGCGGTTGATAGGAATAGGAAAAACCTACATAAACCCTTAATTAGGACGCAAATAGATCCTAACAAACATTAACACGCTTTCATAAGCTCACATGTAGTGTTAAACACAAGGTTGGCCAACACCCATACAAAAAACCATAAATATTAAGTGTAGGATTTCACAAATTAGTTTGAAACTTTCGAACAACAAAATTCACTTGAACATGATCCAGAATAATCCAAAAAATACTTAAGATTCATCAAACACTTCATCCAAGCTCACATCATACAAACACTTCAACTTAGGGCAACTAGTAACCCTTATTTACATATTGATAAATGAAACTCACTCTATACCACATCAAATCAAGTAAAATCTTGAATCATAATGATAGAAGCATTATAAAATATCCCAAGTCTACACAAATTGAAGTCAAATAGCAGATAAACACAAAGCAAATACATTTCTCCCAGGGGTAAAAGCACAAAGTTGTGCCACACTTTCAACCAACATATCAACACAACTAAATTTAAGTATTTCTAGCTAAAAATCAATTTTGGTCAAACATATGACCTAGTAAGATTCATTCTAGCTAAGTTAGATACTTCCACAATTTATTCAACTAAAATTGTTGGCTAAAAATATATGGAGCACCACTTTGAGTCCAATTTACTAAAAAAAAAAGTTATTTGAAAAACTTGAAGTTTTAATAACTCCTCATGTAAATAACATTTTTTTTAAAATGTAAAAATACCCTTTTGTAGATCCATAAGTGTAGTTTTTCAAAAATATATTTATTTTAATAGTTTAATTATTATTATTATTTATACTAAAATTAAGTTATCAGCAAAAAATATTAGGTTGATTACCATGCCAAGGAAAAATACTAAAACTTATTAAAAAAAATTGAAAAAAATATGATGCACTAGATAAAGAATCTATTTCAAGATGGTATAATTTTTTTTCCATTTTAGATAAATATTTAATATGAATGTTGACATCCGCTGGAAACAATTGTTTTTTATTCACGCACATTTTAATACTTATATACAAATATATATTTATCAAAATTGGAAAAAAAAATCCATGCACTAAAGTTTCAAATTATAAATACACACAAAAAATTTGAAAGGAAAAAAATAAAATTTACTATAAAAAGTTTGACGTCCCGTGCAACTTCATTTTTCAGCATTTTATCAGCAACTAAATTATAGTGTTAATTTATGAAAAACTAGTTTAAAATAATTTTTTAGTTTCTTATAAAAAATATAAACATAAAATATACTAAAAAAATACATATTTTACTAGTTTACATCATTTAAAAATTCAAAACATATATGCTACTTTTTAGTGATTGAATTTTAAAAGTTGGATCATCATTGGCCCCTTCCTTTATAAAGTGTGACTCAACTTTGTGCTTTTACCCCTAGACCATAGAAAACATCACTGAATAACTGGTTCAAACACTAGTGAAAACATCTCACATTGTACAATGATCTAGAAACCCAAATTCTGAATATAACAACCTTTAACAATCATGAATAACTTGTAAGATCTGCACAAGCATAAAATCAACACAAAATAAATGTGAAGCACAATACCAGAGCACACTATGAACACTTACACAACACAATTTACTCAGTTTATCAAATTTTCTCCAAAGCACTTGGAAACCAAGTACAAGAGACATCATCTCAAACATTAATTTGTTCCAGCTCATCTTCAAACTCTGCAACAAACATATAGCTCCATGTAATCACAACACTTCCTCAAGGTCTCAACTACACATGCACAACCTATTTTCCTCTTTTTCAAAAATTTCTCAATATCTTCAACATCTTCATCCCATAGTTGACATCAATGACAACACTAGTCAATATAATTCATGTTGATATCAATGAAAATACCTTCATACTTGCAACAATCTCCCCCTTTGTCATTGATGGCAACACAAGATGTGAAAATCCACCAAAGAAAACACAACAACTCTAAACACACTTTCTTTTATCTCCCTGAATGATTTGATAATATACATAACTTTCTCCCCTTGATATCTTGCAGTTTTTCCACATAATAATTTCTATCCCTTAGTAGATAAGATTTTCCACATGTTTCTCTCCCCCTTTGATGTTAATGGTAAAGGAATAATTTTTTTGCATTGTTCTCCCCCTTTGACACCGAACCAAAATACCCGCTCTAAATACTCCCCCTTAGGAGTACACCCAAATAAATCAACAACTCAACAAAAATGACAACACATGATACTCCCCCTAAGAGGTAGCCACCAACATGAGTCCGAAAAAGAAATAGATCCATAGATACACTAGATTTATGCATCTTCATATTCATGTAGTTTAAGAAAGGAGAGGCAATAACCCACTTCTCCCCGAAGATACTCAAAAGTATCTTTAGGAAGAGCCTTAGTGAATATGTCAGCAATCTGATCCTTTGTAGGTACATACTCAAGCTTCACCTCATTCTCCATAACCCTCTTCTCAAAAAGTGATACCCGATAGATAAATGCTTTCTCCTTGAGTGCATAACTGGATTCTTTGAAATGTTAATTGCACTTGTATTGTCATAACAAATAGATATAGGCTCATCATATACAACTTTGATATCCTTTAATGTTTGTCTCATCCATAGAACCTGTGTATAACATGATGCTATTACAATATAATCAACCTCTATAGTAGACAAAGAAATTGGATCCCATTTCTTACTCAACCATAACACCAATCTACATCCAATACAGAATGGACCACCACTTATACTTTGCCTTCATCAACACAACTAGCCCAATCTGCATTTGTATAAGAACTTAATAAGAAACTAGTATCCTTAGGATACCACAACCATAATCTGGTGTACCTCTTAAATATTTGAATATCGTCCATTGCTGCAACATGTGTTTCTTTAGAATCTTCTTGAAATATAGCTACAAGACAAACTGCATGGATGATATTTGGTCTAGTAGTCGTTAAATATAGTAGTCCACCAATCATAGATCTATACTTTCTCTGATCAACCTTAGGCAAGTCATCATCTTTTCTCAATTTACAACCAGTCACCATAAGAGTGCATACCATTTTGGAGTCATCCATTCCAAACTTCTTCAACATCTCTTTGACATACTTAAATTGTGAAATGAATATCCCTTTATTTGTTTAATTGATTTGTAGCCCAAGAAATAAATTCATCTCCCTAAACATTGACATTTCAAACTCTTTCTGCATAGTCTCATTTCCACCAAAGATAATATCATCCACATATACTACTACTATCAAGATTTTTTCTTCCTCAATTTTAAAGTAAATATTACTATTTGTGGTGCCCTTATTGAATCCTTGCTATATCAAGTACTTGTCCAACCTTACATACCAAGCTCTGGGAGCTTGCTTTAATCCATATACTTCCTTCTTCAAATTACATACCATATCTAGCTGATTTGACAACTGAAATACTTTTGGTTGCTCCATGTAAAACTCTTCTTCCAATTCACCATTAAGAAAAGCAGACTTCACATCCATCTGATAAACCTTAAAATATTTATGTGTTGCAAAAGCCCAAAACATTTTGATAGATTCCATCCTAACCATAGGAGTAAAATTCTCCTCAAAATCTATACCTTCCACTTGTGAGTAACCCTTACACACAAGTCTTGCCTTGTTTCTTACTATTCCATTCTCATTTAGCTTGTTCCTAAATACCCATTTAGTTCCAATTATAATTTTGTTTGCTGGTCCATGAACCAATTCCCAAATCTGATTTTTCTATATCTACATAAGTTCTTCTTCTATTGCCTTCATCCAATGTTAATATTTGCAAGCTTCACTTATTGTTTTAGGTTCAACTTTAGAAAGTAAACACAAATTTGCCTCAACTTCAACAACTTTTCTTCTTGTCAATACACCTTTCCTTTTGTCTCCAATGATCTAATATTTAGAATAATTCTTTTGCACATACTTAGGGGTTTTAGGGGTCTTCTCTAGAGATTCTTCCTCTTCATTATGCACTTCTTTTCCATCAACTTTTTCTTCTTCTCCTTCTTCTCTAGAATTAGGTTCATTTGACACATATCCATCCACTGTAATAGAATTCTACAAGTTTTCATCAACTTTAATATTTCCACTTTTAACTATCTTTCTCAGCCTCTTGTTGTAACATATATAAGCTTTTCTTCTATTAGAATATCCAAAGAAGACACCTTCATCAGACCTTACATCAAATTTTCCTAAGTTTTCTTCTTCTCTTTTGATGTAACATTTGCTTCCAAATACTCTAAAGTACTTCTTAGTAGGGATCCTTCCATACCATAACTCATAGGGAGTCTTTGTGCTATTAGCTTTAGCTTGAACTTTGTTAAGTATGTAAAAAACCATATGAATAGCTTCTCTTTAGTAGAATTTTGATAGATTTTCCTCTTTCATCATAGTTCTTGCGGCTTCTTGAACGATTTTGTTTTTTCTTTCAACAACTCCATTCTGTTGAGGAGTTCTAGGGGCAGACAAATGCCTTTTTATTCCATGAACTTCACAAAAAATGTTAAACTCATTTGAGGTGAATTCACCACCTCTGCTAGACCTCAAACATTTCATTTTCAAATCCATTTCATTCTCAACCATAGCTTTAAATGCCTTGAATTTATCTAATACATCATATTTTTCTCTAAGAAAAGTAACCCATGTCATTCTAGAGTAATCATCAATTAAAAGCATAAAGTACCTATCACCATGTATACTTCTCACCCTTGTAGGATTACAAAGATATGTATGTACTAATTCGAGTAGTTCAGTAGAAAATTGTTCTTTTCCCTTAAATGTAATCCTTGTTTATTTTCCAAATTGACAATTCTCACAAACAACATTGATAGGTTTTATGATTCTAGGTAAATCTCTCACTACATGAATTGAACTCATTCTTTCCAAAATATCAAAAATAATGTGACACATCCTCCGGTGCCATAACCAACTATCATTATTTTGAGACATAAAGCAATTATCATCAACAACCTTAAGCTGATAAATGTTTCCATTTGTCCTCTTACTAGCAATAATCATAGTTTCAAACCCTTTCCAGATCTCACATGTTTCATTCTTAAACACAAGAATATATCCCTTGCTACACATTTGTCCAACACTCAAAAGGTTATGCCTTATACCCTTAACATAGTAAACATTGTCAGTATTATGTTTGCCATAAAAATTGATTGAATCTATTCCAAAAATATTATCTCTTGAATCATCTCCGAGTTTAACTAATCCTCCATCATACTTTTCAAGTTTAACAAACTTACTTTTGTCTCTATTCATGTGATTAGAGAAATCACTTTCAACAACCCACTAATTCTTATCTTCTTTGACATGAAAAGAAGATACCAAAGTACCTTCAACCATATCCTTCATCTCTAGAATATTTTTCTTCACACAAATTTCAAGGTTAGTAGAACTAGATTCTTCTTTTATAGAAAAAATAAACATTCATTTTCATCAAAATCTCCATAATCATATTCATCATCATAAATCCCAACATCTTCTCTCACATAGTAATCTTTCTTAATTAGTTTTCCTTTATTTTCCTCGTTCTTATTGTTTATAGCTCTATTTGGACATCTTGAAGCATAATAACCTATACCACCAAAACTAAAATATTTGATAGGTAATTTATCTTGATACTTATCGATGCCTTTTTTATCTTCCTCACAAAGTTAGCTTCCAGATCATCAAGATCTTCTCCATCTGAATCTTCAACCTTCTTTGATTTACTATCCTTGAAAGCAGTCTCAACTTTTGTAGCTTTCTTCAATTTTCTCATTTCAAATGAAGTTAGAATACCAATCAACTGATCTGTGGAATAATGATCAAAATCTACAGTTTCCTCAATAGAAAATACCTTTTCATTGTAACAATCCAAAAGTGATCTGATAACTTTCTTCACTACTTTGGATTCTTTAACTACTGCACCAAGGCCTCTCATATCACTTACCAACTCATCAAATCTTTGTATGTAGCCTTTAATTGTTTCATCTTTAGACATTTGCATCATTACAAATTGTGCCTTCAAGTTCTGCAACTTTGCTTGTTTGACCTTTAGTTCTCCTTCATAGATTCTTTCTAGCTTATCCCAAACCTCTTCACTAGTCTTCAAACTCATAAATTGTATTAATTCAATAATTGAAAGACTATTCACAATAATAAATCTTGCCTTAACATTGATCACATGCACCTTGATCTCTATACTTGTACTTGGACCATTTGGAGGAGGAATATATGTATTCTGATAATCCTTATCAATATCATATCCTTGAGCTGCTAGATATCCTTCCATATTTGTCTTCTAGAATTCATAATCTTTGCCATCGAACCTTGGACATTCCAAAGCAACCTTGTTCGCCATCTTGGATCTACCTCAAGCGGTTAAGCTCTTTTTCAAGGAACCTTACTCTGATACCAATTATTGATATGAACAAGACAATTGGGAGGGGGGTGAATCAGTTGTAGAAAATTAAACCTTCAAAACCATCAACAATAATCAGATCCACATGCATTCATTAAACCCTTATTCTATTAATATGATTAAACATGAAATATAAATAACATAAACTGAAATTACAACACCATACACAAGAGAACACCAGATTTACATGGAAAACCCAATGAGGGAAAAACCATGGTGAGGATTAGCTCACAATATAAGTAATAGAAAAACCAGTACAAAAGGGCTCACTACCAGGATATGACACATTGTCCAAAAGTCTCACAGCCAGGTCTCACTACCACAAAAATAATACCAAAATATAGAAGAATAATGTTACATGGAGAACACTTCTTAATGCAACAAGGAATCCACCACAATTGCTTGCACACTTTCACAGTGTTGTATGAATGATTTCTGATGCCTTTAGCTCACTTCCTTTAGGAACCCTAACATTGAAATTCACACTGCTCTACTCAAAATCACATCACACACATTGCTCACATCAATATCACATCTATCTTGTTTCTTACTTCTTTCATACATCACTCACAAAAAAAACATATATATTTATATTAATCTCAACCTCAAAAATCTTCTCCAATATCAATAACTAGTCGTTATACATACAAATTAAAAATAGGTCAGCACCAAAACATTCTTGTGGTGGATAGGAACAAAGGTGACCTACACAAAACCTTAATTAGGACCCAAATAGATCCTAAAACACTTCAACATGCTTTCATAAGCTCACATGTAGTGTTAAATGCAAGGTCAACCAACACCGGTGAAAAAAACCATATAAACATTTACACACTTCCATAAATTAGTCTAAAACTTTCAGACAACATAATTCACTTGAAAATGATCTAGAATAACGCACAAACTACTTAAGATTCATCAAAAACTTCATCCAAGCTTGCATCATACAAACACTTCAACTCAGGACAACTAGTAACCCTTATTAAATGCATACTGATAAATGAAACTCACTCTGTACTGCATCAAATCAAGTAAAAACTTGAATATAGAAAGATACAAGAATTATAAAAAAATTCCCAAGTCTTCACAACCTGAAGTCTAATAGCGAGGAAACACGAAGCAAATACATTTATCCTAGACCACATAAAAGATCATTGAACAACTGGTTCACACACTGGTGAAAACATCTCGCACTATACAACGATCCAAAAACCAAAATTCTGAATATAACAACCTTTGACAACCTTGAATAACCTGTAAGATCTGCATAGGAATAACATCAACATAGAAGAAATGTGAAGCATAATACCAGAGAACACTATGAACACTTGCACAACATAGTTTACTCTGTTTATCAAATTTTCTCAAAAAACTTGGAAACCAAGTACCAAAGTCATCATCTCAACTCATTACTTCATTCCAACTCATCTTTAGAATCTGTAACAAAATATAGATCCATGTACTCACAACACTTCATTAAGGTCTCAACTACACATGCACAACCTATTTTCCTCTTTTTCATAATTTTCTCAATATCCTTGACATCTTCATCCCATAGTTGATATCCATGACAACACCATTCAATAGACTTCCTATTGTCATCAATGACAACACCTTCATACTTGCAAAAAAACCAACATGTCTGTCAAGCAAGATCGCTATGAGGAAGTGGAAATATTCTAAGGTAAGATTCTTAAGATTGGTAAGCTTTATTCTAAAGAGGATAAAGAAGATTTTATATCACTTTTTCAAGATTTCCATGATATTTTTGGTTGGGAATATTTTGATACAAATTTAAAAGGCTTCAGCCCCAAAATTTCCCAACATACTATTGAGCTTGAACCAAATATAAACCAGTGAGGCAAAAGAAAAGGCCTTTAAAACCCAAGCTTGAGCTACTCATGAAAAGAGAGTTGACTAAGTTGACTGAAGGTAGTATCATTTTCCCAATCAAACAAACCTAATGGGTTTCCAACCTTGTTCCTATTAAGAAGAAGAATGGGGAAATAAGTCTTTGTGTTGACTTTAGGGACTTGAACAAGGCCTCATTCAAAGACCATTATTTGCTGCCCTCTATGGAGAAAATTTTATAAGTTTTTGCAGGTTCAAAGAGGTTTTCCTTACTTGATGGTTATTCTAGGTATAACCAAGTGTTAGTGAAAGACGAAGATTATTATAAGAAATCCTTCACCACCAAGTGGAGAATAATGGGATACAAGAAAATGCCTTTTGGTTTGTCTAATACTAGTGAAAATTTTCAAAGGGAAATGTACATGGATTTCCAAGGGTTAATTAACAAAATTGTGTTGATTTATCTTGATGATATTAAACTATTTTTTCAAAGGATGCTAATGAACACATTTTTCATTTAAGGCAAGTGTTTGAGAGGTGTAGGGAGTATGACATATCCCTTAACTCCAAAAAGTACATCTTTGCTATCCATGAAGGTCAAGTCTTTGGACATGTGGTTTCAAAACATGAAGTTACCATTGATTTTGAAAGAGTAAATGCCATTCTTGCTTTGCCTTTGCCTAGTCACAAAAAGGGGTTACAAAGCTTCCTTGGTAGAATCAATTTTGTAAGGAGGTTTATAGCTAATGTAGTAAATATTTTGAAGCCTCTAACTATCATGGTGAAGAAAAATGAGATTTTCAGTCAGTCAATAGAAGGGAAGGATAGTTTTGAGGCCATTAAAGAATCCATAGCTGCAACACCTACATTGGTAAATCTTTATTTTTCCAAAGATTTCATTCTTTATGCTTTTGGTAGCATAGATACCATCTCTGCTATATTGATACAGTAGAATGATGACAATTTTTTGTATTAAAGATATTTTAATCAGAAATACATTCATTTTTTGAATCACATGATGCCAAGTTATGCATCAATATGTTGTATACTACTTTTATCCACAAAGATGGATAAAATATCTAACCAATATAAAATATGCTATTATATACATCACAATTGTATAATTTATACTTGACGAAAAAACCTACTAGTTTATTGAGTTACATAATTTTGCATAGTGTTTATCCATTAAAACTTTTTGTTTTCATTGTAGGTCTCCCAATCTCCACATATTAAAGGAGGGTCGATAGTTGATATCTCTTCATTGGATCTAACCACTTTAATAGAAGAATCATCCCCGACATTAGCATGAAATATGACACCCCTTGTTCCTCTGTTTTCCTTCTAGTTATCCTCTACTTTTTTATTGAATGCCTTCTGGAATTCTTTAAGAGCTTTCAAAAGTGTTGGGGTATCAACTAGATTGTATTGTCAAGTTATCCTCTACTTTTTGTTTGTCAACTCATACTATACCATCCCTTAAAAAATTCAAGAATTTGCATTTTGAAATCTCCATCGTGATGGTAACCTACATGGAAACATTAAACAGTGTGAGTCTTTTTGAATACTCAATAAGTGTCATTCTAAACCCTTTAAATTTTTCCTCATTTCTTGTCTTCCAAATATTCTACAATATTTCAGTTGAAAATCAAATCCAAAACATAGTCTATTCTTTATCTAGTTTAACTTCATACCTAATAATATATTTTTTTCCAATTAATTTCCTCAAATTCTTCCCAAATCCTATGCCCATTACAAAATATTTTTCAAATTTCTTTAGCATAAAAATAGTAAAAAAAATATGCTCAATTGATTCAAGCATTATGCATATATTAAAAATTTCAATATTAGATTGTTCAATTTTATATGGTAGTCCTTGCAATATAAGTAACCATTTGAAATAGGCCTTTTTGGGCTCTAACACATTTGACCATAACAAATTAAAGATACTTTTCCATTTTCCTCTATTAATTTAATCTCCCAACATTTGTTAACATATTATGTAATAGAGCCAGAGTTAGACAAGGACTTGTATATCATCTTAGTATTAACATCAATCAATGGGGTACCATCTTGCCACTTGAATTCTCTATATTTTTCATCATTTTGAGTACAAAATGTAGGAAAATACAACCCATTACATGCTTCCCAAAAGATTGTGTAGGTCCTCTAGTTTGATGGAGGCAATTCATACTCAGAACTTAAGGATGCCCAATCCTTTAGTTGCCCATTGAACAAAATATTGTTAAAACATTGAATTCTTTTTTGAGCTTGGATTTTTGTAGATCAACCTTGTAATAGAGCAAGGGGTCTACCCCTATGTTATAAATTCCACCAAATGGATCTATGAGTAAGCACTAAACTATTGTTGTTCTTGGTGAAGTGAAAATTGTTCACTTTATTTTTGGTAAGCTCCCAAGCTTTCCGTAGACTTTTAAATAAATATGAACCTATAGGAGATATTTGGTATTTTCTACTAAGATCACAAAATGGTAATAATTTCTAGGATTTGGCCTACTTAGGAACAAGTAACTGTATATTATTTCTCACTGAAACTTTCCATGGTTCGTCAACCTCTAAGGTGTTGATGATCCATTTTGTAGCAAGGGCAATGCCATGCATCCTTAGGTAATTTAGGCCTAAAACCCATGGAACTTATCTAGACAACACCAATCTGACTTAACAAAGTGTTTATTTCTCTTTTTTTTAACCATTAGACTAAAGAAAGCTCCTTATTTTCTTTTGGATTTCATTGAATTGATAACTATTAAAAATACAAAATGAAGTAAATTATAAACTATAAGAAAATAAGATCTTTTGACAAATCTACATCTGCTTGTCAATGATATGTATTATTTATTCTAACCATCATTTTTCTTCTCAATTTTAGTTTTAATACACATCCACGTATCCTTCAGATTAGGAATGATTACAAAAGGAATTCCCAGATATCTGACTTTATTATGAGCTCTCCACCAAAATTCATATGTTTTAAGCCATCCAGGAGGATTTTCTGACCATCCAAGCATGATGGATTTAGCATTGGATATATTGGCACCTGAAGCTCTATAGAAAAATTCTAACTTTTGAGTCAAGTTTTCTACATTATTTTCTTCAAGCTCAACAAATATTGCATTTCCATCTATAAATTGAATATTCAACAAGTCATTGTGGTCAAGAAGTGTTAGGCCCCTAATCTTGGGGTAAAGGAATGATTCTCATAACATGTAATACAAAACATCTAAGGTAATTACAAAGATAGCTGGACATCCCTATCTGATTGATCTTTCCATTGTAAACACCTTAGTAAGAGACCCATTTAATTTCACTTATATAAAATATTTTAACAAAGTGTTGACCATATTACAAAAGATGCTCAGGAAGCCAAATGCCTTAAGGATCATTCTTAAAAATAACCATTCTACCCTTTCATAGGCCTTTTTAAATTTTAAGAGAAGCATAGTAGAGTTTTTCTTAGAGTATCTTTCCCATTCCATGACCTCCCAACTAGTAATTATATTTTTTAGGATATACCTGCCTTTGATGAATTTAGTTTGAGTATTGTTGACAAAAGTAGGAAGGATATTAACCAACATCATAGCTATGATTTTGTCTAAAGTCTTTAATGATAGATTCAACAAGGTAATTGATCTCCAATTCTTTATTAGTGCTTTCCGACCATCTTTGGGAAGAAATTTAATGATACCTTTGTTGATTCTCCTAACCAATGATCCTCTCTTAAGAGCTTCCTTGTATACTTGATACAAATATTCACACACCCAATCAATGAATGTTTTATAGAATTCTATATGTAGTCCATCCTCCCTCGAGGATTTATCATTATTCAAGGTCTTAATGGCTCTCCTAATTTCATATTTGGAGGTTTATAAACATAATTTAGTTGCATCCTCTTAAGATATTTTCTTTGGGATGATTTTATTTATGTATACTCTAGCATTGTTTCCAGCTTCATTGTCTCCCTTAGATCTAAAAAGGTCCTTGTAAAACTAGAAAAATGACCTTTTGTTATCTGTCATGCCCAAGAATTTACACTAGAAAAAAACCAACAATTTTTTTTTTGATATATAAATCATTACTCTAATTGACATTGAAATTTTCATGATGAGATAGCATGACTACTAATGTTATTGCAAAAAAACTTATAATTAGGTCTGCACCTTTGTCCTCACATTTTTACAAGATGGCATATAATCTTGACTTGGTCAATTTGAGTTAATTTTTTTCTACATGGATACTTATTTACCCAATTGTATCAAATGGCCCCAACAAGAATTTTACCACTGTTTGATTAGTTCTCCCTTTTAACAAGATTAAGGGTATTATATATATAGATGTATAGATTTCCATTTCCTATTTTTTTTTTATACCATATTATAAACTCCTTTATATGGATACAATATTTATGTACAATATTATTACACCCAAAATTGACTTCTTCATAGGTTAAATTATTACTTAATTAAATATTAATATTACCATTTTATATAACTAAAAATGTGTAATAATAATATTATTATTTTATATATTTATATATATGTGGAATATTAATATTATTATTTTATACAATGTTATTAACTGGGCATCTTTTAATTCACCATCATAAGATTATTTACCCATCATTAAGTAAATATAATATTACATTTTCATGTAAGATTACTACTACTGGTTTATTTAGTAACATATGTGGAATGGTGATATTTTTACTTTGTATATATAAATGACATCATTTTTAACAATGGATATATATATATAAAGATTTATCCATTAGTTAGTTCCTACTTGTTGGCATAGAAAAATATTACTTGCCTTTCATACAAATATATTTTTACTTTTACTAATCTATTTTTAACACCACTTTTTATGTTTATGGTTTTACATCCAATTTACCAACTTATGATTTATGTTAATTCATAATGTTGCCTTTCCTTTATTTATTTATGTTACTATTAATGTCTTCATATAGTGATTAAATTAGTTGGTAAAATTCATATTTGCTGCAATGGCTTTTAATACAAATGTTGATAAAATAATTACCATAATTACCATCAACATTTATATCAAGATTTAATTTATTTGTTTATTTTATTTTCTCATATTTTATTAAACTAACTTACTGCTTGTTACCATCACAATTAATTATTTTATTTAATATTTCTCTCTTCTCTCCTTTTTCTCTTTTTCTCCTTTTAATAATACTATTCAATATTAACTTAATTTTAATGCTATTGCTGCTCCATCATAATTTATAAGATGTTAAATTCTGATATTTGTTAGTTCAAATTTTTATTACATGTAATAATAAAACCAACTCTCACAATAATAAAATTATTATTTAATCATTGCTATCTTGGTAAACTCTATCCTTTTGCAGCAATGTAATATCTATAATAAACTAGATTATTCTTAAACCTATAATAAAGTAATTCTTTTATTATTATTTTACTCTATTTATTATTATTTAAATCAACGCATTAAGCTTTATTTACACAGATTCTCATAGAAAGGTGAATATTATAACCCTGGGGAAATCACAAATTGAAAATAATATACATATCATTATTAACGTGATCAATGATAATATTAATTTTTCTTTGCTATTGAAATTGTGAATTAATATAAACCTCTTGTTTTCTTCACTGCTACATGAGCTGAGAAAGTTCTTGCAGTGCAATTTATCAGAGAAAATATAGGAGCTTTTGATATTTTATTATTAATACCGGCGTGGAATACTATAGTGATTTTTATTTTTATTTTATGCCTGGACATCAATGTTACTAAAATTATCCTACTGGCAAAACAGAACCACTTGCCTCATGTTTCCACTGTGCTGCATAAAGGAGGGGCGAAGGAGCTCAGGGAGTGGGTGGAAATTAATATGAAAATACACTTCTGACAATTCTTTTTTTTTCTGATGTGATTATACTTCCAATGATGCTGATAATTCTTCCTGACTCGCAACTTACATAGCATGATGGAGGTGACAGAAATTTATGGCATGAATCCGTTTAGCAAGATTGGGTTTGGATTTCCTTTTGACTAAGGCACCAACTACACCCAGCGACCTACGCAACTGTAATTACTTTTCCCTTTGTCTTTATGATATCGGCGAACCTAGGCTGGACAATGCATCTGGCAGTAAATCATTCCTTATCTTGGATTAGACGTTGCACTCTATGTTGGGTAGGGTGTGCAGTTGACAGGTCTCCAATGATGCAACGAACAGAAGACAACCCAGTAGAGATATTTATTGTGACAACTTTTCTTGTCACAAGTACTAAAGATTGTGCGCTTTTCCATGAGGTTGATCATTGAGTAGATTGGCTTCCTTGATAGGGACGATTACAAGAGCAGCAGTATGAGAGAGGGTAGGCATGCTCACAACAAGACCATGCATCTAATTGCATATTTCAGGTTAATCCTGGCAGCCCTCTCCAGTCTAGGCGGCCAGACAAGCATTTGAATACCACCTCCACGTCAAACTAGGGGAGTTGTGGTTTGGGCATACATGCCCAGAGAGGCCAACGGATCCTTCATTCCACCCCGCCTAGATTTGTTTCACTGCACCTAATCTACATGCCTGTGTGTAGCATAACTCTTTACGAGCCTTGTGTTCCTTTTTGTCCGCACAATTATAATAGTGAAATGTCATACGATGGTGAAAGGTGGGGCGGTTTCATGGAAATGGCACGCCCAAGAGCAGGGTTCGCATCACCCAGTAAAAGGCCACGCCGCCCACCTTCTCCATGCCTCTGTTTTTTTTTCTGGTTTGTTTATTATTTTCTATTATTGTTTATTTTTTTATTTTATTTTATTTTTCTCTATTAATATGTCCATATTGAAGCGTAGGGATTTCTCATAAAACACATATAAACTACTAATGGCAATGAAACAGTTTGCTGTTCCAAATATCCTTGAGTAGAATAAGATACATATTACAGGTTTACTTCCAAATACAATACAATTACCTATTCCGCCTTATTATCTCATTTACTATTATTCCTCATTCCTTTCACCATAGTTTAGTGAGTGCAGTGGCAAGAATATATGCCCTATGAACATTATCAAAGGCACTTATCAATTTTTTGTTTAATCAACTTGAGTCTACCACAACTTAGGACTGAAAAATGAGGCTCTTTATCTAATTCTCCTATGACAAGAGTGAATTACTTTTCCTTATTCAATCTGAATTCATGCAATAATTGCATTCTATTACGTCAATGTAAAGCCGTAGAACTTATTTTACACTTCTAAAGGAATATAGTGAAATAATAAAATGGGTTCCATATCAATAGAAGGAAATACTACTCCTTAATGATACAATGAAACTCTCAATCCAACTATTATGAATTAAATCCTAAGTTTCCTTTCCAAATATCATATGATACTAAATAGAAGCAGATGTTCTCTTTTCATTGTTCCATTTTTCAACAAAATACTATCCTTTATTTTAATATTACAACATAAAGGAGTAAGTCTTGCTCTCCACCCTACCGTAATGGCATCATGGAGCCTCATGGGCTCTAGCCATACCCCCGAGCAAGGAATTCTTTTAGCTCCACGATGATAAATGGAGTCTTTTTTCATTCATTTTTTATTATAAAAAGAATAAAACTATCATAACCCAACTTTCATGCATCTAGGTTCACTACTTTCTATTTTCAACCATGATCCATACACATCACCTTCATACATCTAGTAAACAAGGGTAAATGAAAATAGGAAGAACTTATCTCTTTTCTCTTTTTGGTGAAGGGATTGAACTCTTTCATCCATCTTCCTCTCCAAGCCAATCTATCTTTCTCACTATCTTCAAAGAGGAATGATATCTCTCATCTTCTCATCCTTTCTTCTATCCCAACTAGAGTTCTCCAAAAGGAGAAGTGGGTAACACCCCACTCTTCCTTCCTCTCCAAGATATATAGGAGTTTCAACTTGCAATCTTTGAATGGGGAGGTGTGAAGTGTACCTCCCTCCATCAATTAGGGTATTTCCTCATTAAAGGGGAAACGTGCACTTGGACAACCCCTCCATCTTTTCACCCCATCCTCTCCTCAAAATTCGTCACTCATCATTATGAGGACTTTCCAGGGGTCAAATCATGTTGTAGGGGTACTATTGTATGCCCACTTGACCCCTACCACTATGGTATAGACCCTAGGGGGTTTATGTTTGCACCCTAACCCAAAAATTTGACCAACAACTCTCATTAAAAGCCCACTCAAGGTTCCATCCGAATTTCAAACTTAGCTAGGGGTTTCCAAGACCTAATCCCCACTTACACCTCACATGAATCCCAACTAAATGCCCTCACACCCTTAGTCCTCCAATACATTAAATCTACTTGTTTCCAGGCCCCGAATGGGGTCAAATTTATATCCTCATGAAGTAGTCTTTTGATTCACTCTTGATGGTTCTCCTTTCTCATGCTAACATCATTGCCTTCCTGCACATTACCAACGTGATCATAAGTATCAATTTTGTATCACATTAATCTGTTAGTTGAACACTATAATAATCCATTTAGAATCTAATTTGCATTCCACGATATACAAGTGCAATCCACTTCCATGGTAATGAAAATAAAACATAATGTCAAAATGATATGCAAGAATATTGCCAAAAGATCACCTTATTTATTATCCACAATACATTTAATTATCAATTCAAGAAAAACATATAACATTTTGTGGTTGTGTTAAGTACATACGAAGTAGGGTCTTACATCATCTTCTTGACTAGTGAGAGGGGTCCCTTCATGCCAAATTTGATCAATTAGTTCTTTGATTTCTTTATCTTTAATATACCTAAAAAAGAATTCAGTACCTTTGTCACCATTATTCAACCAATTTAGTTTAGCTCTTACTTTTAGTCCATGAATTTTATTCACTTTTTATCTTCTTAGTGAATTACTAGCTGAGGAGAGTTCTTCACACAAATCCTTCTATGGATCATCTTATAGATTAGTTTTAGCTCTTAACAATATTTCTTGAAGACTATTCTCCTCCATTCTTCTACCTATGGGTCTCTTTTTTCCAATGGTCTGGATTAGTATTCTCCACCCATTCACATTATGTTCCCATTTCTCTATTGAATTCATGTCTTTGAGCATCCACTTATTAATTTCCCTAAGGGTAATAATTGCATCCTTAAAATCCTCATAATATAAAGGGTTTATTTTAAGGAGGAAGCAACTTTCCTTCTTCCCATTTACCTTGCCACTACCTAGCAAAATATTAGCCCTTATAGGGTGATGACCAGATAATGAATAAGGGTATACCTCCACCTTACATCCTTCTCTAATTGGGATAAAGTTTAAGTGATCCCTGTGGGATATAAGAGGGATTCACTGCACACAAGTCTCTTTATCCTCAAGAGATCACCAGGGAACGGACTGCCCTTATACACCTCAACTTGAACGAATTGATGAAATAATGAAGGAAGGCAGGAATATAATTTCAGACCCTGAGAGAGCAAGACTTTGAGATTTCCACCTCTAGCTGAGGAGATCTCAGCCAAAAGATGTCAGCGCAGTTTCAGGACGCCAACACGACGCACTGTCATCTAAAAGATGCACTGGTGTCCTAAGTCATGAAGAACTTAGGAGCTCAAGTGAGTGAAGCTAAATTTCACTTCTAGACTTGGGTCAAAAGTGTGAGAGACTAGATAATCAATGGAAAGCTAGAAACTAAAGGAAAACTCAAACAGACTCGAAATGAGATTACCTTCGTGCATCCGAGTCTTTATTCCAAGATTCAATTTGTAACCTGTACACAAAAGATCAAGGGGAAAAGATTGGGGATGTATAGGGGTCTGCCTCACTTAGACCCCCGTTTTGTTGTTCCCACCTCCATGGAAATCCAAGTTTGGAAAAGTGTAAAGGAGTAAACAAAGCGTGTGGTAAAAAAAACCCGCTTCAGAGTATTTCCCACATGACAAAGTAGTAAATGGGCTAGTAAGAAAGAGTGATAGGGAGAGAGAGTGTTACCCATGGGTCAAGACCCTCTTTCAGAGCACAAAAGTGCTCCGCTATATGCTTGCTTCAGAGATGGTAGCTGCTTGAGAGTTTATAGCTGTTGGAGGGACCTCAGTTCGACATGGATTCTCCTATTAAAGTGCTACTATTCAAGGATATAGCTTACCTAGGACTAGAGCAAGTAGTGACAATGCTTCAACTGATGACTTCCCAACCCAAAAATGAGAGCCAAAATGGGGTTTTCATGCATGCAACGGAAACACAGAGTTGTTTCATTTGAGACCTAATCGCCAGGAGACGTGTTGAAGGGGTTATGATTCTAGATTCATCGTTTCAAACTCAGAAAATTGCCAGAACGCTAGCGCGCCGCACAGACATCCGCGCACTGCATAGGCGTCCAAAGCCTAGATTTTTAGGGAATGCCTTGTCAAGCTTCTGTTGCCTTGCCATGTGTCCACATGGAGTTAGAATCATGAAATTTTGACTCATGGGATTTTGCAATTAATGTTTCTAAAGTGTCATAAATGCTAGGCAAGATGCGAAAATGTGGAATTTCCCCTAGGTGCAATTCTGTGACATTAAATTTTTCTCCCACTTTAGTGGGCTTGATTTTGGAAAAAAATCAACCTCACTAAAGTAGAGAAGATAAATTTCACTCGAATTCTAGATTTTATGAAAATACATGCTAGAAAGAGGGACCGCAAAGGCCTGCCAAGGTCGAGCTAACCAGTATTGAGGATGCCCCCAACTTCCAAGCTCAACAAAGAGAAACACAACGATTGTGAAAAAATCATTCAAAACTATATCCTACAAAACTAAAATTTTGAGTCAGTTTTGAAAAATTGAAAGAAACTACCATAGAGAGAAGAATAATCAAGAAAAAGTGGTCGATTCGAAGGAAAAATATGATCAAGAGGTGACTATATGCCCCCTCTTGAGTTTTCCCCCAGGATGGTGGGGTAAATTCAGGAGAAACTGGGGAGCCAAAAGCTCTAGGAAAAGTGGGCCCTGGGGGGCCTATATATACCTAGGTGGGCTCCTAGAAGGGTCATTTTCACTATTCACTGTGAGACAATTGTTGACTTTTGTGAGAGAATTTAGAAAAATATCGAGTAGGAGAGAGTACGAGGTGCCGAGGCTAGAGTATCTTCTCGAGGACATCACTGAGGGTCGTGAGGTGGACCAGGTAGGCCTCGAAGCCTCATTTTTTGTGCATTTTAGTTATTTTTTTGTATTTTTCCACTCGTTGAGGTGCACAAGCATCTAGAATTCACGCTCGGGTCCTCAATACATGCTGTCATCCACGACATGCTTTGGGGTCCTAGATTTGCGCTGTCATCCTCTGAGTGACCATGGCGGTCTAGGATGCAAACACGATGCACAAACGTCTGTGTGGTGCACATATGTCCTTTAGTAGTTTTTCTTTTCTCTACGAAGTTTCTAACTTAAAACGCTTTTACTTTTTTGCACGACTATCCAAAGATCTAGGAGAATTCCTGAGGGCGAGCATTCTGACTCATCTGCGAGTAAAGGGATCATCTTTCTGAGGACGAGATCACACACCTAGAGTGGGTCGGTCTCTGGCATGTATTCACTATGCCAGAGATGCGATATCACAAGAGGATGCTCATCGCTTTGATGGAGCGGTGGGATGCCACCACATCATCTTTCCAGCTACCATGTGGAGAGATGACTATCACTCTTGAGGATGTCTATCAGATCCTTGGGTTACCCATTCGTGGACAGCGGGTGGTTTGAGATGAAACTTGATCGACATGGGAGTGTAGTGAGGGCATCCTCTACTGCACAGGGAGGACATACTTTAGTGATGACACCGGTCACATCTACACCCACTGGTATGACCACACAAGGAACACAATGCCATTGCTACACCGGGTGATGGTTGTCACAGTCACCTTTCACATCACCATAGACGAGTAAGATTGCACCTTCATGGGGGCCTCATCCCTATTATTAGGGAGATGGTAGAGCATCAAACTATTTTTGCCTGGGGTCACAACATGCTGCCACACTTGTAACATGAGCTTGGGTGGTACGAGCACTACGAGTATCGCAGTCTCATAGTGTGCACATTTTTGCAAGTATGGGCTTTCACCCACATCATGTGCACCCGACCGGTTGGTTCTCCCCAGTGACGACCATATCAGGCCCTGATGGTTCATTGGTATGATATGACATGCCAGTGGTGTTTCAAGGATTTAAAGTTTTGGAGGTTATAGTTTGACACTATTGTCATGGGAGATGTTCACTGGAGACCCTACTGATATTTTACATGGGTCAATGATAACAAGTTCTTGAGGAACCTATAGTGGGACTATTTTTTTGGTTGGTCACAATGATTTTGTTATTGTTCCTTATTACTAGAGTTGGGTCATGTGGTAGCACGACTGTATTCAGACTATACCGCTTGACGTTCCCACATACACCAAGGCACACCGTAGTGTTGCCAGGGTGGGAGATATCCATCACCCTTCCATCATAGACATCGTCCCCTCAGAATGATGATGAGCCTGACCATGATCTGCCGACCATGGTGGTGGTGGATAATGTTGGGGTAGCGAAAAATTTCATGGGTGGTGGGAGAGGCATCGTCCTGCTCGAGTTTTTGATGAGGGTGGTCTGAGAGGGGACCTTGGACCACAAGAGGATGTGCCCCACTAGCCCCCATAGGATAGGAGGAGAGGCCGCCAGCAGGGCGGTGTAGAGGAGGAGCTGGCACAAGAGGAGGAGGCAGTGCTTGTGAGGCTGAGGTGGTAGAGGAGAATAGATCCCCCCGTAGCTAACCCTCTCTCATCAGTGCCACACTCTCCACTATCCCAACAATGGAAACACTAGCATCACCAGGGTCGACTGTCGATATCGAAAGTGCAGGCCCTAACATCAACCTACACCCTGATCCCACATGGCAGCTAGGGGATCCATGTATGCATAGTACATTATTGTCATGTTCATGGATTTTATCTTCCTATTTATGATTATTTATATATGTCATGTGATACTGATTCCTATTTCTCTCTTTGTGTTTGTAGAGGATGCACAAGGATGGACTGGGTTCATAGCCTAGTATATTTTAGAGGTGGCCCCTTTTGTGCCGATCCAGTGGATAGTCCTCGAGGCCTACCGACCGATTTCAGCAGGGAGGCATGCCCCCACTTTTGAGCTAGTAGCATGTCCGAGGACTGCGTACGAGGAGCGGGGCACAAAGGTCATACAAATGACTGCATAAATGACGACCATGTGGGGACAATGAGATCAGCTATCAGGGGAGCTGTGGATGGCGCTTGTTGAGTGAGACATGAGAGTGATGAGGGCCGATGCCATCGAGGTGACACTCAATGCGCTTTAGAGCCACATTGATGAGCTTGATGCGTAGCCGACGGTTGTGATCCTAGCAGATGTTCAATTGCTAGAGCGGGATTTGATCCAGGCGAAGATGGATATTTGTTTTCTATAGGGGGAGTTGAGAGGGATACGGGCGGGCTTATCCATATCATGCTCACATTGATGCCATTCGTAGACCACCATGCAACCTCCTCCTAGAGTACCAATAGCTACAAGAGCCAAAGGGCTTAGGGAGCCTAGCACCATAGGGATAGGAGTCCCTCTTCTGTATATCATTTTTGTAGTCAGATATAGATACACATATATACTTGTAGATCTTTTGTATAGACACATATTCATCAGTCACTCATTTTTTATAGCAGTGGCCCGATCCATGTACATGAAATTTGATTCATACATTGGACATATATATATATATATATATCAGTTTTAGTATCATGATTTTTTTTATGTGTATGTTTTCCATTTTCATGTATGTTCATGCTATGTATGTTATTCACTTATATGGATGTATGTTTACATTAGATGCTAATCATGATTTAATTAAATTTTTTTGGGTACATGTTAATTAAATGCCATGATGATCTAATTAATTTAAAAGATGTAATGTGATGTACAGATACATAGCATAGTTAGACACATATATGTATGTTTTATTACACACACACACATGGTCACATCATAAACACAAAAAATTTCATGATGTGAAAATGAGAAAATGTCAATATATGTAGTATTACTACCTTTTAGGGAGAACACCACACACGTGACACATTAGGACACTACGCATAGTATCAAAAAATATGCATCGCATTGACAATATCTTTTAAAGGTTTTCCATACATAGATGATAATCCATAGGCACCTGAACCATACACAAAAATCACGATGTAAGGACCTAACTAGTTAGGACTGAACTTCCCTTTCTGATCAATTGGCACATTTATATTCTGTTGATTTTCATATAGAACTAGGTATCCTAGTTTAAAGGTCCTAGGAAGCACACCTTGATTATACTATCTTGATAACGACCATTGATAGGCTTTAAAATTATCGAGGGCCTATAAACGGTGCTCGTCGAGCATCTCTTGCTGATGCAAACGGTTAGTTTAGTAGGTTTCATCATCAATTAACCCCCTAAGGGAAACTCACAAATATGGAATTTCCAAATCCAAAGGCATGATAGCTTCAACGCCATACACGAGGTTATAAGGCGTTGTTCCCGTCACTGTATGAACACTCATGTGATAATCCCACAAAGCATATGCTAATTAAATATGCCAATCCTTACTGTGTTTTTTAATTGTTTTACAAAGAATGAGTTCAAGTGTTTTATTAGAAGCTTCTACTTGACCATTGGATTGTGGATAATATGGTGTAGGAAACCTATGTTGAATATGAAATTTCTCCAAGAACTTCTTTACTTCCTTGTTTTTAAATGGTGTACGATTATCTGAAACAAGTGTAGCAGGCAGTCCGCTACTACAAATAGTTTTAAAATATTTAGATCGAAGTGGAATAACTTTGACCAATTTTGTGAAATAATCCATAGCGATGATGATAAAGGTATCTCCCTTGGAAGAGGGAGGTGATATTTTCCCAATAATATCCAACCCCCATTTTAGAAACAACCAAGGAGAAGATTGATTCTGTGACTCTTGAGCAGGAGCATGGATAAGACGACTATGTTGTTGACATTGTAGACACTTCTTGACAAAACCAAAGGAATCTTGTTCCATTGTTTGCCAATAGTATCCCATGTGTACCAGTTTCCTCACCAGGGATTTACCACCGAAATGTCCATCCCCAAAGCTCGAGTGGGATTCTTTAAGGGTGAGGGGTATTTTTGCTTTAGTGAGACATCTTAGCAACAATTTGTTATAAGATTTTCAATAAAGAACATCAGATAAGATGACATAACACACCAAAATATTTCATATACGAGTGTGATCATTTTTCACTGCATCACTAGGAAAGTTTCCAGTCTTTAAATAACTGTAGATACTAGAGAACCACTCTCCTGAGTTTGCATGAAGATAGTCTAGAGACTCAGGCTCGGGTTGGTTGGAGACTGCCGCGTTTTGCATGACCTGAACCACAAAGTGATATTATTTCATATCTTCTTCTAAAGGTACCAAAGAAGCAGTGCTTGCCATGGCATATACATGTCTATTTTCTCTCTGAGGAACATTATTTTTTATGAAAGAGGAGAACTGATTAAGCAAGGACAAAGCGAGGTCTCGGTATCGAGACAATCTACTTTGTTTAGCTTGATAAGTTCCCATGATCTAATTCATAATAAGTTCAGAGTCACCCTGTATACGAAGATGTTTAATATTTAATGCAATCACGACTTTTAGCCAACAATAAGAGCTTCATACTCAGTGATATTATTAGAACAAGGAAAGTCTCTTCAAAAGGATAGAGGGACCGGTTTGCCTTCGGGGGATATCAGGACCACACCTACTTCAGAACCAGTCCAACACCTCAATCCATCAAAGTACATCTTCCATTCAAGATCATAATTAATAGTGAAAATATTCTCATCAGGGAACAGATCCAACCCAGGGAAGGAGTGAGATGAGGGAGCATTTTCTAATTGATCGGCGACCGCTTGTCCCTTTATCAATTTTAGAGCGATAAATTTTATATCAAACTTAGAAAGCAACATAACCCACTTCACTAATCTTCCTGCAAGGTCATCGCTAGAGAAAAAATGTCTCAAAAGATCTATTTCACTATGTCATGAGTTTCAGCATGGAGGAGGTAGTGCCTCAACTTCTGCATAGCGAGTACAAGAGTGATAAATCGCTTCTCCATGGATGAATAATGGGTTTCATAATCGAAAAGGATGCGGCTAATGTTGTAGACCACTCTCTCTCTTCTTGCATCATCATACTGAGCTAGGAGAGCTGCCAAAGCATATGGTGATGCAACAAGGTAAAGCAAGAAGGGTCTATCTTGCCTAGCCAACATCAGTACATGAGGGTTGGTCAAATAAGCTTTGACGAATTCAAAAACTTTCTGACACTCTTCATCCCATATAAAGAAAACATCCTTTTTCAGTAAGCGAGTGAAAGGGAGGGTACGATCAGCCAACTAAGATATGAATCTACGAATCGCCTAAATCTTCCCTTGTAAAATTTTCAACTTGATGATGTTCCTCAATGGAAGCATGTTAACAATAGCATCAATCTTATTCGTGTCAACCTCAATTCCACGATAAGAGACCATAAACCCAAGAAGCTTTCCAGTGTCTACACCAAAGACACACTTATAGGGATTGAGTCTCATCTTGTAAAGTCGAAGTCTTTCAAAGATAAGAAAAAGGTTCTTCACATGATCCTGATGATTTATAGACTTCACCAGGATGTCATCAACGTAGTCCTCTAAGATTTTATGAATGAATTAATAGAATATCAGGGTCATTTCTCGTTGGTAAGTTTCTCTTGCATTATTTAAACCAAAGGGTATGACCACATAGCAGAAGGTACCCCAAAGGGTAGTGAAGGTTGTCTTGTATTGATCATCTGGGTTAATATGAATCTGATTATAACTCGAGAAGCCATCCATAAAAGATAACAATGCATGGCCTGCAGTCGAGTCCACAATCATGTCTATATTAGGTAATGAAAAATCATCCTTAAGAGAACCCCTATTAAGGTCTCGAAAGTCAATACATATATGAATATGGCTGTTAGGTTTGCTAACAATGACTGTATTCTAAATCCAAGGAGAATAGTCAATAGGACGAATAAATCCCGCTTTCAACAACTTTTCTATCTTAGTTTTGACCATTAAAGCTACCCTAGAGTTGATCTTTTGAATTTTCTTCTTAACAGGCTTGGCGTCAGGACATAGAACAATATTATGGACCACTATGGATTCATCAATGTCAAACATATCCCCATACATCCAAGTGAAGATATTGGGGTGAGTATGCAAGAGAGAAGAGTGTTCATCTACTTCCGAGAGAGAGAGACACTTCCCAATCTTGATTACCTTTTCTAAAGATTTAGGATATACGAGGACTTTGAAAATATCTCCTTTAAAGAGAGGGCTATGGTATTCAAGATGAGATATTAGAACATCATCACTGATGTTAGATAGAGGGCCTTCCTCATCAATACTCAGAATTAATTATACAAAGTATGCTTGTTTATGTAAGAAATACAAGAATTGTTTCTTGTGATGATGAGGAGGCAATGAAGAATAAGTGCCTAGAAATTCCCCCAACACTTCATCCAAAGAGAAGGCATCCACAAGAACCTTCTCGAATTGTCCCCTTTCTCCTATCAACTTAGGATAGACCAAAATTAACGATTTGACTGAAATCATATTAACACTCCACCAAGGTTTCTATCTAGACTGTTCAACAGAGCATCCCAAACCCAGATAGCGTTGTCATTTCTTAAACTGGAGAGGGACTTGTATTCCTTACTCGATACATCCTAGGCCTTTCTACCCATAGCCATATTGAGAAGCGAGTTTGTAACCAAACCCATAATGAGCTTGTAGAAGTTTAGGAGGGGGCAGCTCCACGTAGAGTGTCTCGTTCCAACAATGGATGTCAAAAGTTTCTACGAGAGTGGTCCCACTTCCTTTACTTGGTTCAAAAACATTAACCTCCTTTACAGGAGTGGGGTCACTCTCCTGGGGAGAAGTGGTCTCCTGGAAAGGATCACACTTCTCTTCCTCAACGAGAGGGTCACCCATCCTCATGTTAGAAGAACCTGTAAATTCTATACTAGAGGAGTACGACTTAATATCTGCTATGAAGAACTCATAGAAGTTCAAGGAACCCCAATAATCACCTACGAGAGCATTCAATCAAGGATATGGAGGAGATGATGGGGGTGACTTGGGATCTTCTGCTTTAGGCGGTTCATCTTGGTCGATACTCGCTTGGGGAATGAATTCCATGAAGGGTATTGATGAAGAACATTCCATAGCATCAGAAGTTAAGGAAGGAATGCAATTCTTGAGAGTACATATGGATGAGTTTTTACCAGCAGTGGCTAGCAAACAAAGGTGCACAACCTTTGGATCTGCTTTAACCATAACCAATTGATTGCTAGCAAAAAACTTTAAGGAACGATGTAGAGTAGAAGTTACTGCATCCATAGTGTGAATCCAAGGTCTCCCTAAGAGAATATTATACGGTAACAGACGAGGCATCACATAGACCAACATACGTAAGGTAATGGGGCCTAGCTACAAAGGCAATATTATCGTACCCAGAGCTTGGCAACCAGCGTTATCGAACTCATGAATATACAAGGAAGAGGCTGCTAAAGAATATGAATAAAATTTAATTTTAGGCAATAGGTCTATACCACAGACATTGAGAGCTAAACTAGTGTCAATGAGGGTACGCCTAATACTGATGTCATTAACATTTACTATAATCATCAAAGGCTCCACTTGTTTCTGCACATTCGAAGGTGGGAGTTCTTGCGGGTGGAATGTAATATTTGGCGAATCTGCTCGAATGTGTGCCATCAACACATCAATGTCCATAGGCCTAGCTGAGGCAGGCAAGAGAATATTTTTTAAGGCTTCCTACAACTCTTGATAAATCAAAATGGTTTGAAGTAAATCCCAAAGTGAGATCTTAGACGGAGTAACACGAAGCTGCTTAACAAGATCGTAATCACCTGGTGCTTTGATCGTGGGGGTAGGAGCTGAAGGAAGGTTAGGTTGAGATGGTGGTAAAGAAGTAGGAGTTTGAATTGGTTGTGATGTAGGAACATAAGCTTTTTGTTCTAAGTTTTGTTTGTTTCTCCTTGTATTGTACGTATTCTTGACAACATTATAAGAAGTGGAGTCAGTAGCTTTCACGAATCTCGAATATAAGTCCAATGGATCGCTACTACATGAAATCACATAGATGGAATAGTCCTCTCTAGGGGATGGCTCAGCTAGGGTCACATAAATGATGGGTTTCTTAGGGCTTGGAGGAGCCATAGAAACTACAACCACATTTACCGACTCCTTAGCTGGCGAGGAAGGAATTTGTTTAGAAGATTTACAGATATGGGAGAGTGCTTCTAAGAAATCATCTAGAGAATCTTCCAACATATAGAAATATTGTTCAGAGAAATAATTACCATAACTATATGAAATTGTGAAAACAGATCCGATGGTTCACGTCGGGCTCACCAGAATGTGATATAAGAGGGATTCACTGTACAAGGGTCTCTTTATTCTCAAGAGATCACCAAGGAATGAACTACCCTTATACACCTCAACTTGAACGAATCGATGATACGGTGAAGGAAGGCATGAAAATAATCTTAGACCCCTAAAGAGGAAGACTTTGAGATTTCCACCTCTAGCTGAGGAGCTCTTGACCAAAAGACATCAACGCAATTTCAGGATGCTAGTGCGGTGCGCTGTCGTCTAAAATATACGCTGGCATCCTAAGCCATGAAGAACTCAAGAGCTCAAGTGGGTGAAGATGAATTTCACTTCTAGACTCGAGTCAAAATTATGAGAGAATAGATAATCAATGGAAAGCTAGAAACTAAAGGAAAACTCAAAAGAACTCGAAATGAGATTACATTCATGCATTTGAGTCTTTATTCTAAGCTTCACTTTGTAACCTGCACACAAAAGATCAAGGGGAAAAGGTTGGGGATGTATAGGAGTCTGCCTCAGTCAGACCCCCATTTTGGTGTTCCCACCTCCATTGAAAGCCAAGTTTGGAAAAGAGTGTATAGGAGTAAACAAACTGCGTGGTGAAAACAAAACCCGCTTCGGAGTAGATCCTGCACCACAAAGTAGTAAATGAGCTAGTAAGAAAGAGTGATAGGGAGAGAGAGCATTACCCACGGGTCAATACCCTCTTTTGGAGCACATAGGCACACTGCTATGTTCTTACTTGGGAGCTTATAGCTACTGGAGGGACCTCAATCTGGCATGGCTTTGCCTATAAAAGTGCTTCTATTCAAGGATAGAGCTTACCCAAGACTAGAGCAAGTAGTGACAATGCTTCAACTAATGACTTCCCAACCCCAGAATGAGAGCCAAAAGGGGGTTTTCATGCATGCAAGGGCGACACAGAGCCGTTTCATTTGAGACCTAACCACTAAGACATGTGTCACAAGGGTTAGGATTCTAGATTCGTCGTTTCATACTTAGAAAATCACTAAGATTCTAGTGCACCGCATAGACGTTCGTGTGCTGTGCAGGCCTGCAAAGCCTAGAATTTTGGGAAACACCTTGTCAGGCTTCTGTTGTTTGACCATGTGTCCACATGGAGTCAGAATCATGAAATTATGACTCATGGGATTTTTCCATTAATGTTTCTAAGTTGTCATAAATGCTAGGCAAGATGCAAAAATGTGGAATTTCCCCTAGATGCAATTGGGCATGTGCAAGATCATCATGGAAAACCAGGCCCTTAAGTGGCAATAAAATTCAAAAAAATTAGAGTTAGACAACTTGACGTAAAAATTTGAATAAGCTAACTATATTATTTCAAA